>CM024754.1:84067630-84169079 GCA_014218235.1 Colocasia esculenta | reverse complement strand
AGGGCTTTGATTATTGAATTATGGGCCCTATTGGTATTAGTCATTATCTATGGCTTCTGAATGCATGCTTGTTCGTCACGTTCTCGATTAATTCTGCTGCTAAAAATCGAGGGCGTGACAACACCGACCAGAATTTCCATTCTAGAATTGATTAAAAGGTCGTCGGTACATCAAGAAGCTCTATTGCAATATTTACAGAAGGTTATGGTGAATGAAGACCTTCTGGAGCATCAGATCAGTGCAATCTTGACCCCCACTAGTAAGCATCTGGCTATAGAATTCCACGAAGACGAGCTAGCACCCGTGGAATACCAAAGATATGCATTATGCCTGACCGTGAAGATCAACGCATCCACGTGTCCCAATGCTTGGTGGACACGGAGCTTTAATTAATGTCGTGTCTTTGGACACGTTAAATTTTTACGGGGTCACATTGCAGACGGTCCGACTTCCTCTATCACTGTCACGGCCTACGACAACACTAGTAGGTCGACAAAAGGAGTGGTCGCATTACATGTGGGCTGGGTCCATCCATTACTGAAATGGATTTCCATATTCTACACATGGACCCGAGCTTCCGCATGATACTGGGTCGGCCATTTATTCAGGCACTTCGCGTTGTCACCTCAACTATACATCAGTGTCTAAAGTTTCCATACAAGGGGTGGGTTGTCAAGGTGCCAGTAAACCAACAGTCCTGGAAGTGGATGCGTTGACTGACAACTCTGTCCCTTCCATATGGCCAAGTAATTAACCACTAATGTCAGTGCTAGACATGTACGGTATGTAGCAAGGCCCAGTATGTTCACCATCAGTTAGCGCAACAAAAAGGAACAAGATCATAACCGAGAAAGGGTGGCATATTATGCTGAAAATGGGGTACCAGCCAAGCAAAGGCCTAGGGGTATACTTGTAGGGAAGGACCGAAGCTGTGAAAGATAGCAAGATGAGACCCAGGGTAGGGCAGGGGTACAACTGGGTAGAGTAGATTCCAAGCAGGGACAACCACTCACCTGGTCCCTATATCAGCACTTTAAGAGGCGGTCGCTGCAGCCAAGGAGTGAACCTTTGCCATCACTACTGAACCTTCTCATAGTTCATGCCTAGCCACATATAAAGCTGTTGAGAACCTTAGGCCCCAAAAGCAAAGGAAAAGGGGTGATTCTGAATCTGAGTGGTACCAGTGGTTTGACATGAGCGACATCGCTACTTCTCTAAGTCAACTTTTCAGCACAGCAGATATTGAGTAGCTGGCTGTAGTCAGGGGAAAGAACAACCAAAGAATGAGCAGGCAAATGAAGCTGAGCAGGGTATCCTCTCTAAAGAAGGTTCTATTACAACCAGGCTCGGGGCGGGCCTCTTCTCTCTAGGCATCGCGCCCAATCTCCTCCAGGTCATCACTTGGCCATTCCTTAGTTCTTTAAGCATTCCTCAGGCACCAACACCCCATTTTACAATCTCCCTCCACTCCTTCTAGTAGACGCTCACCCTCCAACTTCTTCTCCTCAATAATCTCCCTCCACTCGACCACACGCTCATTTTCCAACTCTCAAGATCGGCGATCTCACCTCGCCCTCTTTTTATGATTAATAAAAACCCTAAAAATTTAAATAACTCTGAAAATACCAAAAACAATGTCAATTTTCAAATGGCCGATTCCATCGTCTCCGTTGAGGAGACTTCTTACCTCTCCACCGAGTGTGCCCCAACTTACGGTCCACTCCTCCCTAGTCCAATGACCGACCTTCTCTTTCCCTCCACGCAGGGACTCCCTTCCCCCTCCACGCAGGGGACTTTTACTACTTTTCCTCCTCCACCACCTTCACCCATGCAGGGAAATTCTTTTACTGCTTTTACTCCTTCTCCATCTTCCCCCACACAGGGATCCTCTTTTACTACTTTTCCTACTCCACCCCCTGCTGTAGATTCTGGTAGTTATAGTAAGAGTCTAGGCGAGGTTAGCAATAATCTAGGGGTAGTATCCAATAAGAAGTCCAAGGATAAGAGGGTCCCACACCGCTTCTTAGCGGACCTAGCTCGTAGATGCAAGGCATGTTTAGCAATTTCAGAGTTTATTGAAGAGCCTTTGCAGTTGCCGAATATAGAATATGAGTAGTAGCTGTGCTTCATTGATGATGGGTTCGAAGTCTATGAGATCATGGATGACAACAACCAATTGAGGAAGGTGATGAAGAATTCGAGGACGAGGCTGGCGCGTTCGCAAGTGGAGTCAGAAGATTCGACGAACCGTCAGCTGCTGTAGGAGAAATCACCAAAGAAATCAATATGGGAACTGAGAAAAACCCTAGGACCATCCTCATAAGTAGTAAATTATCACTAGCTGAATAGGAGGCAATCATTGAGGTTCTCAGAGAGTATAAGGACATGTTTGCTTGGAGCTATGAAGATATGCCAGGACTGGACACCGCGCTTGTTGAACACCATCTCACACTTAAGTCAGGGTCGGTCGCAATTAAGCAGTGGTTGAGACATTTCCACCCTCAGATGGCTTTGAAAATGAAAGATGAGGTCAACAAGCTCCACAAAGCAAAATTTATTAGAGTCGTACTTTATCCTAACTGGGTGGCGAACATTGTCCCGGTCATGAAGAAGGATGGAAGGGTCAGGATCTGTATTGACTTCCAGGACCTCAACTGCGTGTGTCCTAAGGATGATTTCCCATTACATCACCTCAATGTGCTCATAGACAATACGGCCGGGTATGAAACCCTTTCCTTCATGAGCGGCTTCTCAGAGTACAATCAAATTAAGTTGGCTGAGGAAGACCAGGAGAAGACATCGTTCACTACACCATGGGGTACATACTGCTATGTGGTCATGCCATTTGGACTTAAGAATGCTGGAGCTACTTATCAAAGAGCAATGATGGCCATCTTTCATGACATGATTCACATTTATATTGAGGTGTATGTGGACGACCTAGTGGTAAAATCCAGAACATTGGATGAGCATCCTGGGGTTCTAACAAAAGTCTTGCAAAGATCAAGAGAGTATCACTGTATCAGTTGAAAATAAACCCCAAGAAGTGTGTATTTGGTGTGTCATCGGGTAAACTCCTAGGGTTCATCGTGAGCAAGAGGGGTATTGAGATTGATCCCAATAAGGTGAAGGCGATAAGAGAGATGCCTCCTCCCAAGAATTTGAAGGAAGTTCGAGGATTAATAAGGAGGTTGCAATTTATTCGCCAGCTTGTCTCCCAACATTCGCAGAGGTGTAGCCCTTTCTACGACCTCACCAAGCCGGGAGTCAAATTCCATTAGGACGAGAAGTGTCAGGCTGCTTTTGATGGACTAAAGGAATATTTGGCTAATCCTCTTGTCCTGAGGCTGCCGACTCCAGGAAAACCTCTAATTCTCTATGTATCAGTCCTGGAAGACTCTGTAGGAGCTGTCCTTGCACAAGTGGATGAAGAAGGCAAGGAGAGGGCAGCATACTACTTGTCTAAACTTCTCAACCCCTGTGAGCAGAGGTACACAACAATGGAGAAGACATGTGCCACTCTCTTTTGGGTAGTGCAGAAATTGAAGCACTACTTCCTTGCTCATGAGGTCCACCTTATCTCCCACATGAATCCTATCAAGTTCCTCCTGGAAAAATCCATTCTCACTAATAGGCTAGCACGTTGGCAAAGCTTTCTCTCCCAGTTTGACATCACCTACATTCAATAGAAATCTATCAAAGGCTATGCCATAGAAGAACATCTCAATCATCACCCTATTCAACAATTTGATCCTATTCGTTCGAAGTTTCCAGCTGAAGAATTGATGTCCTTAGCCGATCTGATCCTATGTGGACGTTGTATTTCGATGGATTTCTGAATTCTCATGGAAAGGGTATTGGGATATTGCTCTACTATCACCCGAAGGGGTCACTATTCCACGGGAGCTGGCATTCCTTGTCACCAACAATATAGCTGAATATGAAGCCATGTTGGCCGGCCATGAGCTCGCCCACTTCTATGGTATCACCCGTCTGCGAATAGTAGTTGATAGTCAATTGGTTCTATGCCAAGTGCTCACCAAATACCACACTCGAGATCCCAAGCTCAAGCCATATCAAGAACTTACCTCAGCTTATGCCAAGCTATTCTCCAAACTTGTCTTTGTTCATATACCTTGTCACCAAAATCTTCTAACAGACGCTCTTGCCACTGTCGGCACAACTCTCCACATGTGTTACCCTGGGGATTTTGACAGCATCCAGATTGCACGACGTCATACCCCAGCTATTCAACACCCGGTGTTTCTATGAATCAAAGAGGAGATGTTGAAGAAGGTAGAGAGGAAGAGCAAAACAGAAATCATGTTATTGGAGGTAGAATAAGATTAGAGGATGAGGAGAAACCATGGTACTATGAGATAGCTAAATACTGTAGAGATCAAATGTACTTTGAGGAAGCCACAGCAGATGAGAAGAAGACAATAAGGAGGATGTCCTAGAAATACACTTTGGTTGGCAACACTCTCTATAGAAGGGGCCTTACTGGAGTTTTACTTAGATGTCTGGATAATGATGAAGTATTAAAAGTTGTTAAGGAGGCGCATTCAGATGTGCGTGGTGGCCATGTGAACAGCCAAATGCTTGCTAAGAAGATCCTTCGGCAAGGCTTTTACTGGCCCACTTTAGAGGAGAATTGTTCTATCTATGTCCGTCGGTGTGTCAAGTGTCAACTGCATACTGACAAGATCCATTCTCCATCCTCTACACTGTAGCGTATTGACGTTCGGATTGTGGCATAGTGGTTGTGGAGGCCAGTGTGTGGCCTATGGTGTGTGTTTCAAGTGTTTACACAGGTTTTGGGGCTTTGTGGGCTGACAGATTGGGCCCAAAGTACGCACTGGTTCACTATTTGTGAACGGGACAGAGCTGGACGTCGCGTTCTAAATGCGACGGTCCTAGGTGTCGCGTTCTGCTTACTGCCACTGGAGGGTTTTCATCTACATGTTCGCCACGTGGTGCGCACTGGGCGGCCTGCTGATGTCGACCATGGGAAGGCGGCGGCCTTCTCTGTCGCGTTCAGGTCGTGACGACAAGGTACGTCGCGTTCTCAACTCCGAAGGGTTTTTAACCTAGGTCGGCCAAGCAGATCACCCAGCAAGCTCTGTTCGGCCGGGGGAAGGAGATTTTGCATGGGTCTTGGGCGATTCAAAGATTTGGAGTTGTTTTTGGCATGCTTTTGCCGCGAGGATGTGGTACGGAGCGAAGGAAATGTCGGGGTATCACCGTTGTTTGCGTTCTTTCCGAAGGTAGGGAGATTCTACCCTGTTTCTCATCGTGGATTGCATGTTTAGCTTGTTTTACATGCTGTAGACAGTAGATACCATGCTAGTATAGTGCTTAGAGCATGAATATTTACGTTTCATGGTAGTTAGCATGGTTTTCATGGGGATTCTGGAGATGGAACCTCGGATTTAGGTCACTGTCTGTGAAGGCGATGGACCTGACTGTCGCGTTCAAAATGCGACTGCTTGACCCGTCGCATTCTTCTTCAGAACGCACTGTATTGAGGCATCGCATTCTGAAGGCGACAGTGGACCCCATCACATTCTGGATTCCGATGGCGATGGGCTTGTGCATGGTTATGTGGTTATCAGATTATCGTTATTTATAGTGTATGGTAATGGTAAGCGGTGCATTGGCACTTGTTGATATTGAGGAACATGGTATTCACGTGGTTTGTGTGGTGTTCACATGGTTTGTGTGTGCGTGGCGAGTAGTACGACGCCTACCGTGGTTACCTTTCTAGTCGGGAGCCCCAGGTTTTGTGCGAGCCAAGCACATTAGTGGTCAGGGTTTGTCCTGGTATTGTGTACCGTCAAGGTCTGTGTCGTCTTCCTGGACACCCTCACTCTTATGTAGAGTTGTATGTCTGGCTGAGGGAAAGATGGCAGTGGGACAGTGACTTGTGAGTGTTTGTGCTTGTCGCTTGTAGCGCGCTCGTGGTTGGGGGTTACGGACACCAGTAGATGTACTGGGCCCCAACTAGTCTGTTTTCCAGTGCCTCACTTTAGGGAGCACGGGTCGGAGTCCCTAAAGGTGCCAAGCATGGGCCTGTGACTGTGTGGTCCGCAGGAGTGGTGTTGGTTGGTCTCTACAGTTTCTTGGCTGTTCTAGTGGAGCGGCAGTTGGACCTTTCATCCATGGCTGCGAGACTAAGAGGTAGTCCTGTATGGTTTGTCCGAGTTAGTTGCTGGTGTCGCGAACCAGTCTTCGTGACCTGAGTGTGGCGTTCTTCTACTTTAGCATGTACACTTGGAGGAGGTTTTCCGTTTATTTATTAAAGGTTGATTTATGTTATTAACATGTGGTAATTAGTATTATAGATTTAATATCCTGCATAGATAGTTCTATAAATTGCTAGCATAGCTTCCTGCTTCCGTTACTTTGTGAGTTTGTTTTGTTCGGCTTTGGGGGAGTTTCTCTACTAAGCCAGTGACTTGCAAGGCTCACCCCTACTTCTTTCAGGTGAGGGAGAGCAGGAGGCTTCTCGCCCTTCGTCTAGTTCAGAGCCGCACTGTAGCAGAGTTGGGTCTGCACCACCAGCAGTGTAATCTTCTTTTTCTATTCACCTCGCGGTATGTCCCAGGTTGTGTTGTACTTGTGTCTGGCTACAGATGAGAAATGGCTATGTATATTTCATGTAAATATTTGTGACATGTGACAATCTTATATATATTTAAGCTGTTTCCTTGATATTTCTACGGACTTATGAATGGTATCCCTTGCGAGGCTTCGATTCATTCGCGGGAGGCGGAGTCGAGTCAAGCTTATTATTAGGTTAACAGTTTGAACGACGAGGACTGCTGCAGTAGGTATCAGAGCAAGGTCCGTGAGAATATAAAGGAATCAAAAATTTACATAGCCTGTTCTCTACTTTAGCCTAATACTGGTAGTTGACCCTAGTTTTTGTATTGATTTGTGTATGTTGTGTGGTGGGAATGATGTTTGTGCATGATTACAAATGGCAGACAGGAGAGATTGGGGAGGTGGTGGAGATGAGCCATAGGAGACTACGCAATAGATGATAGAGAGATTATGGGAAAGCATACAGATATTCAGATGAGACTGGATCAGCGGGCACCGGTACATCTGGCAGTAGTGGTACCACCAATTGTGGAGGAGGCAGTACCAGTAGCACCACCCCCACCACCACTAGGAGTTGAGGTACCACCCATTGTACCCATACTCCCAGCAGTACCAGCACAGCCAGCTAGTACTGAGGAGTCTACAACACTGTGGAGAGGTTCTTGTGGTTGCAGCCCCTACGTACTCCGGAGGCCCCAACCCCGATACAGTGGAGCACTGGGTGCACGAGATAGAGAGAGTCTTTGTCACGATGAGGTGTTCGCAAGCAGACAGGGTGATTCTCGCTACTTACCAGCTACGAGGCTTTGCACAAGAGTGGTGGAGGTTGAAGATGCGGACAGTGTTTGCAGGGAGGACAGAGGACACCATCACCTGGCTCGAGTTTTTGACGGTTATTCCGACACTTTCTTTCCAGTTCAGATTCAGCAGGCAAAGAGGGAGCAAATCAGGACATTGCAGCAGGGGAATCTGTTAGTGTTAGAGTACCATATGAGGTTTATGGCATTGAGTAGTGTTGTATCGTTTTCATAGGTGTGAACAGATCTAGAAGGGAGGGGGGGTTGAATAGATCTATAATAAAACTCAGCAGAGCTTAAGCAATTGAAAAAAATATATATACTTCACATTAAAGATCTAAACAGACTCACAATTTTACTGAACTGATGTGAATGAGTGAATTGATGTGAGAGGAAATTAGATAAGCAATGTGAATGCAGAAACCTATGCAAGCATCTTGTTGAAAATAGATAAAACCATTGCACAGGAGATTTTTTAGGTGGTCGTCTCCCAGACGGAGACCTACGTCCACCCCTTACTCAAACCAAGTGAGGCTTCACTAGACCTCTGATTCACAGCTTCAAACAACTGTTGACTCATATCTTGAACGCTGACACACAGCTTGCCAACCGCTGATTCACAGCTTCTCTGCTGATTCACAGCTTCAAGGTCATATGGACCTCCTCAATCCACACACACAGAGTATGAATCAACACTCCTATTACCAGTAGGAGCACCCAACAAGTTCAGAGAAGAAGTTTAAAAGAAAAAGTTAAATACACAAGAAGATCAGAGTTAAGGGAAACAAATCCTCAAACACCAGTCCTTTGGTTTTGCCCAATTTCCTTGGACTGTGTAATCTGAACTCTGAGTCTTCAGATCTTGAGAGTTGAAGGTGTGCTTCAGATCATCTTGCGTATATGCATCATCTGGTTGGGCTTCTCAACCAATTTGATCTAAACTCCTTCAAATTAGCCTCAATTCACGATACCCTGTTTCATATCTGATTTATAGAGAGATTCAGATCTGAACTTATGCTCTTGAATTTCTCCATGGATGCTGAGCTTTGTGCTTCTACTCTTGCACTGACTTCCTCTTCCACCTGCCTTCAGATCTTCTTCTTCTTCTCAGCTCCACTGCTTCTTCTTTGCATGATCCACGATGCTCTATTTTTAGATCTGCTGCTTGCACGATTCCTTCTTCTTCCTCTACGGCTTTTCTTCTTGATCTGCTTCTGTTTCAGCACTCCAGAGCTTTCTCTCACTACTTGGCCTTGATCCCCACGTCCTCTTGGATGGAAACGATGAATGGCTCAAAGGGATGGCTGCTTCAAATGAGATGGAGGCTTATATAGCCACTGTGCAGTCCATGAACATGAGAAAGGTGTGCACAAAAACCTAAAGTGCACCCAAGGCTGCCACGTGTCCAAAAGGCCTTTACCTCATTTCACTCGGATGAAAGGGAAATTTGGTAAATATAGAATCTCCCAAAAAGATCTCAGAAAAAGATAACAGCCGTTGGATTTTATGCTCTGCATAATTCTGGGTTTGCACTGAAAAAGAAAGTGGACCTACATTTCCATAGTGTCGACACTACTGATCAGAAATTCCAATTCCCTTTACTGGCAGAACTCTAGTGTTGACCTACATTTCCATAGTGTCGACACTATTGATCAGAAATTCCATTTCCCTTAACTGGATGGATGCTAGTGTCGAGAGTCGACCTTCCTGTCAACTAGAGTCGACCTGACAGAGCTAGTGTCGACCTATCTTTCAACTAGTGTTGACATTATTTTGACAAAACTTTGTAAACCTATAAATATAAAGAGTAGACCATCAAAACATGTCATTAACAGTAAGATATAAAATATTAAGTACCAAAAACATTTTTAGTCATTACTGTAATATTTACAATATGTCATCATCAAAATCAATGTATCAGTGTTTGGGCATCATTCACAACCAAATGTTGTAGTCATCATTAAAATCAAAGTATGAGTGTGTAGACATCATCAATATGTCATCATCAAAACACACAACTCAACAATCTCCCCCTTTTATGATGACAAAACATGACAACATTCTTAAAACAACATTCTTAAAACATGGCACATTCTTTCAAAGAAAACATACTCTCCCCCTTTATTCAGGAAATTTGAATTGTCAACATTCTCTCCCCTTTTTGACAACATCAAAAAGATTGAAAGGCACACGCAATGCAATTTGAATCTCTCCCATTTTTAAGTTTTTGCCCATTAAAACAAATAGCCCCCAAGATCAAGAATATGACTAGAGGTCTCATAAATCTCACAAATATGCAGAATTCCCCCTAAGGAAACAACTCTCCCCCTTTGACAGTATTGGAGTTATCCACTGCCAACTGAATAGGGATCAATAGAAATGATGTGAAACTAATAGAAGTGATGAAACCAATTGATTGGGGCATAAAATCAGAGATCAACAATAAAGTTGCTCCCCCTGAACAAGAGACTATATTGCAGGGAGCACAAGCAATTAGATTTTGAAGGGGTCATGAAGGTATCAAGGTACACAATGATTTTAGTATATGAAAAATAATATAATTGTACCTTTCATATTGTGCAACAAGAGTTAAAAATAAAGATGATTTTTGATTGAGTTCTTATGTCAGTTCTTTATCATCAAAAATCACTTCAAAAATTTTATTACAAATGTGACATGATTTTTGTGACCTAAATTGAGTTGTCAAGAGTGTATATGATTAGAACATCAAGGTTTTGATCTTAACACAATGTAAAATAATAAATTAACATTCTTGAACAACATGAATTCTATTTTAGGTTAGCTACACTTTGTACACCTTTTTTCTTTTCTGTTTATTTCTTTCATTTGAGATATTTCAGGAAATTAGCAAAGAAGATTAAATTCATGCTTTTCTGTGCAAGCACACACACTTACCCAGTGCAAGAGTGTCTGACTACTAGGCATGTTAACCACTTGTTTGCTTCTTTTGAACAGAGATAACTTAGCACCACTTTATGACTCAAGTCCAACCACGTCTCAGGTGGAATAACCTGGTTACTAGTGTATTAATCATTGCTCTGCAATTTTCCTTAAAATCTTCTTTTTTCTTGAAAATTTCCTTTCAGAACTTTCATTACTTTTCATTAGGTGACAAGTAGCTTTTCCCTTAATAGATCATAGTCTTGAATTGTAAGATATCATTCTTAACATTTGTCAAAATAAAAAACTTCAGTATTTCTTGTGATATAAAACTCAAGACTACTCAAGTGTCTACTTAAAGTGTTCTGCAATAAAAGATCTAAAGAGGCTTGAGGATAGAGATAGACACATTACTTGAAATCTTATCTTCATCTTCATGTTTAATCCATGAATGAAAATATTCCAAATATTCAAAATTTTATTTCTCATATAAAAATATCAATGGAACCTTGAATAGATTTGAATGAAACATGAAGAGATCAAGAATAAGCCAAGAATTGATTCTGTGATTGAATCTTTCACACAAAGCAAGGATGTGTGAGTTCATTCCAAAAGAGAACAAAAAGATAAGATATTCTGATCAAGTATCATTCAAAATGTTGATGGTTGACATTCAAGAGAGTGAACATGACTATTTTATTTCATGCAATATGAACATCAACACAACACACAATTTCAGAATATAGAACATTTGTCCTCAATTCACTATGTAAAACAGATTCAAGATGAGCATTTCTGAACACAAACTTGAACAAATTGTTCAACACAAGATCTTCAATGAGTTGACACAAGTCATAAAAAAATTTAGATGTAGTAGCAAGAACATTTGTTTTTGTATCAAATTTACTCCCCCTTAACATGTACGGAATGAAAAAGTTTGCAAGTAATTACACATGATTAGGCACACACACAGTTAACTTTATACAAAACATGACTTTTGGTACTTGGCGGAGTATTTTACTCACATATAATGATAGTTTTCAGACAAGCATAACTTGTCCTTCCACATTTCACCATTTGATATACCAAGAAGTCATAGGGAGGTTAATGTGCACTGCCAATCATGGATAAATTTTTACAAGCAACTTGATGCAAACATGACATCTATAGTTAAGATGATTATTGTTGGGGGTAGTAACAACAAAGCACACTCCTCATTGTTCAGATAGAAATATAAAAAGTTGTTCCAACTTAAGCAGTTCATTCTGAAATGATATGAGATTTTACCTGAACAGTCTTCATTTCTTTTTCAAAGATTTTACCTGTGATCTTCAACATTTCTTGCCTTGCATAGCCATTGTCTTGATTATAGATGGAAGAATATGGCTACAAGGCTCATTAGCTTGATGATCAAGCTACCTTTGGGACCCATACTTCTTGGGTCCTGTAATGAAACCAATGTTAGAATTCAACAATGGTTTTTAAATCCAAACAGATTTTAATTTTTGTATAGATGCAGTTTTTCCATTAATGGAACTTTGAGCAGAATTAGTTCAAGATTCTTCTTTGTCTTGCTCAATGCATCTATTTTTTCATGAGATTTTCTATTTTTTGAAATTTTAATATAAGCAGAAATAGAATGATTTTGTGCAGTATTTCTGTGCATATACACATAGAATTTCTGAACATTTTCAGTATGAACATGATATTTATTCCTATGTGTATGAACATATGCATTAGTATGGAATTTCAAACATGCACAAAATGATCATTTCTGTACCAACAATCCCTGGAAATGTGACCAAATTTATGACATGTAAAGCATTGGACTGATTTGGCATGTTTATTGAAATTTTGATTTTTATTCCAGCAATGTTTGGCAAGGTGACCAAGTTTATTGCAATAAAAGCAATAAGTTTGAATTCTTACCTGGTACATACCTTTGCTTGAGTACCTATGTTGGAACCCCATTTTCCTTTGAGGAGCCTTTACCTTTTGGTAGCTTCTGACATGATGTGGATTTAAAGCTTGCCCTAGAGCACTTTGAGTTGATGAAGAAGGTTGGGAACTTTTGTAGAAACTTGTTTATTTTTCAATTTTTGTTTCTGGTTTTTAGAAAACACATGTTTCTTTTTATTTACTGTGTTTTTCTTTATTTTCTCCTTTTGTTTCTGAACATTTTTCTAAACAAGGACTTTTACTGATTTTTCATTTGATAAAATGAAGTTCTTGTTAGCAACAGTTTTGTTCATTTCAAAAACTTTTACCTTCTCCAAAGCAGTAAAGAGCTCACTGTTCATCTTTTCCTTTTCAGCTCTTAATGCAGAAATTTCTTTTTCTGAAAATTAGAGTTTGTGCAGCATAGCATCCAAACTATTTTTCATTTTATTCTTTTCATTGTCAAATTGTGCAATGTGTTTTTCCAATTCAACAATTTTGTTACTTAAATTTTTACAATCACTGTCTAATGGTTTGTCATGCAACATACATTCAAATTTTTTTTTCACATAATGATTTTCTTCAACAAGTTGTTTAAGTTTTTCATTTACTTGATGATCATGAGCCATGTTTGCAATTTGTTTCTTAATTATTACTTCAGATTTCAGATTTTCATTTTCTTTTGTAATGATTTGAGAATTTTCAACATGGTCTCATTCGTTTGGATTTCAAGTTTTAGAATCTTATTTTCAGATTTTATTTTCTTTATTCTTTTATACAAATGTGCACAAAGATTTTTCAAATCATCATAATACAATTCTTCATTATCACTGTCAGAAGTAGAACATGAATTCAGAGTATCATTGGAAGTTACCGAATCATTGGAGCTCTCTCTAGCCATCAAGCATATTATGCTTTTATTTTCATCATCTTCTGAATTTTCTTCATCCTTATCATCTTTTTCTTCACTCAAAGTTCCAATCATAGCTTTGGGCTTATTTTTCTTCCACTTGGGTTGAAACTCTTTCTGAACATCCGGGCATTCTGGTTTTACATGCCCTGGTTTCCTACAATTATAACAAACAACTATGTTAGAATTTGTATTAACAAATTTTTTCTGCTTGGAAGAGTTGTCTACTTGAGGTCCTTTGTTAAGAAATTTTTTACCTTCTTTTCTTAGAAACTTTTTGATTTTCTTGTAAGCAAGGCAGATTCACTTGAGTCACTTAAGCTTGAAGATTCTTCTTCCTCAATTGTTTCTTTCAAATTTGGACTTGCTTTAAGTGCTAGTGACTTCTTTTTCTTCATATCATTATCTGTTCTTTTCAAACTCAATTCATATGTCATTAAGGAACCAATCAATTGATCAACAGTCATAGTAGACAAATTCCTAGACTCTTCAACTATAGTAGCCTTTGTATGCCACATAGAAGTTAAGGATCTAAGAATTTTTCTGACAAGTTCATATTCAGTAAATGTTTTTCCTAGACTCTTCAAGCCATTTGTCAAAAGAGTTAACCTACCATACATCTCTGAGATGGTTTCATCATTTTCCATTTTAAAGGCTTCATACTCAGAAATTAACAAATTGAGTTTGGTTTCCTTTATGTTAGAAGTACCTTCGTAAATTACCATTAGACGATCCCATACTTCTTTGGCAGTTGCACATGAGAAACTCTAGAAAACTCCATTGGGTGAAGGGAGCAGTGCATGATGTTCATTGCACTCCAAATAGCATTTGACTTCTTGACCTGCTTTGTTGTCCATTTTTCTTCATCTTTGGGAGCTCATATGGTCCACTATTCACTACCTTCCAGATTTGATGATTTTGGGCTCCTAAGAAAACCTACATACGAGTCATCCAGTTTATAGTTTGATCCATCAAAATAAGGAAGTCTATACATACAATGCCCTTCTGGCATATATCCCCTTAGATCCATTTCACCTTTACTCTCTGGGCTGTTAGACCACAAGAGTGGAGACCTAGGCTTTGATACCAATTGTTGGATCATTTTCACAGGTGTGAACAGATCTAGAAGGGGGGGGGGGGTTGAATAGATCTATATAAAACTCAGCGGAAGCTTAAGCAATTGAAAAAAAAATTTACGTCACATTAAAGATCTAAACAGACTCACAATTTTACTGAACTGATGTGAATGATTGAGTTGATGTGAGAGAAAATTAGATAAGCAATGTGAATGTAGAAACCTATGCAAGCATCTAGTAGAAAATAGATAAAACCATTGCACAGGAGATTTTTTAGGTGGTTCGGCTCCCAGACGGAGACCTACGTCCACCCCTCACTCAAACCAAGTGAGGCTTCACTAGACCGCTGATTCACAGCTTCAAACAACTGCTGACTCACAGCTTGAACGCTGACACATAGCTTGCCAACCACTGATTCGCAGCTTCTCTGCTGATTCACAGCTTCAAGGTCATACGGACCTCCTCAATCCACACACACACAGAGTAGGATCAACACTCATATTACCAGTAGGAGTACCCAACAAGTTCAGAGAATAAGTTAAACGAAAAAATTAAATATACAAGAAGATCAGAGTTAAGGGAAACAAATTCTCAAACACCAGTCCTTTGGTTTTGCCCGATTTCCTTTGGACTGTGTAATCTGAACTTTGAGTCTTCAGATCTTGAGAGTTCAAGGTGTGCTTTAGATCATCTTGCGTATATGTATCATCTGGTTTTGCTTCTCAACCAATTTGATCTGAACTCCTTCAAATTAGCCTCAATTCGCGATACCCTATTTCAGATCTGATTTACGGAGAGATTCAGATCTGAACTTATGCTCGAGTTTCTCCACGGATGTTGAGCTTTGTGCTTCTGCTCTTGCACTGACTTCCTCTTCCACCTGCCTTCAGATCTTCTTCTTCTTCTCAGCTCTACTGCTTCTTCTTTGCATGATCCACGATGCTCTGTTTTCAGATCTGCTGCTTGCACGATTCCTTCTTCTTCCTCTGCTGCTTTTCTTCTTGATCTGCTTCCGTTTCAGCACTCTAGAGCTTTCTCTCACTGCTTGGCCTTGATCCCCACGTCCTATTGGATGGAATCAATGAATGGCTGAAAGGGATGGCTGCTTCAGATGAGATGGAGGCTTATATAGCCACTGTGCAGTCCCATGAACGTGAGAAAGGTGTGCACAAAAACCTAGAGTGCACCCAAGGCTGCCACGTGTCCAAGAGGCCTTTACCTCATTGCCACTTGGATGAAAGGGCAATTTGGTAAATATGGAATCTCCCAAAAAGATCTCAGAAAAAGATAATAGCTGTTGGATTTTATGCTGTACATAATTCTAGGTTTGCACTGAAAAAGAAAGTCGACCTACATTTCCTTAGTGTCGACACTACTGATCAGAAATCATCCAATTTCCCTTTGCTGGCAGAACTCTAGTGTCGACCTACATTCCATCATAGTCGACACTACTGATCTAAAATTCTAATTTTCCTTAACTGGATGGATGCCACTGTTGAGAGTCGACCTTCTTGTCAACTAGAGTCGACCTGACAGAGCTAGTGTCGACCTTTCTTTCAACTAGTGTCGACACTATTTTGACAAAACTTTGTAAACCTGTAAATATAAAGAGTAGAGACCATCAAAACATGTCATAACACAAGTAAGATATGAAATATTAAGTACCAAAAACATATTTTAGTCATTATTGTAATATTTGCAATATGTCATCATCAAAATCAAGGTATGAGTGTTTGGGCATCATTCACAACCAAATGTTATAGTCATCATTAAAATTATGTACGAGTGTGTAGACATCATCAATATGTCATCATCAAAACACACAACTCAACAAGTAGATATGCTCCATATGTGGTTACTGATAATGTGATGATGGTGGAATATATCATTAGAGGTTTGCGAGTAGAGGTGTCGGATGCAGTGATTCCCCTCATGTGCAGGACAGTGGAGGAAGCAACGCAGAAAGCATCTATACTAGAGAGGACTGTCCAGGCTAGACAGTCTCAATCAGGAGGTTCAGGTAGTTTTCGGCTTCCTCAGCAGTCTACAGGTATCAGCAAGGGTAAGACATCCTCAAGAGTGTCATCATCGTCAGGATTTGCCAAGTGGGGTAATAATTGAAGAATATCTTCAGAAGAGGGTGAGGAGGTGGCAGCAGGTAGCAGGGTTCCAGTAGGGTTATCAGTAGGGCCGAGGTTTCAGGCCAGCTCTAGAGGAGTCACAGCAGAGCACAGCAGGGCAGCCCACAGCTTTTCCAGGCTTCAGGTGTTATAATTGTGGGCAGCCAAGACATTTAGCCAGGAATTGTCTGCATCCTAAGGAGTACAGCTATGGTAGAGGGACACAGCAGCAGCAGCAGCCATTCTAGAAACCAGTAGCAGAGCGAGGCAGAGGTGCACCCTTTCAGAGAGGGCGAGGTCAAGTTATGGCTGTCACCAGAGCTGAGGCGGAGGCATCCAACTTAATTGAAGGTATATTATCTCTTTATGAATTTTCTTCTAGAGTGTTAATTGATCCAGGTGCTATGCATTTGTTTATTTCTGAGGATTTCATAGATAGCATGGTACATCCCCTAGAAGAAAGGCAGTGTGAATTGATAGTGGAGGTTCCTTCTGGTGGGTTTATGTTTATTTCTTGTTATTTAGATGAGGTTCCGATAGTAATTCAGGGGAATCAGATGCCAGCAAGACTGTATGCACTTTCGTAGAATGATTATGATGTGATTTTAGGGATGGATAGGTTGGAAGGCTATGGGGCATTAGTGGATTGTAGAAAGAAGAGAGTCAGATTTTGCAGGCTTGGTGGAGTAGTGTTTGAGTTTCAAGGTATGCCCTTCTATACTCCTAAGTTTAGTTTAGTTGAGAGCAATAAGTCTATTGATATGGTACCAATAGCTAGAGAATTTGCAGATGTGTTTCCAGAGGAGTTGCCAGGGTTGGCTCCACACAGGGAGGTGGATTTTACAGTTGAGTTGCAGCGGGTAGTATGTCGATCTCAAAGGCACCCTATAGGATGGCACTGACAGAGCTGAAGGAAATGAAGAAGCAATTACAGGAACTGTTAGAGAAAGGCTTCATTAGACATAGTCATTCGACATGAGGAGCACCAGTGTTGTTTGTTAGAAGGAAAGATGGCAGCTTGAGAATGTGTATAGATTATAGGTAGTTGAACAAGGCTACCATCAAGAACAAGTATCCACTTCCCATAATAGATGATTTATTTGATCAGCTCCAATCAGCCATAGTATTTTCTAAGATTGATTTGAGGTCAGGGTCTCATCAGCTGAGGATTAAGGAAGAAGACATTGACAAGACAGCTTTCAGGACCAGATATGGGCATTATGAGTTTGTTGTTATGCCATTTAGGTTGACTAATACACCGACAACATTTATGAATTTGATGAACATGATATTTCACCCTTATCTGGATCAGTTTATTGTGGTATTATTGATGATATATTGGCGTATTCAGCATCAAAAGAGGAGCATGCAGTGCACTTGAGGATTACATTGCAGACTTTACGGGATCATCAGTTATAAGCCAAGTTCAATAAATGTGAGTTCTGGATGAAAGAGATTCAGTTTCTGGGTCATGTGATATCCGGTAAAGGTGTTGCAGTTGATCCGGCCAAGGTAGAGGCAATGATGAAGTGGGAAGAACCGAAGAGAAGTTTTCTTGGTTTGGCAGGATATTATAGGCGGTTCATCTAGGATTTCTCAAAGATTGCAGCACCAATGACAAGATTGACAAGGAAAGGAGTGCCTTTTGTATGGTCTTCAGATTGTAGGCACAGTTTTGCAAAATTGAAGAAGAGGCTTACCACGACACCCATATTGGAGATTCTGTCAGGTAGCGGAGGATTTGTATTGTATACAGATGCATCCAGAAGAGGTTTGGGAGCAGTGTTAATGCAGCATGGAAAGGTGTAGCCTATGCATCCAGGCAGTTGAAAAGGCATGAAGAGAATTATCCGACACATGATTTAGAGTTGGCAGCAGTTGTGTTTGCATTGAAAATTTGCCAGCATTATTTGTATGGTGAAAGGTTTGAGATATTCACTGATCACAAGAGCTTGAAGTACATCTTCTCCCAGAAAGATTTGAATTTGAGGCAGCACATATAGATGGAGTACTTGAAAGATTATGATTTCAGCTTAGCATACCATCCGGGCAGAGCTAATGTTGTGGCAGATGCACTCAGCAGAAAAGTAGTTATGAATCAGATGATGATCAGAGAATGGAAATTGTATGAAGATGTGGTAGAGAATTCATTGTATGTGCCAAATAATCAGCGGCGAGCAATATTAACAAATAGTGCAGTGGAACCTTCTTTGTATTGACAGATAGTGGAAGCGCAGAAAACAGATGAAAACTTGGTAGATATTGTAAGAATGGAGGAGTTTACTCTTGATGATGATAGCGTGGTTAGGCTTAAGGGTTGGTTGTATGTGCCAGCAGATGCCGAGGTTAGGCAAAAGTGTTAGAGGAAGCTCACAGGTCCAGATACACCATCCATCCAGACAGTACCAAGATGTATCAAGATTTGAAGAAGCATTTCTGGTGGCCTAATATGAAGAAAGAAATTGCAGAATTTATAGCAAGATGCCTGGTATGTCAACAAGTGAAGGCAGAGCATCAGAGGCCAGACGGGCTATTGCAGCCATTGCCCATTCCACAATGAAAATGGGATGATATCGCCATGGATTTTGCAGTTGGTTTGCCTAGGACAGCAGCAAGTCACAATGGTATTTGGGTTTTTGTGGACAGATTGACCAAGGTTTGCAGGTAGTGGCAGTGAGCATGTCATGAACTGTGGATAGATTAGCCAGATTGTATGTAGACAGAATAGTACCTTTGCATGGGATTCCAGTTACTATTGTTTCAGATAGAGATCCCAGGTTCACTTTAGGATTTTGGAGGAGTTTACAGAGAGTGATTGGCATAGAATTGAGGTACAGCTCAGGTTATCATCCACAGACAGATGGGCAGACAGAAAGAACAATTCAGACTATAGAAGATATGTTGAGAGCTTGTTGTCTAGTATGGGGAGGTACTTGGGAGCACCACTTGGGAATGGTAGGTTTGCATACAATAACAATTATCATGCGAGTATGGAATGGCACCCTATGAAGCTTTGTATGGCAGACCATGCAGGACACCATTGAATTTATCAAGGAAAAGTTTCAAACAGCACAGAGTCGTCAGAAGAGCTATGCAGACACCAACGCAGGCCACTATAGTTTGAAGTCAGTGATTATGTGTTTCTGAAAGTTTCTCCTACCAAAGGTGTGCTAAGATTCAGCAAGAAAGGCAATTGAGTCCAAGATATGTTGGCCCATTCCAGATATTAGAAAGAATTGGTGAAACAGCCTACAGCGGAGTTAAGTCTGCACCACCAGCAGTGTAATCTTCTTTTTCTGTTCACCTCGCGGTATGCCCCAGGTTGTTGTTGTACTTATGTCTGGATACAGATGAGAAATTGCTATGTATATTTCATGTAAATATTGTGAGATGTGACAATCTTATATATATTTGAGTTGTTTCCTTTATATTTCTATGGACTTGTGAATGGTATCCCTTGCAAGGCTTCGGCTCGTTCGCGGGAGGCAGAGTCAGGTCAAGCTCGTTATTAGGTTAACGGGTTTGAACGACGAGGACCGCTACAACATTCCACCCATATCCTCCCCATGGCCTTTCGCTATGTGGGATTTCGACATTATTGGTCCCCTTGGTGATCCAAACTCCCAAAATAAATCCAAGTCATACATCCTCACTGTAAAGGAATACTTCACCAAGTGGGCGGAAGCTGAAGCATACGTAGAGGTCAAGGAAACAACTTTATGCAAGTTCATCATGAAGAACATCATCACCAGATTCAGCATCCAAATACCATCCTCACTAACAATGGACCACAATTCACCTTTCAGGAGCTTCGTGACCTCTGCAACAGGTATAAAATTGCATTGCACCATTTGTTTCCATATTATCCGCAAGGCAATGGCCAAGCAGAGGACACAAACAAAACCTTAATCAAAATCATAAAGAAAATCTGTTAGGCTAATAAGTTCTCGAATTGGCCAAAAAAGCTTGTAGAGGCTCTATGAGCCTACCACACTTCAATCCGTACTCCCACAGGGCAGACACCATTGGCCCTCACTTATAGAATGGAGGCTATAGTACCATATGAGATTCTTATTCCCTGACTAAAAGTCCAGCTTGAGAAGGACTTGTCAATCGATGAGCGACGTGAATCTCTCCTTGCACAACTGGAGCTCTTAGATGAGAAGCATTTGGTCGCCGCAGAACACACAAGATCATATCAGAATAGGCTCACATGTTTCTACCAAAGAAGGTAATTGAGAGAAAATTCAAAGTCGGTGAAATGGTAATCAAGAGAATCTTTGTAAAACCTGGTGGTCCCCGATCTAAACTCCAACCAAACTGGGAAGGGCCATACGTAGTCAAAGATGCATATCCAGGCAATGCGTACAGGCTAGTGAATGCAGAGGGTGAGAAACTCTCCCACCCTTGGAATGGGCTTTACCTAAAAAAATACTACCCCTAGATAGGAGTATGGGTTTATGTGGTGCACAGACCCTAAAATGAAGAATTGTCATTTAAAATTCATTTTTCATTCTTGGTGGGTTAACCTGAGGTGTCGACAATCACACACGTTTATATGCCCACCTTTGGAAGCTGGAAGCATGAAATCTAAGGAAGACCAATGCCTAACGAGAGTTTAGGACATTACCTTTTCTTTCCATTCGGTCCGCCAATAGAAATGGGAACCTAAGGGATCGACCTTTCAATCTATCAAAGCTTAAATGGGTAGATGTCATGGCCCAATAGGAGAAAAAGAGAACAATGCAAATCAAAGTGAAGAGAGCCAAAACAAGGCAAATCCTAAATAAAAAACACGTCAAGAGCGGCAAAGTCCCCGCAGAGATCCAAATGGATCTGGTCGTAAGCGTGCCAAAACCCCATAAGCCAAGAGACTGAACCCCATTGAGTGCAGGGCAGAGGATTGAGCGTCTCCCCGGTCACCCAAATTGTTGGCAAACTTCCTCAACGTCATCTTCCCTTCTCCCGTATGGCCTACGGGTATGTCCTAGGTTCAAGGCAAGGTAACAATCGACTGAAGAGGACATCGCTAAAAGCCACTTGGGTGAAGGCATCACTTAAGCACGTCCAACCTTTGTTTAACACACCCAAGAATATTAATGAATTTTTAATGATGATCGAGTAATTGAAGGGTACAAGTACCATGTTTTTTCAACTAGAGTGAATCCCCTTCGTTTTGCACATCTTTTAAAAGGGATCGTCGAGTTGCGGCCCTTATTCAAAAACCCAAAAAAAAGAATATTCCAAAACCCCAAAAAAATGAATATTTCAAAACCCAAAAAAAATTCCAAAACCCAAAAAATGAATATTTCAAAACAAAAAAATGAATATTTCAAAACCCAAAAAAATAAATATTTCAAAACCCAAAAAATGAATATTTTAAAACCCAAAAAATAGAATATTTCAAAACCCCCAAAAATAGATTATTTCAAAATCCAAAAAAAATAGAATATTTCAAAATCTAAAAATGGAATATTTCAAAATCTAAAAAAAATACATATTTTCAAAATCTGGAAAAAATAAATTAAATGTTTCAAAATCCAAACAAATTGAATATGTTGAAAACACAAACAGAATCACACCCCATTTGTAATGCATCGAATGCGTGCTCATCTTTTAATTTCTTGTTAGCATCTGCCTGCTTGCTTTTTGTATTTTTAATTATGTATTCCTTTATTTACGTCTTATCTAATAAAGGCTCAGCCCCTTGACAAGATCATGAAGCCTAGTTCGCCTAATGTGCAAGGGGCTGAGTCAAAGCAGTTATTTAACTTGTTTGCTCCAGTGTTTTTCAGGCACAGTAAGGGAGAAGGCAAAGCACACATGCTATACATATATATCATGGCCAAGAGGGGGGGCCACCCCCAAAGTACAACATATAAAGGTACCCCATCAGGTACACATCATCAAAGAAAAAGAAAAAAGTACAACTCAAGATAGGTGGCCTAGCTCTCGCAGCCACTCTCCGCCGGTCGGCAATGTGACTACTCTCCACCTCGCCTCGGTCTGCTGTTGTGCGAGGAGCTAGTAGCCTCATGGAGGCATGGGAGTTGGTGGACCTCTGGACACCTCGCCTCTCTTGGACGTTCCTCTGGTACTCAGAGGAAGTCACCAGGTAGCTAGAGGAGTACGCACTGGCTCGCCCCACTCTCACGGCACGCTCGCGGCCACACCGGTACTGGTTCTCCGCCTCATGCAATAGACACTCGCAGACGCCTAGGCTCATGCGCGCCTCAAGGACCTGCTCTGAGAGACGCTCCTACTTTTGTTCCCACTGGCCGCGCTCACGCTCGTTCTCCCTATGATCCATGGCCAGCATCACTCGCAACTCCGCAGCCTTACGAGGGAGGTGCACGTCATGCTGGGAGGCCTGAGTGCGCAGCTCAGACAACTACTGCGTCAACTGTGTCACCTCAGCACCTGCGAGTGCCGCCTGGGTGATGGCGCTCTGGAGCTCGCTAGACTATACACAAGAAGACATGTGTAAGTATAAAGCAATTCACTTTCATGTATGTAATTGATTTACTTACCCATGCAGCGAGGTCGCGCTCTGCTGTCTCCACCTGAGCCACCGCCGACGTCAGCTGCTCCAAGAGAGAGGCTACCTTCGGGTCTTGAGCACTCGAGCTCGTGGAGGCACCCGCGGTGTCGGTGCGCTCCACAGTGGCCTGTGCCGCGCGCTGCACACATTGAAAATCAGTTAGCACATGGTAAGGTAAGAAAGAAAAGGTAAACAAATCTAAACTTACCAAAGTCGCCAAGGCCTCTCGAGACTCCGCCAACTGGGCCTCCATATCTGCCAACTGGGCATGGAGGGTGTCAATCAGGCCATCCCTGGCATCCTGCATATGCACACAATTGTTAAGTCAACCATGCATATCATAATGAACAAGCAAAGGTTATAGGTGCATACCCTAGCCGGCCACATGTAGTCCCAGTCTCCGTAGACCTCTTGATACCGCTGGAGGTAGGCGAAGCTGTCAGCGGCGTCAGACTCTACTAGGTACCCTCCTCGCTGCCAGTTAGCATACTAGTTGGGGAAGCGGAGATGACAGTCAACTCTCTTTGCCTTCCCCCTCGTCCTCTGGCCGATCCCCCTCGGCTCCACCTCGTCGGACCACACCTGGTGCAGCCCCAACGTATGCATGGAGAGCCGAAGGCGGAGGGGCTCAATCTCGTTCAGGCAATGGACCCAAAAGTCCCGCCCGAAACGAGGTTGGCCACTCTCTACCCACGGCTGGCCATTGTCCGTCATGCCCGCATAGGGCTGCCACACCACCTGCACCCATGCATATGTCACATCACATGTCATAAATAAATGCATGAGAGAGAAAGATGAGGTAGATACATACCAGGAGTGCCGGAAGTCCTGATGTCACGGCGCAGTGTGTCGAGCTGCAGGAAGAAGGACGTTGCCGTCACGACCGGCAGCCACCTCCGGGCCAGGGGGAGCGCGTCAAGTCGTACCTCCGTGGCCCTCCCCAGGGGAATATAATAATAACTCCAAACCTGCATGCATGAATGCATTAATTAGTTTGACTAACAAATTCTAAATGCAGGTAAATCAAGAAAGCTGAAGAACATCACGTACCTGGAGGAAAGGGGCGAATCCGTCCACTGTTGTCTCACGGCCTGTGCCGCTGGAGAGGTCAGCGAAGGTGTGGTCTAGGAAGGCCGCACCCCAAGCATACTGCTCGACCCTCTCCAAGTCCTCGAGGATCTCCAGGAACTGGCAATGGATGTCGTCTCCTTCATCCCCAGTAGCATCTTGCTCAGGAACAATACAAGGAACCTCCTCAGGTCCCGATCCTCCCTCTCTACATCCTCAGGGTCCTAGCAGTACACTACCCTCTCCAGACCCACTGCTCGCTGCAAAACTCCTACAGCAACTCCTCCCCAGTCTACCTCACTCCCCGCAGGCCGAGGCTCTTTAGCAAAACCACTTGGTCGACCATCCTCCGGTCGACGAGCTCATCCTCCCCTAACGGATCCATCCCCAATAGGTCATGGGTGTGCTCCGTATAATCTGTGTAGGTGACGCCCGTCACCTCCTCCCCATCCACTCGGAGTCTCGTGATCCTCGCTACATCCTCCAGGTTGGGCACCATGTGCCCCCAGGGTAGGAGGAAAGCCCTACTCACTCTGTCCCACTACTCTCGTAAGGCCTATACTAGGGGGCTACCAATGTAAAAGGGCTCGATCTCCAAGATCAGCCCAAACCCCATCCCCCAGACTCTCTCTCTCTCTCTGGAAGTCCGGGAGCCCCTGGTACGCCGCTATCACTAGCGGCCAGTGGATCCATGGCCTCATGATTCCCTACACACAAGAAAGAGATTACACAATTCAGCACAAGTCAAAACACACCTAAACAATCAAAACTGTGTAAAACAGGCCCTAATCTCATGCGGTCAGGTGGCCTTGTGAATCACGACCAACTTAGTGGTCATGCTTCAATGTGAATCGTGACCGCTGAGTCGGTCGTGGTTCATGTTGAAACGCGATGGCACATGCCGTCGCGATTCAACTCTTTGAACTGCGACGACTGGTGTCGTCGCGATTCACCTTTCCCCTCTTTCCGGCCTGACGGCCTTTCCCACCCTCTCACCAGTGCAAAACACAAAAGATAGAGGTCGGGGTACCTACCGTATCCCCTCGAGGGGGTCCTCGCGACCTCATCGCCCTCGTTAGAGCCTCCTCGCCGGTGTGTCTTCCTCCTCTTCCGTCGGAGCTTCTTCCTCCATAGCCGCCGCCAGCGCCACCTCCTCTTCCTCCATGACTGCCGCCAACTCCTCCCCCATGGCGATGAGTTCCTCCACCATAATTCGGGTCGACGTGCCCAGCGTTTCTACCATTTCCTTCATTGCCTCCGATGTTGTGTCTCCTCCTTCCTCCAACATGCCTCGTTGACGCTTGGAAGTCATCTTTTCATCACCGGATCCTTGAGAGAATGAGTAGGAGAGAGCGAAGATGAGGAAGAATGGGACGTTTGACGGAGAAGAGAGTGTGAGTGACAAAAGAGAGCCGAAAGAGAAGAACGGAGGGGCTCTCTGGTGTTTTAAGCTTTCGGGACCATTTAGAAATGTGATGGACACAATCATCGTGATTTAAAGGCTGTTACTTAATACGTGACGGAGGCCGTCGTCGCGATTCAAAGAACCATCATTGCCCCGACGCTGAGTTTAAGGAACACGATTTTTTAATTTTGAAGTATAATTGAAATGTGATGGGGAAGATGATCGCGATTTAAAGTTAAGTGCGACAGCCCTGTTGGTCGCGTATCATGATGTTAAACGCGGCGCCTATATCCGTCGCGATTCGAGAAGCCACCTGAGGGCCGATTTTTGAGGAGAAAATCTAAGTGTATTGGATGATACAGTCATGAAAGACAATGCAATTTGACCGTGTAAAGGACGTAATTCAATTCTCATTATTGACTTAATTTTGGCATTTACAAATGGCCACATTGGGCCATAGTTTCATAAGTTCTTTTACATAGGTCATCCACGCTTCCTCCACCTCCTCCACATGTGGGACCGGCCATCTGAAAGAGCAGACTTTCCACAGCACTTTGATGTTGTCCGCCTCTTCTCCGTCGTTGTTGGTACCGATCTCCCATCTCTTGATCGGCGGTAGATGAGACGGCCCCTCGAAGTTACGTCGTGGGAGTCCAAGTTGGGAGAGGCAGCAGTGTGGGTTGTAGAGCACAAACTCGGTTGCCCCAATCAGTCACAACTCCACACCGGATGCTAGCCGCGTTCGTAGGTCTTTGGCTAGAAGAGGCACCGAGTACAAGTGAACGCATTCCTGGGCATGTTTCGAAGATGATCACGCCAATCTGCCCGCGTCTTGAGTTGTGGCACACGGTTTGTCACGCGCCCTTCTAAGCCCACCAAGCCATCCATATGACGAAGTGGGCTCTTGGAAAAAATCGTGGAAGAGCTGGTAGCTTCATTATTCACATCAAACTTAAAGTGCAAGTCAGTCCAACAAGTGAATAATAACATGGTGCCATAAGGAGGCCTACCCAAACTCGCCGCCGTGAGCCCGATGTAGAGGAAGGCTAGCACCGCCGGTCCCAATCTCTCTCCTTCCCATATGCCACATACCGCACTGAGCTGCTCTTCTTTAAGCACGTTTTCCACAGATGGAAAGAGGAGTGCACCTGCCAGGCATATGGTGAAACCTTTCATTACCTTTTCAAGTCACTCGTCGTCTTCCACTCTTGGTATCTCCCTGGTTGTCCAAGCCACCAGTTTTTGCAAGTTCACACCCTTTCTGACTTGGATGTACCGGGCCGCCCTTTCACCCATGAAGCTCTCTAGCACTTCTTTGCTTGTAATGCTTCTCGGCATGATCGCCATATCATCTTCGTCACCTCTTCTCATCCTCTTCAAGCATAGAAATAGTTCAACTTCTTCCAATAGAATAGTGGCTTCGAAGGTTTTGAAGAGGAAGGTGTGGGTTTGTGGATGTCAGAGTTCTACGAGTGCACCCATGGCCGCCCAATCAAGGTGGATTTCATGGTATCTTTTGGCATGAACAACAAGGTTTTGGATTCCCCACCTAGAGAGGATGGCTTTCATGTCCAGGCTAATGTAGGCAGTCAGTTTTTGGAGCCATGGGAGACGCATATACCTTCTAGTGCCCGGGAAGAGGGGATAGTCCTGTGGGTTGTTTGGCCATGATAGAAGGTGGTATATGCATGGATGATTGGAGCCATGAAAAGAGGATGACACATGCACATGGGAGTTTTGGGGAGGGAATATGGCACATGGGTGACATGATCATGGAGATGGGTTAAGCATGAAGAGAGGAGATTGGCGCATGGGATGGCATAGAGAGAAGTTGGGTTATGGGCAAGTGGGTTGGTTCGGCCATAGCAATTGGAAGAAGAAGGAAAAAAAAATTAGAGAAAAGAGAGAATAACAGCAAGAACATGTAAGAACATATGAATAACACCTCAAGAACATGAAGAATAAGTCAAAATCAATGCAAGAGATCATATTAACTTACCAATTTCGCTTGAATAAGCTTGCATATATGACCATCCACCTTGCTTAGCCTCATAAAACCTTCAGATCTTTGTCTCTTGGATGGGGGAGCTCCTGCATGATTCATGGTCTCTTTCCTTCTCTTCTTCTTCTTCTTGCTTGATTGCTTGAATTCTGATCCTTGGAGAGGGTGGAGAGCATGAAAAGAGTAGGAAAGGGGTGTTTCTAACCCCCATCGCCGCACAAGCCCGAAGGCAAGCCTAAAACTTGTCAAGAAATGTAAAATAGGCAAGGAAATCAAGCCTCAGGTGGAAGTTTCAAAATCACGACCGACACATACGTCGCGATTCAAGCGCCTCACTCCAACTTCCATTGCGATTGGTGAAGGTAAATCGCGACCGACAAGATCGTCGCGATTCAGGTAAGTGAAATGCGTCCACCTACCCTGTCGCGATTTTCAAGCAGCATTATTTTGATATTTTTGCTCCATATTTATTTCTTGTCAATGCTAATTAATTTTTTAGCACAAGTTTTTGGATATGCGTTTCTTGCCGTAAGTTTAACGCCCATCTTCGGCGAACCCCCAACTCGGTATTGTATAATTACATTGTACTATATGTATACTTTATTAAAGCATATCAAGGACCTTGAGGCTCTGATGAATCTGAAATTTGAGTTCCCCCTCCACCGTCAAAAAAAAATAGTGATAATTTCAGAGGATTCATACGACTTGAGGATAAGCCGTTACGCTTTGCAAGAAGGATGACAGATTCCATCCGGTATCTTGACTTCGGCATCGTGACAATATTATCCTTGATTATTTTATATTTTCTTTTATTTTAATCTTTTTCTTTCAGCCCAACATGCATCATGTAGGACTTTGAGCACATTTCCGGAAGATTCCTCTCGTGCTTAACTGAAGAGAACCGCTTATTCTCAATTCCAATTAACATGAAATATTCCATTCCGAGCCAAATACTCAATTTATCTTGTTGATGTTTGAGATCGTCTCATGAGAAACTCCTTGTTTTGGATTCCTATATCAATTCATCTATTTTCTCATAGATCCACCTTGGCTGCAGCACACCCACAAGCTGGTAAACGCTCCCCAATGATGAAACCTGTCGGATTGTGTTCGTAGGTACTTCCCTGACGCTAGAAGTTGATCTTTCTCTCCTTCGTGCCCATGTGCACATCCTTTCCCTTCGTCCAAACATTGAGTTATCTCTTGAGATTTTTTACAAGCCACTTCATTTTGAATTGAAGAACAGCTTCTGTCATATGTTGTTGAAGGCGTGTCTCATCACACCTTGGTGTCTACTTTTCAGTCATTCCACTACATTCACTCAATTCCTTTCATTTCATTACTTTCATCTTGTGTCATTCCGCTCCATTTCCTTGCAAAGAAGATGCCAAGGTGAGGCAGCTGTAGACATGTCATTTTGACAACATATTGAGTATATTTCATGTTATACCACAATGCCTCAAAGTGGCTCTCTTCAATTAACCTCTTGAGTGATTTTCCTATTTTCCAAATTTTTCTAGGATTTCTAGGAATTTTTCTAGGGCTTTGAAAGGGTCTACTGTACACAACTGATTCGCGACGGACATAGTGGTCGCGATTTCAAGAGCTTGATCCGCAACGGTTCAAACCTTCGCATATCACACTTCTTTTTCTGGCACTTGCTATGTTTTGAATCGCATCCATCTAAATCGTCATGTTTAACAGTTTCTAATTTCGATTTATGGCCAATTCTAAAATTATTTTTAGAAAGATTTTCTTGGTAATTAGAATCGCCTCCACATAGTCCGTCACGTTTTTAACCTTCCATTGAATGAAGATCGATTCCCTCTAGAAGATCGATTCTTTTAAATACGCGACCACTCATGTCGTCGCGATTCAACATTTCCATTTATTAAAATTAGGAAAGAATCAATCGGTATTGGAAGCGTTTTAAACGCATCGGTTTATGTCATCGCGATTCCAAAATCTGCTATAATCAATGTTTGGAAAGGCTTAATCGGAGCAAGCAGATCTTGTTAAACACGACGCTTTGGTCGGTTGCGATTCAGTTCAATAAGCGCAACGACTATGTCCATCGCGATTCACTAAATTTTTCCCTATAAGAAGACCCCCGAGGCCATTGTTTTAGACACATCCCAAGCACCGCGTGAAGCCCTACCGCACTGGAGAGTCAAATTCTGAGCTTTAAAGAGAAGGACCTTCATCTGAAGCTACTCCGAGTCTTCATCAATTGGAGCATTGGTTCTTCTTCCCCTCAAGTGCATTTGAGTGAGGAGGAAGCTTCTCCCACTTCGTCCATTCACAGCAACGGGCTCATTCCGCCAATTTCTTCTTCTCCCTTCTTCATTTCTTTTACTTTCATTTAGTGCATTCATCACTTCATAACTCACACACACACATCATTTCTTCCACACCCACTTTTAGGGGTTTAACACCACCTCCACAAGGTGTGTTCAAGCCCATGTTATTGGTTTTTTCTCAACTTCATCTGAATTTCATACTACACAATCTAGTCTAATCATTGCATTCACTTGTTTGTGTGTTTTCTTTCAATTTTTGCAAGGTAACCATCGAGCTAACATCTTCTCTACCGGACGGCCGGTTGGTGGAGTAGGAGTCAACCCACAATATTCAACTCCCATGATCTTTAGGTGAAGGTAGGTAACGCTCCATCCTTTACTCACTCTTTCGGTACCCTCTTGTACTTGACGATCACACTCCATCTTCGTGCACACACCACTTGAGACCCTCGAGAGGGCTGCCAGCCAACACAAGCACGTAAAAATCAACTAGAAGCTCAGTACACCAAAAATCGGTATGAAACCCATCGCACTAATAATAATCGGTTGGCCTTTGGATGATCGATTATTAGATAGATGCGACCAGCTTAGCAACACCACTAGGACTCGCCCACAAGGGTGTCACCTTCAGATAATGAATTGCAGCAAGACAACCTGTTGTGTTCCCCACTTGAAGGTCCCAAGGGTAGATCCACCTATGGGGTTCACACCAACACCCCAAACCAAAACCAGGGCTAGAGAATGAAGAACCGAGCGAGAGGCATGGGGGTCCTAGTCCAACACACATACAAGCATGGACCACCCTCGGTTGAACCACAAATGGTGATCATGATAAACACCAGCTACTTGGTTCTACAAACAACCAGTAATGCATCACCCATGGTGACGAGTTAATAAGGCGTCGGCCGGACCTAATGCCACATGTAACCTATCGTGTCAGAACAGCCCGTCGCATTACAAACCCTAACATGTCCCAACAAAGCTAATGCGTAAAGTACCCTAACATAACCTTGGAAGCCTGACGTGTTAAGAGACCTAATATCTTCGGTTACAGACCCTAACATGTCCCATCGACTTGATGCAATACTAGAAAACCAGTGGCAGACCGTGTAACATCACGCATTTTTCGGATCCTTATGGATCCTTCGTTCAGTGTTTGTGGTGGCCAGTGTGTGGCCAATGTGGCATGTTATAGTCGTGTGCTCAGGTTTTGGGGTGTTGTGGGCCAGTAGGCTGGGCCCAAAACACCTGCCCGTCACTGTCTGTGAACGCGACAGTGAGGAACGGCGCGTTCTGAATGTGACGGTCCTGTATGTCGCGTTCTTGTTGCCGCTGTTGAGCGGTTGTCGTCTGCATGCACGCCGCGTGTCGCACGCTGGGTGACATGCAGACGTCAGCCCTGGGAAGGCGACGCCCTATCCCGTCATGTTCAAGTCGTGATGGAGGGGTGCGTCGCATTCCCAACCGCTGGGCATTTTTAAGTTGCTCTGGCCAAGCAGAGCTATAAATGGTTCTGCTCGGCCAGGGGGAAGAAGCTGCGGCAATTTCTTGGGCGATTTGGTGGATTTGAGGTATTTTTGGCGTGTTCTCACCGTGAGGACCTTGCGTGGAGCGAGGGAAATGCTGGGAGTTCATTGTTCTTCACGTTCTTCGTGAAGGTAGGGGAATTATTCCTGTTTCACACCGTGTGATTGTGTGGGATGCATGTATGTTTGGTTTTTGGTGTTTAGAACGGTAAATACCATGTTAGGGTATCCATTAAAGCATGAAAAATGTGAATTAAGCATGGCTCGCATGGTTTGGGGTGGTGATCCATAGAGTTCTTCCCGGATTAGGGTTTTCGCCTGTGAAGGCGACAGAGCCCCCTGTCACGTTCTGAATGTGACAGGCCGACCCGTCGCATTCATGTTGTGAATGCGACATATCGGGGTGTCAGGTTCTGAAGCGACGCTACCCTGTGTCACGACCTCAGCCGAGAGGTCTTGTTGTATATAGTTTTAATGGTAGAGTTATCTAGTTATTGATAATTTGCGTGCATGGTGAGTAAATGTGGTGCATTGGCACCTGTTGCGCTCTGGGAGTGTGTTGTTTTCGAGGATAGCAAGTGGTACACGTGACTGGTGTGTTGTTCACGTAGTTAGTGTACGGTGTTCACGTGGTTGACGTGAGGTTGCACGTGGTTTGTGTGTGCATGGCGAGTAGTACGACGCCTATCGTGGTTACCTCTTCAGTTGGGTGCCCCAGGTTTTGTGTGAGATAGGCTTATGCTCAGGGCTTGTCCCGGTACTTGTGCTGTACCGTCAAGGTCTGTGTCGTCTATCCTGGACACCCTCATTCCTTAGTTTAAGTTGTACGTCCGACTGAGGGAAAAACGACAGTGGGACAGCGACTTGTGAGAGTTTTTTGTTTTGTAGATGTCACTGGTCCCCAGCTACGGACACCAGTAGATGTCACTGGTCCCCAGCTAGTCCTGTTACCAGTGCCTCACTCTAGGGAGCTCAGGCCACAGTCCCTAAAGGTGCCAGGCATGGGCCCGCGGCAGTGTGGTTCACGGTTGTGGTGTTGGTTGGTCTCCACAGTTGTTTGACTTGTTCTCGTGGAGTGGCAGCTGGACCTTACATCTGTGGTTGCGAGGCTGAGAGGTAGACCTGTGTGGTTTGTCCGAGTCAGTTGCTGGTGTCGCGAACCAATCTACGTGACTTGAGTGTGGTGGCCTCTACTTTACCCCGTACACTGAGTTGTGGTTTTGCCGTTACTTATTTAAATTAGTTTGTGTTAACAGTAAGTGGTTTTTACAGCTTTGATATCCTGCTTAGTTTACTCTATAAATTGCTGACGTAGCTTCTTGCTTACGTACTTGAGTTTAGTTTACTCGATTTTTTGGGGAGTTTCCCTACTGAGCCAGTGACTTGTGAGGCTCACCCCTACTCCCTACAGGTGAAGGAGAGTAGGAGGTTTCCCTACCGTCTTCCAGTTCAGAGCCGCATCGCAGCGGTGTTGGGCCGATGCCTCTAGCAATGTAGATTTTCTTCTGTTGTACCTCGGGGTATGCCCTAGGCTTGTGTATTTTCCTTTGACTTTTGTTGAAATTTGGCCATGTAAATCTAATGTGAATATGTATGAGATTGTGAATCTTTTATATATATCAGTGTATTCTTTTGTGTTTTCATGTACATGTGTATGATATCCCTTGCGAGGCTACGGCTTGTTTGCGGGAGGCGGAGTCGGGTCAAGCTCGTTAGTGGGTTAACGGGTTTGAACAACGTGGTCCATCATAGATCGAAAGCTGGAGGATCCTCAGCTCCAATCCACCAAAACACACACACAAGGTGGGGGAGCCTCCCCAACACACCATAGACAAGGAACTCAACTCTGACCCCTCTAAACAAGCAAGAGAGGAGGAATCCCTACCTTAAACGATGAAATAGACTTGTTGGGCCCTTCTCATGTGATTGGCCACCTCCTCACTCCACGCAAGCTGCATAATGTCGGGTCACCCTCGATCTTGCCCAAAACATACCAAGAAAAGGATAGGGGGAGATCTTCCCCCAGGGGGGAAAGGGTAGAAGAAAGGGAAGAAGAAGAAGAAGGAGTGTGGCGGCCAATACTCTAAGCCTTCAACACCCAAAATGTGTTAGAGTGACACATCATGTTAACAACATTAACACGTCCTATCGCCCTACCATGACACCAACGTGTCCATGAGGATGGCCGTGACAACCCAACATGCCATACTGACACGCCTTCCACATTGACAGGTGTTCGATGACTAAAGAAGACTAACGTTCCTTGCTGATCAAATGTGATTTTAATCACGGGGTTATGCACCCCTCTAAGACACAAAAGAGCATGCGATATATATAGAATGAAGAAATGTGATTGCCACCAAGATGATTGCCTAAAGAAATACTCCTAAAGCATGGGCTAATCAACTTGGAAAAGGAAAGAGAAGGCCACTTACCTGTTAACACATTGCCGATGTGCAACGCAATAGCAATCTTGTCGCGGCTGCCCTATCGGACCCGATATGGATGTCGTGACCGGGTCCCTCGATGCCTTCTCAGTAGTGCGGGAGATGAATGGCTGACCTCCTTCCTCCTCTTCAGTCAGCCAAAGGGGAAGAGCTTCCTCACTTGTTCTTTGTTCCAATTACCTGTCAAGTTATGAAAAATGAAAGGGGAACCCAATTAGACATTTAAATAAGTGTAGCATCCATCACATATGAGAGAGCATGGTGAGTGCATACCGAGTGGTTTTGGAAACCCCTTTTGGGTATGGGAAAACTAGGAGGGAATATGCATGGAGTGAAATCATGGAAGAGGAGAGGGAGGAACCCTAACTAGCATGTATACATGTACAAAATGTAGAAAAGAAAGTAAAAATCAAAATTAAGCTAATACTTTCCCGTTTGATGTAATTCTAGTTGGAGCTCGTAGAGGAGGATGTCGGGAACAATTTTATGAAGATGTCATGAAGAGATATGCCTCCGTTTGGGCTGTGGAAGGCACGATAATCCCGCAGGTGCAGATCTCGATATGGGATAGAAAGTGAAGAATAATCTGTTATAACTTGGGCACATACCACCAATCAATGTGACTCCACTTTGAGGTTGAAGAGGGATCTATGAGGAACACCTTTGATGAAGACACCTCGAACATATCTGTCTTGGTTGGTCTCCACAAGCCGTGCAAGCACTACTGGTCCTGGAGGCGATATGAGAGAGAAAGAGGAGAGAGAATGGAATGAAACAGGAAGAACATCTCCTCCTTTGTGTTGGGGGCAATGGGGCTTCGTGAGCAGAGCCTCCAAAGACTTCTCCTCATTGTGGTAGCCTTCCTCTGTCCCATGGCGAGTTCTAGGATGTGTTTTAAGAGAAAGAGAGAGTCTAATCTCGAGTTAGAGAGAGAGTCCAAGTTGTGGGAGAGTTGCAGAGTCTATCTTGAGTTTGGATGGACTTGTGGGCTCCCTAGGGATAAGGATAGGAGGTTTGGGTCGTAATCCAACTCAAAGGGACTTTAGATAGGCTCTAAGATGGAAGGATAGGCCGAAAATCAAGTAAAAACATGTTTACGTGCATGGCGCTGTCGCGACGGGTCGTGGGGTCGCGTTATTGCCGCAACCATGCACCTGGTCGCATCAGCAGGGCAATGCATGCAGGGTCCATGAAAAGGGACATAACTCTCTCCATAGATATTGGATTGATGCACTATTTGTTGCGTTGGATTCTAGACTCAGAGGACTACAAAATGATGGTATGATATGCTTGATTTGAATTAGAAATGAGGAAGTTATGAACTCTCAATGTGTAGGCATGTTTAGAGATAGGGCAGATTGCACAGTTTTGATGTTTCAAGTGGATATTAGCCATGGGCTTGAAATTAAGGGTGAATGGGCTCATGATGGGCCAATGAAGGACTCCAAATTGATAACTAATTTGGGACATCAATGATATGAACAAGAAATGTCCCCAACTTATAGGCCGAAAATGGATGTCTAGAGTGACATGAAAAACGATGGTGACTAACACATCACAGAACCAAGACACCTTACAAACACTAACGCGTAAGCCCCCACTGACGTCTCACTAATGCGTTGCCCAAACTGGACATGTTATGGTCCAGCCACCTACAATGCAAAACAAGAACCTAGGGTATTACATCCTACCCCCCCCCCCCCTTAAATTAAAAATTTTCCCTCAAAATGTGGGTCAAGCCCAATGATCGTGAGGAAGGAAAAAGGAGCACATGAAGTACAGGTGTGAAGAAGCCACTAAGTCTCACCTCGACTTCCTCGTAGCCACAACCGCACTACTAAGCACGTACGGAGCATCAGTCGAAAAAACAACAACTCACAGAACACGCTTCAAACGCATGTGGGGCATCCAACTAAAAAACCAATGGCTCACTCCACACATGAGGCATCCAAATAGAACCTGATAGCCTCATAAGCACGGCATAATGTAAAACCGACCTAAAATAATGGAAAACACCAGTCAAAAACTACACATCTGAAGCCACCACCAGAACTAGTTGTTAGGAGCAAATTATTAGAAACCTACTCTGTCATGAGCAAAACCAGATAGAGGACACAGTTGTTGACAACAACATAACAAAAATGCCTAAAAACCAATCACAAGACTTAAGAGAATGGCCTCGCACTACTAGCAACAGCTAGCACCAGCCACTAGCCAAGCAGAGATCTCACGTGAGAGATAAGAATCTGAGCAATACGCACATGGAGAATCCTCAACATGTAAAACGGCGTCCATTGACACCACTCAGTCTCACCCAGACTTTCCTCGTGGTCTGATAAGAACACAAAACAGAAGTGGAACCACAAGAACCTAAAACTATCCACTCCACAAGCAAAGCACGTAGTGACACAAGCAAGGAAGATGTCTGAGGTTAAGCCAAAACTAAGCATCTCAAGACATTGGCAAAGCACATGGTTGAGTACTAGCAAGCCAATAGGCCTCACTGTCACTAGATGAACCGACAAGAGAATCTGTCACCGGCTTCTAAACTCACCAACACCACACACGATCAGAGAACCAACAAAGAGTTGCACACCCACCACATGCGCACAAGGCCAAGTGTGGGTACCATCAAGCCAACCACCGAAAAGCATGTAACAATAAAAAAACCGAGGTAACCACAGAGGTCGAGGACAACACATCGACCCCAGAAGGACCTAGACCAAGGCAGAGTATAGCACCGAACACACTCGCTCCCCAGGCTAGAGGGAAAACCTAGACACAAGCTATGACCAAAGCTCGGTGTACCACTGATAGGGCTACCTGGACAAAACAAGCAGCCACCTCACAGCGGTAACAATACAATCACAAGGCATAGGCCATCGCATGTGTCCTAGAGGCGTGAAACTCAACACCTCCAACACCGAGAAAACTCACGAAACGATGTACAAAGTTAACGATTAGAACACACGAGTGCAAACACATGGTGCTACCACAAGCACTGGAAGCTACCCAAGGAATAGCACAGTGGACCAAAGGCTCAAGACAACACAAGACAAAACACTCGAGCACAAGCACACGGAGCTGCCACAAGCACTAAAAACCCCGCAAGGTGCAACATGAATGCACTAATGGCCGAAGATGACATGGGGCCAATAAGAGGGACTCTCTACCAGAGACACGCCAAAAAGTTGCATGCGAAGAACCATGAGTCTTAAGGAGCACAACAGGTCACATTGTTCCTTGAGGTACATAAACATGAATCACTAACTCTACCACAATGGGGAGTGAGGGCCTCACAAAAAACGATGGTAAGAGCCTCCAAGGCACTAACCGAGGCAAAAATTAGAGCACACACTAGAGCAATGCCTACACGAGCAAGCCAAACAAGAAAATCAATTCTACCTTGCACCGAACCACCAGGGACCGGACGCCCCAAATTGCTCAAGTAGGTAGTAAGGAAACGATCACAACAATGGGCAATACGAGTAGGTCTACCAAACCTCAATGCTGCAAAACACCAAGGCATGAGGTGTGAAATTGGCACAAACCCCAACAAAATAAGGAAAAGGACCTCCACCAAGAGGTCGCAACAATTCACACCAAAGTGTGAAAAATATCGCAGTGGAACACCACCATCCCAAGCAACCCTACGATGGTAGATGAAGAAGGCACACAACAAGCCTCCTTCTCACATGGGAGAAGGAACCACAATGCAAGGCTGGCACTCCCGCAAGTACAACAAGCTGCACAACCACGACACTTACCAGATGACCATCTACAAGAGTATGTCGGGCACAAAAGAACAAAGCGAAAACAACCCAAATCATAGGGATAGAGACAAGTCCCCACAACACAGTCAAGGTGATTAAAATGAAATAGTTAACAAACTAACCGGCACAGTAACTGAGTACAAGGCCAAGGGCTCGACACCTTGACCCAAAACATACAAGTAGACTATAACAGTACGTGCTTAAAATTCATCTATACATGTCGTGTTTTGAGAACTTTAATTCTTAAGAGAGAGGCAATAAGAGAGAGAAGCTCCGGGAATTCTTTCCTAGTTTTGGCGTTTTCCGCCACCTCCCCCACGGGGGGGCATCGATTTGGTCGCCGCCGGTGGGCTTCTCCCACCAGGACTAGGTCCCCATGGCTACGGCTGATGGTTCTTAAGACTTGCGTTCATTTGCGCAAGTTCTGCAAGCTTCCCTGACATTCCCAAAGGTGGATATCCCCATCCATGCGCTTGGTTTTACAGATAAAGGGGACCCTACATGTTTCTTCTCCAAAGCTGAGGTGGAGGCCTCCCTCTGAGACTACTGGCAAGGAAACTGAAGATGTTGATGTTGAGCATTGTCATCGGCGTTCTGGACTTCGTCCTCGGACTACTCTTCGTCGTACTTATTCTTGGGATAGACAGTCTATGGATATCTAGTTATTTTGGTATGTTTTTATGACATGTGTCATTTAGATTGTACTGGCTTTTGCCACCTTTTCATTATTATTATTAATAATTGGCCGATTTTAGGCCAAAAAAAAAAAGACTATAACACAAGCCGTCCTATTGGCAATGACAGCTTAACTCTACCAGGGATGGACTCAGCTATCTTTACTATGTGCATAGGAAAAGATATCCTAGTGGTTCAAGTATATATAGATAACATTATTTTTGGAGCCACTAACAATGCACTTTGTCATGATTTTGCAGATTGATGAAAGGAGAGTTCGAGATGAGTGTGATAGGGGAGCTAACAATTTTCTTGGGGTTACAAGTGAAGCAAACACTAGAAGGGATGTTCATAAATCACCGCAAGTGCATATTGGAACTTTGAAGAAATATAGGTTTGAGAACACAAAATTAATGCCAACCCCAATAGCATGATCGACAAAGTTGGACAATGTTAAGAAAGGTAAAAATGTGGACCCAACTTTATTTAAAGGTATGATCGGATCCTTACTTTATCTCATTGCATGTAGATCGGATATTAGTACTGTGTTTGCCTAAGTACTCCTTTTCAGTCATGTTTGAAAGAGTCTCATTTATTGGCTGTAAAACATACTTTTAGATTTTATCTAGCACTGTGGATTTTTGTTTGTGATATCCTATCGGTTGTAATCTTTAATTAATTGCATATATCGATGCATATTATGTTCGATACAAAGTTGATCATATAAGCACAAATGAAATGTGTCAATTTTTTGGATGGTGTTTGGTCTCATAGGGATCTAAGAAATAACACTCTGTAGCACTCTCAACAGCTGAGGGTAAAAATATAGCCTCAAAAGTTGTGAAGCTCAAGTGGTTTGAATCAAACATCAATTGATTGGTTACAATATTGAATTGAACAGAGTGCCTATTATGTGTAATAACACAACTACAATTAATTTGTGTAAAAATCTAGTTCAATATTCTAGAACCAGATTGCTGGCAATGTTCATCTACCATGTAGTTAAGATTGTTGGCAAACCAGATTCTTCGAGCCTAATCACATTTGGAAAACAGATGTTCAATTGTCTCCTCTTCCTCCTTACACATGGGCAGACCTTACTGAGCTGAGGGCTGATTCTAGCCAACCTTACGTGAGTTGGGAGAGCATTGATCAGGGCCTTCCAAACAAATGTGATTATTCTAGGAGGGATCTCTTTCATTAGCTGAGGTTGCCATAGAATCTTCCACACTAGGTGAGAGGTAGATGTACCTGGGAGGGATTTTCTGTCAAATAAAAATCTGTAAGTAAATTTTGTATTGAACTGGCCATCCTGAGTTTTGATCCACACCAATTGATCATACTCACCATGCGGATTGTGGGGGACTCTGATTCTCAGAATAGCTTCCTTGTCCCTCTCCTCAAACAGTTTGTCAATAAGATGTTCACTCTCAGGTCTGCCACTGACGTAGGCATTGGACCAGTGTAATCCTCCCTAGGGAGAAGGGTTTAAATTTTGTCCGGAATCCATCTATCTTCCCAAACTTTAATGTTAAAACCTGTTTTGACAATCCAAGCACACCTTTCCTTGAGTGCCTCCCTGACTAACACTATAGACTGCCATATATGAGAAGACCTGTTACTCTTACTAAGATGTCAGAATGATTGGGTGCCACAGTCTTTTGCTCTTGGTAGATTACTCCACAGCCCTGAATATTCATTGAGGAATCTCCAAGCTATCTTCATAATGACAGCTCTGTTAAAATCATGCATATTTCTGAATCCCATCCCGCCTCTGTGTTTGGGATTTTGCAGTTTGTTCCAGGCCAGAAGAGGGGATTTCTGGATGCCATTTTTACTACCCCACCATAAGTTTCTTTGAATTCCATGAAGTTTATTGATAATACCTTTGGGTAGGAGGATTGTATTCATAATGTGAACAGGTATAGCACCAAGGGCAGTTTAATTAGACTACTTTCCAAGTTGCTGTTAGTGTGTTTGCCTTCCACTGATTCAGTCTTCTCCTGCATTTGTCCTCAAGGAACCTGAGTTGCTCCTTCCTGTTTCTCCCCATTAGGAGAGGAGTGCCCAAGTAGAGAGTATTGTGATCCATCCTGTCAAATCTAGAGATCTGTCTAAGGTGTTGCTGAAGGATGTCTGAGGCATTTTTACTAAAAATAATGCTCGACTTATGGGCATTGATGGCCTGTCCAGACACTTAGCAAACTGCAGGAGGGTTCCCTTCATAGCCACAAGTTCTTGCTCAGTAGACCTTCCAAAAATCATGATGTCATCCGCATAAAGCACATGAGTCACTGCTGGAGCTTGAGAATTCAGTGTAAACCCTGAGTTTACTCCTTGTGCAAACAAAGAGGATAAGGCTTCCATGGAGAGGATAAATATGTATGGAGAAAGAAGGCACCCTTGCCTAATTCCTCTCGTAGGTCTGATGTAGCTGATAGCTTCTCCATTGAAGTTGATGGAGTAAGAAACAGTTGTAATGCAGCTCATGACCAGTTGCTGACTTTTATTCGAAAAACCATGCTTCGCCAGCATATTCTGAATGAATGACCATTCCAGCCTGTCATAGGCTTTGGAAAGATCAACCTTATGGCCAAAAACACGTTTTGTACCTCCTTTAGAATGTAATGATCGTGAAATAGTTCTTGAACTGTGATAATACTGTCAGCGATTTGCCTCCCCAGGGTAAATGCACCTTGGTTATAACAGATCGATACACTCCTTGAGCATTGGTTTGATCCTGTTTAGTAGGATCTTGGTAATGATTTTATAGCATGTGTTGCAAAGGCTTATGGGTCTGAAATCTGATACTTTGTTGGCATTCTGGCTTTTAGAGATAAGAGTAATAAGGGTGTGGTTAATGTCTGAGGGAAGCCTACCAGTGATGAAAAAATGTGTGACAAGATCCTCAAATATGTTCTTCTTGATGACATTAATCCAATGGCTTTGGATAAACCTGGTGCTTCGGTCCCCATCTCTGAACCAGTGTACCTTGGCCCGCTGTTTCCAGAATAGGTCTTCTTGATTAAGCAAATCCTCCATTTCATTACTGAGTCAGATTCAGTCTTCTGTAATTGGCTTCTTATTGATCCATTCCAATTTTTTTACGAATATTCTGAATGTGTTTTTGAGGATTGGGGCAGTAGTTTTTCTGCCATTTCCTTATTTGTTCATGCAGATGGTTGAGCTTTCTCCCATAATTGGATAGCAAGGAAGGACCAATGGACCAACTATTTTTAATGACCTCCTTGAACATTGGTTTAGAGAACCAAATATCCTCCACCCTGAAAATGTGTTCCTTCTTTGTTTTCTAAAGCCATTGCTGTCAAGTAAAATGAGGCTGTGGTCACTGTATATCCTTGGGAGATGGTGGACTGTGGCATTAGGGAATTGGTATCTCCAATCCCCGTTCACGAGGGCTCTGTCCTGTCTTTTCCTGATATGGAATTTAGCTAATCTCTTATTTGACCAGGTGAACAAGGGCCTTGGAAACTAATGCCTATGAGACCTAGATTGGAAATGAAACTAATGAAAAAATCAGTATCTTGTTGTCTAATTCTGGCTCCTCCCTCTTTCTCAGATTGCTTAATTAGTAACTGAGTTGAAATCTCCCATGATTATGAAAGGTGACCCGACTTGTGATCATATTGTCATTTATGTCAGTCCACAGCTTCTTCCTCTGGGTTCATACACACACACACACACACACCAAATACCATCTTCTGTTGTTATCACTGCCCTCCACTTCCAGAACAATCCAGCTTGGGTCCGACCACACCATCGATATGTCAGCATCTTCCTTCCACCACGTACATAAACCCCCTGAGCATCAACATATGGTAATTTTTTATATTTCTGCTCTCTAAAAATTACAGGACCTGTTGAGTTTTGCACTTAAGTCTCAGACAAGAAACAAAAAGTCTGTGTTTATTGAGTGGGTTAGCTGGTCAATGAATCTCATTGTAGAGGTCGCACCCGTACCTCTACAATTCCAAGCGAGCAGCTTCATTTGGAGGATTGGGCCCGATCAATTCGGCAAATGTACCTTTTAAGAATATTCAGTCTATTCATGTCTACAATCGGCTAACATTGAGAGGTGCATGGGCTTTAATTACCATGGTGTGTAATGAAGTAAGAAGACATGGAATTGGATACTTCAGAATCAACTGAGTTCAGTGATTCAGATAATGAAGAAGATGAGGAGGAATCACAAGATGCTACACATATACATGAAGCAGCCCACGCATCACGAGAAGCACCAGCAGCTCAATATCGACAGCGGTCCCTGGCTACCATGAGTTGACTAAACAAATGAATAATGCAAAAATTAAAAAAAGAGATGCATATTCAAAAAATCCAAAAATGAAATGAATGACTATCTTTGTGAATGTTTCTTTGTTAATTGAATGGTTTGCTTGTGACGAATATCATTGGATGGATGAATGAGATTGAATGGTTGGATCGTTTTGGAAACTATGAAAACCTCAAATGAATGAAAATGGATTACTTTGTTTGAAAAAACTATAGGTGTTTTGTCATCATTAAAAAGGGGAGGTTGTTGTACTCTGATAGATTTTGATAATAACAAAATATGAAGTGTTTCATGATGATGAGAAAAGACTTGAAGTTATGGACCTCATTAACTTGATTTTTCATATATATATTGATGATCTAATTTGTGTGTTATGTATGCTTGAGGATTAGGTATTGAAGGCAAGAGCACAAGTGACAAAGGCCAAGTCAAGATCAAAATCTAGAAATTTTGGTCTATCAACCCTAGAAGACCAGTCGACTGATTTTCACAGATGTTTTAGGTCTAGTGTATAGGTAATTTCGGTCGACTAATTTTCACAGAAACTTCAGCCTCTACAATGCATGGCCAGTTCGGATGACTGACTAGATGCACTGATCAAGTGAATTTCATAAAAAGTTTAGGTTCTTGGATGTTGCACCGGTCAACCGACTTAGCGAATTGGTCGACTGATTCCATCCATTTTTTATTAATTACAAACTTCTAGAACTTGTTCGTATCAAGCCCAAGAGTTAACAAATCAACGTGAAATTTTCTGAAAACCTCCCATCTTATAAAAGAACCTATTTTTGAGCTTAACTCATGGAGCCCTAAGCATTTGAAGCTATTTTCTACTCCAGACATTTGCAGCTCATGCCTTATACATCTTGCTTCAACTTGTTCAGGTGTTGAGCAACCAAAGAGAGTTCCAGAAGTCTAGATGGTATGGTGATGTTCAAGTGGATGTGCTAAAGGTGTTTCAAAAGGTGGTGTTCATCTAGAAGCAATATTACATCGAACTTTGCCTGAATGAAGAATCATCATGCTGTGAAGACTCTGGAGCCGAGTTCTATGATAGGGGAAAACTACACTTGAATTGTTGTTTCTTTTTTCTTTCTGTCTGTGTTTTATTTTTCATTTGAACATGAGATTATAATGTGTGTGTGCTTTATTTTTCAAGCACGTGGTTTTGTTTGTGGTTTGGGTGTGCATCACACGTGTGGAGAGTTGTCTCCGTATGTGTTGGTGTGTGTTTGAGCAATGTGTGTGTGTGTAGGTTGTAAGGCATCTACAATCTAATGCGTGTGTCAGGCCTCATGAACATGAGGGTTGGACATAGGTTGCACACCTTGTATAACCAAGCCACTTAAAAAATCTTGTACATACTCTTTGTAGTTTGCTTCCATATCTCCTACATCTCTTTCTACGTGTGCATAGGAAAATTAAGTTTCCATCGTGTGTTCCGTTCATATAGCATTAGTTCGTTAATTCATTAAGAAAAATAAAAAAAGATTGAGTGTTAATTTAAACTTGGCCAAATCAATTCACATTCCCCTCTTGATTAACTAGTGTACTTTAACCTTGGAGTTCACGAACACCAATCATTGAGTCCACAAAGCCACACGGGGCGGAATTTCCTGTTATCAAAAAAAAAAAAAAAACTAGTGTACTTGAAACTTCATACCTTTCTTGTTCATGACATGTCCCCCTTTATAAGTGTTTGTCCAAGGATTTCCGTCTTTGTTTACCACCTCTCTTCGAGCCATGCAATCTGGCCATTGAGGATTGTTGGGGGTGCATGTTGGATGGATATGGTCTTAGACAAGGGATGGTGCATTGTCTCCCCCTCCGATGAGGTGTGGGGAAAGCAATACTCTTGTCAGCCCCCCAAAGGGACAGGGTGCATCGGGTGGGTGGAGAGACCATGCTCTGATAGGGCAGTGATGCCCTGCACAACCTACCCATAACATTGTAGGAACATGCTTGGCTATGGTCGTGGGCACACAGTTTCTTGCCTAGGTATGGAGACGTGGAGGCGTGAATGGGTTACAATTGGATGATAAAACAATAATATAAATAAATCAAAGAAAGCACGGAGGAAAATTAACAAGCACACAAAGAAGACTTGATTTTTATCCTAGATTGGTGCTAATCCACTCAGCCCCTATGTCCAATCCTCAAGGAAAGATATCTTGAATTTTCAGTACTATCTCATTGAACTTAGCCCTCAAGATACAACATTGGGTACCAACCTCCAATAAGTTATTGGAACCACTTATATAGGTCTTCCCTTTTACCCAATGGGAATACAACCACTTGCAAATCTATAAGTCTTCTCTTCTTCCTAAGGGGAACTGTAAATATTGACCCCTAATTGGTGACCACCTGTCCACCAACAAATCTTCCCTTCTAGTCAATTGGAACATTAGATTATTGACCTCCAGTTGGTCACCACCTGTAAACCAAGTCTTCTTTTATGCCAAAGGAGAACACATGCTAAACAGCCCACACGTCTTGTAGCAAGCACAACCTCGAAAATAAGCTACAGGATGCCAATCGAATGCCTTCTTCAGATGACCTAATAAAGTCCAGCTAGATAGGATTTAAAATGCTCTTCATTTACATCAATATGATTGATCAGATATCTTTAAGATATTATCAGATGCTAATCATAAGCCTTCAAATGTTACTTATGACATTTCCAATCTTAAACAGTTTCATTCAAATATTCAGGTACGATGAATGGAATATTCAACATTAAATATTCAATATTTAATTACACATTCCATTTCAATATATTTGATACTCAAATTTTCATATATTACTTTAGACAAAATTGATATCACATCTTGTATTAGATGTCTGGCGGGTCCAGCTCATAGTGAGTGGGGTCTCACTTGAAAATTCTCTATTAAGGAGATCAATTTTTACCATGGAGGACCCCACTGAGTTGAAAATATAACTTAAGGGTGCATTATTAGTGACCCCATTGAATAAAGATCCTACATCCGCTCTCAATTGATGTTTGAATATGGAAGCAATATTCAAATATCAAAGATAACAATTGGACATCAAATATTGTGTCATATTATTCTGTTAACATTAGGCTTGATGAATATACTTTGTTTACTATATATATGTTTATAGGTACAAACTGCCAGATGCCCATTCTCTGAAGTTGCGTGTGCGAGCATGTTTTCCATAATTATTCTACATCGTGTGCATGAGCTAGTCGACAATCGTGTACTGGGGCTTTTGTTGAAGTGGAAAATATGTGTTCTCATAATACGACATTCCACGGGGCGTCTTGATTGAAGACAGATTAAGACTGGAACTGGCAGCCTTTCCTCTCCAAAAATGCAATATATATGCAAATTCCTTATGAGGTGATGAATTTAGCAAACTGATGTCATGTGGAATTTTTCATATAATCTAGTTATCATAGATCTCCATCCGTTTCAGGCAAGATAAACGTGAAATACTAAAGAATCATTAAAGATTATATCCAAATTGTAAGGACATATGTTCATAATCCCACACCACCGAAGGGGGACGTTAGCTATAGGATCCCACACCATGCACACGTACATAATTGCAGCATGGAACTTAAGGCACCATGTAGTTTGCCTTCGTAATCATAATTGTTCATTGAAACATGCTGCGAACATGGAGAAATGTTTAATATATATAATTGTCCCTGGAGCAGAAGAGGACAGTTCTCCGATGTTTAACATCCTTGCACTAATACATGCATGAAGGATGTAGATACCTGGAACCCACTATAAAATGCATCAACTTATGCAAATAGTCACATTTAACAATTTTGCAAAGTTGACAGTGAATGTAGAATGCTGTCACATTTGTATATTTCATCTTATGCTTCCGTATCTAATGGTGTTTTTTTTTTTTTCTGAAATAGATAGTCTGAATATATAGTGCTTGTTGCCTATCTCGGTCAGGATCAGTTGTATGTCTGGCTTTTCTATCTAAAGTCTTCATCTTGAAGGTGACATACTAGTGTTATTGAGTGCTTTTGTGCTAGTTGATCTTTGTTATTTTTTCCTCCAGATTGCCAAATTGGATTGGCCGGCTCAAAACAGCTATTTTGATAGAAAGAGACTTATCTTGTCCTTCAAAATTGTGAAGTTGCCCTGACAGGACTCCAGAAAATGGGCTGATAGATGCCGCTTAATTGAGCCAAAAAATGTTTTGATCTCCATCTGTGCACATTGATGTCATAACCTCTCCCCTGCTGTTTTCCTTTGGAATCTGTAGTTGGATATGCACATTAATGATATGGATGAGCATATGCTAATATTACATGATCATGGACAGGTAGAAACTTTTGAAATGACATATTTAATAACAAGTCAATCAAAAGTTAGAGATTACTCAGTGGCCCTAATGGCCTGTGGCTAGCAGGAAGCAGGGAAATCAGAGGATATTCTCAAGGTAGCTAGGAATTATCTGATATACTTTGCTTATTAGACGAATTTGGATTTCATATTATAGATCTCAAAATTGACAATTTTGAATGCAGCTGTATTAGCTTTGAGTGAGGAAGTGGGCATCTGTGTGTATGCTGGATCAAATGATTGACAACCATCATTTTCCATTTAAGTCGCTCGATTATTGACATGATAAGTAAGCTTGGGCAGCACTTCAAAATATCTAAGTCTTCTTTGATATAACTAGTGCAAACCATTATCTTACAAATGGTAACACAGGAAGAAAATCCCCAAAAGAAACAAAGAGTTTGGCAACAATTTGCAAAGAAGTGCTTGGGATTGTTATGTCAAAGGTTTGAGCTCCTATGGATTTTTTAATTAGTTTGGTTTCACTATCATCATAATATGATTTGTTTTTTATGACTTTCCACAACATAGTTTTTCTAAAGCTAAGTGTATGTACCTCCAGGAACTCCAGTTGGTCAAACCGTCCTCTTACAAAGAAACGAATATCATATTTAGCAGCAGAATATTTAATGTCTCTATATGCAACTTTTTAGTGATGAAGGTCTGGATATGTTGAATCCTTGAATTTTATTGCATTGATTAAATATTGTGCATTAGATATGCGATCTTAACATATTCCAGCTGAAAAAAGAAAATACTAACACATGGTTGGAAGCTAACAATATTTCTTTTTCGTTTACACTACCATTACTTAGCTTGAGCACCTATCATCCTACATATTTAATTCTTTTTAGATGCTATCATGGTAACCTCTAGATACATGTGATAGGATCCCATTCTACATCAAAACTAAAAGTGATCTGCATGAACATCCAAGATTCATATTATGTTGACGGTCAGATAAGTCTTGTAATCTTTTTCGTTTAAAGGATCCAAAGCTTGCATTAAGTTGATAGAATGAGGCTCCTATTTTTTTGGTCATCAAATAATTAAAGATTGGATCTTGGAACTGGAATGTTTGGCTCCTATTCCTAATTTAGAGTCTGTTTGGTTGATTGTTAATATATTCATAGGAAAAAAAAATTCAAGGAAAAATATTTACAAGAAAACAAAAAATATGTTTATTTATTTGGTACCAACGTAAATGATTTTTATGAAAAAGACTTTTTGATAATTATTTTACAATAAATTATTTTCATAAATACTTTTTAAAAATATTTAACAACAATAAGTATGCATCGGGCGATCATCACTAGAGACTAGCTGTTGGGCGCTAGTCTGCCGCAAGGTTCGAGCATTGACCGTTTGAGTGTCGGCCGCCATTTGGTGCCTACTGTATGTTGTAGGGAGCACGGCCCTCGCCGTCAGTCGTCAAGCGCCAGTCATTCGGCGCCGATTGTCAGCCGTCGAGAGTCGATGGTCAGTGGCCAACCGTTGGCCATAGGGCATCAAGCATCGATCATCGGGCATCGGACGTCAAATGTCAATCGCCAGGCACCGATCGCCAGTCATCGTGTGCCAACGCCGATCTTCGATCACTGAGAAATCGGCATCGGGCACCGGGTACCGGTCGTCGGGCACCGATCGTTGGTTGTCGAGCATCGGAAGTTGATCAGCTAGCGTCAGGCGCCGGCCATCGGTTGCAAGTCATTAGGTGCAGGGCATCGGACGCCAACCATCGGTCGCCGGTTGTTAGGTGCTGGTCGCCGACAACTATCACCGATCGCCGACCACTAGAATGAGAGCAGAGAGTAAAGTCTTGCTTGTGAAAATCTTATATGAATAAGAAATCAAGGAAAATGATTCACAGAATCTCATCAAAGATGTCAAAATTTATGAATTTTAGGTAAAACAATTCTCGTAAATTAATTTTTTAACAAAATAAGTCTGGTAATATATTATTAGGGAAAATTAAGTGGGGTTTTTTTTATCATTATAGACATATTCACATTAGTTTTACACATGCCGAGACATAGCTCAAACCACCACTAGAAAGTTATACGATTATATAACACATATTTAAATAACAAGTAAAATGATCAAATCTTGGTTACTGCATAAAATTGGGGAAAGCCCTTCCCACCATTACTAGTGAAACTTGTCCATCTCTAGAATTTCATACGATCCATTACCTCGGGTATCGCATAACACATTTGAGTCTTCCCATAGACACTACTACAGTATGGCTCCATGTAATCTATGGTGGCAGTGTCTCATTGGAATAACTTTTATTATCACATTATCATGCTATCACATTATTTCATGCACACATGTCACATGTTGTCTCTCTCTCCATGCACACACACTCACATCACACAAACATGTTTAAATAACCAAATAGTAATTAAACAGAATCTAATCATGATACTAATCATATTTTTAAGCCAATTTGCGACATGCTATCCTAACATGATACTAAAAGCTTCAAAAAGACATAACTAATTGTACAGAAATCAAATTATGCTCAATTTTAACCACGAGATAATTATGTTATATAGAACACATATGTAGTTCATCATAATTTCGGAACAATGAAACTATTTTTCATAATTAAAATAGAAATCAGATTATTTCTTCACATGTACTTAAAAATCATTAACAAATATTTAACAAGTTTAAAACACCCTAAATCATGCTTAGAGAAGTCTAATTAATTGCTATATATGTTGAGCAACTATCCTTTGGAAGATTTGTTGAACAACTATCTCTTTAAAATATTTTGTTTTTGCTATGACAAAACTTTTTAAGACTCTCTCTACAAACAAATCTATTGGAATATACCATAAGAAACATGACTTGTATAATACTGTATATCAACACTATCACAAAATTTCTCTAAGTCCACAGCGTATGCTATGTACCATACTAACTCCGACTGTGGACTTCGACTCCAAAAAAGTTGAAGTGTTGAACCATCTGTGAACTGTACTCCGACTCTTCGAAAGTCGAAGTCTATTAGTACTCCGACTTCTTAGAAGTCGAAGTCTAGACTCCAACTCTCTTAAAGTCGAAGTAAGATATCAATTGATGAACACTTTCGCTCCGACTTCTAAAAAGTCGAAGTCCTCTTACTCCGACTCCTGAGAAGTCGAAGTCTCTGTATTTTACTCCAACTCCTTGAAAGTCGAAGTCTATTATTGTTAGCACTTCAACTCCCCAGAAGTCGAACTATGACCGATTGATGCTCTTATCACTCCGACTTTCCAAAAGTCAAAGTTTGTGATCAGTCTCACTGCGATTTCTGTAGAGTCGAAGTTCATATTGTATCTCTTTTCTTTGACTCCAACTTCAAGAAGTCGAAGTATACTATCAACTTCTATGTACTTGATAATAATTTCTGTATGAATTTGTCATTTCATTAAATCCATGAAATCTTGATTTTAAGTAATTCAATATGTTTGTTATCCCTATGGGATCTTTTACAGAATGAATAAACACTTACATATCCTACAGAATAATACTTTTTCTTATTACCATCATTTAAATATTATGTTAGGTAGGATAATTTATATTCAAAATTACCACATAAAATATCTTTGAAAAGATCTGAAATAATTATACAAATTGGTCTCTTGCTTTTTATCAGAAGTTCAGTTCTTCTCCCTTTTAACAGTTGCCTTGCAGTAAATGCGATGGTAAGTATAAGCTGCATGGGGTATCTGTCAGAGTTCCCCTACCACTGTCAAAACCTCCCCTTACCTTCAGGATGCAACTGTCTGTCTGCTTTTTATTGCACTGAACATCTATCCATCTGAGGTACTTTATACTTTACATATATTTCTATCTCATCTCCCTCTGAAAGTATGGAGGTATTATTTTCTGTCTTGTCCTTTCTTGCAGAACAGTTATGAAGCATACTTTGCTCTCAATCTTTAGTATGGAGTTTTACAGAACAATTAATGAAGACTGTCTATCAAGCCGTGAAGCTACAAACATAGCCTGAAGATGTTGGAAATCTAAAAGCTGAAGGACTGATGAATATAACAAAAGTCTCAAAAGCATTTATATCCAAAGGATCAACGGCTACTCTTCAAACGGTTAGTTCTCTAACGGGCAATTTCAAACGGAAGCTTAAGGTTTCTGAAGCATATATAGAAGCTGAAGTTTTGAACAACACATCATCTTAGATAGAGAGACAGCAATACACTCAACTCCGCATCTGAATTTGCAAGCAAGAGTCTTCACAAAGCCTTCTATTGAATTGAAAGAAAGAGAGCTGCTTCCTCAGTCCGCAACTTCCAAGCTCTCTAGTTCTTAGAAGTCTTTTTATCTGTTGGGTGGCATTGTATAACTACAGATCGTCTCTTCAGTCCACCCTGTTAGATTCAGAAAGAGTTAAGAGCTGCAACTCTTAATTGTACTCCTTTCTGAATTCTCTGTGTTTGCTCATTCTTCTGAGCAGACACACAAGTGTTTCTCATTTTTGTTTTAGATAACCCGCAGGAGGTTTGTTTCCTGCAGTGCCCCTCTTGTGAAGAGAAGACCTACTAGTGTAGGTAGTCTTTGTACCCCTAGTTAAGGAAGACTTTCTTGGGAGCAAGTGAGATTGTAATACCTCTCAGGTTGAGAGAAGACCAAGCTCTCTTGGCAGTTAGTGAAATCCCAAGAGGTTGCTTAGGGGCTGGACGTAGGACTTCCATATGGGAAGGGCTGAACCAAAATAAAATTTCTTGTGCATTTGTGTGATTGTTTCCGCCAAATTTACACTTGTTTCACACACTACACTAAACACTAACAACTTTACTTAGTGTTATCTACTTTCAGATAAATTTTTTTAAAGTGCAAGAAGCCCTCTTCACCCCCTCTAGGATATCATTAGTGCCATCTCAATCCAACATATAGAGTTCAACAATTTTTAGAATGCGCACATGTTTCATGGATCTTAACTACTAATTATTCACATGTTTTCATATAAACAGGAATTCCAAATAATTGCCATAATTCACCAAAATAATTCTAGGATTACCCAGTCATGTCATGATGGTTAACACCTCATGATAGAACCAAAAGAATCTAAAATAATCACAAAATCCACAGATTTAACACATAGGATTAAACTGTAAATTTTTGGACAAGATGAACTTGATGTCAGTGGTGGAGCCAGGGAGGTAATTGCCCCCCCCCCCCAACTTTTTACATAAATTATCCCTCTTAATTCTTTACATGAATTAAGTCGATATACATGCAAAGATTTTTTTAACTTTATTAATTCCCCCCCCCCTTGTGTTGTGTATCGATGAGCAATTAATCTTATTAATTGCCCCCCCCCTCTAATATATTCTTGGCTCCACCACTACTTGACGTCAACATAGGTTGTCGTTAACTTCAGGTTAATGGCTTACCCCTCGCTGTCAAGTTAGTGACTGCACGCAGTGCAATCCCGATACATGAATCATGGAAAATGGATATCAAAATGATTTTTTTAAAATATCAAAAAATAGAAAAACACTAAGTAACAAGAACACTGAGAGAAACCATAAGTTACTTGCCTCTAAACTCTCCCACAACATGATAATTAAGCCAATGAGGCCCTCTTTGGTACCCAAAGAGATATCCTCTAAGCAAGATCAAATCCGCCTTCTTGTGCACAATCCGGCCATGATCTTCACATCCAAAGCCTTTTCCTCAAGTGGCGGAAACATTCTCTTCACAACATGACCCACGAACAAGAAACAACACAACCAATCTCCTATGGATTAACCCTTCTCTCTCCTTTCAAAACACTCAAACCCTAGCCAAGAGAGAAAAGTTCTCTCCCCCAAATGAACCCTTTTTATACATAGAGAGCCATAGGTCGTGATTATGGTAAAATCCTTGCCCTAACACGACTCTAACTTACCAATCTTATTAAAAGAAACAGCTACATTTGGAGTAAAACTCGGACTAGAACATAGAGAAGTTGACTTCAACATCAGTGGATGTCAACAACAAACTAGACGACAATTGATCTCATCGTCAGATGGCGAAAACCTCAATGAAGGCTGCTCTGGGGTTGACGTCAATGTGGTTGATGCCAACTAGTGTTGACGTTAGCAAGGGTTGACGAGAATAGGGCTGACATCAGCCTTGTGTGATGTCAACTCCCTATTGACGTCAGCCCTATGCGACGTCAACTCATGTTGATGTCATCACATTGTGACGTCACCTAGGCTTGACACCCATCACACTTGACGTCAATTGCTCTCTAGTAGCCACCAGTAATCATTCAAAAACACATCGTCCGGAATTTTGAACATCGTCCAATCGATCTATGGAAAGCACGAACATATAGAAAATATATAGGACATAACATAATGTCTTAACCACATCGCATGATTTTGCATAAATCTGAAGTTTTTCCAGGTTCTCTCCCAAAGGGCAATGATATGACCCCAATTAACCATGTCCCATTGGGATTTCTTGCCGATAAAATATTTCCAAACAAAAAAATTAATTCCCCTGGGGTTTGTGCTCTTGAGGCTTTCCGGTTAATGGTTTTTCGGACTTTTGATAAGAAACATCCAAAACATCAAAATCTTTTAAGAGATTCAATCTTAAAAAAAAACAATTAAGATAAAATTACCAACTTTCAATAGAAAACAAAGCAATAAACTCTTAAGAAATATATATATCGAGATAAAAAATAATGAATAATAAAAATCCAAATCTAACTCTCAAGAAAAAAAAAGCAATTCAAATTTCTAAAAAGGAACCGATCTTTCAAAAAAAAAAAAAAGAGATCAAACCCTCAAATAAGTCAATATGTAAAACCCTATGTCCTCAAGGAAAGTAATCAATCTTCAAAAAATAAACTTCGCATAACAAAATCCAATGTTCAAAATATAAAGCTTTCAAAAGACCCAAATTCCTAAAGATGGGGGCAAATAATCAAAGAAAAACAAAACTTTCAAAAGAAAAAAAAACTTCCAAAAGAATACCATTTTTTTAAGGGTAAATCAAAGTTTCAAAGCCTTTAAAGAAAACAAAACTCTCGAAAGAAAGTTAAAATTCCAAAGGAAAACCAAAATTTCCAAGGAAGCAAATCAAAATTTCCTAACTTTCAAAAGAAAGCAAAACTCTTAAAAGAAAACTAATTCAAATTTTCAAACCTTTCAAGTTAAATTTTCAAAATAAATCAAACTTTAAAAATTACCAAAATTTTCAAAAGAACAAACTTCCAAAAGGCAAGATTGCCTGAATTTTCAAAATACCCAAGTTTTGAAATTTCAAAATACCCAAAATTTGAAAAGACAACATTGTCAAACTTCAAAATACCCCAATTTTAAAAGACAAGATTGCCTAATTTTCAAAATAACCAAATTTTAAAAGGCAAAATTGCATATTTTCAAAATATCTAAACTCTCAAAAAGGTGAGATTACCAAAATTATAAAATTTCCAAATCTTCAAAGGGAAGATTGCTAAAATCCTAATTTCCCAAATTTCAAAATTCCCATAATGTTCAAAAGGTAAGATGGCCAAAATTTCAAAATACTCAAATTTTCAAAGGCAAGGTTGCCAAAATTTTAAACCATCCAAATTTTCAAAAGGACAATTGCCAAATTTCAAAATTCCCAAACATCCAAAAGGAAAAAATCCCAAGTGCCAAATTTCAAAATATCCAAAATCCAAAAAGGTAAGATTGCCGAAGTTTTTTCAAAGCCTCTAAATTTTCAAAATCTTCAAACTCAAAAGTGCCAGCTTTCAAAATATCCAAAATCTTCAAGGGCAGAAATGCCAAGCATCCATAATTAGTCTGAGGGTTACAACTGCGAGAGGATCACCGCAATCTAGTGTCAGTTCATGAGATAAGAGTCGTAGCTGAGATCTCTAAGGAACAACCATCGCCAGAATCAAGAGGTTGTAGTTGTGGTAAAGTTACCACAACCCAATCTCATTTCGTGGTACCAAATTCATCGGTCGAGATCTCCAAATTGGTGAAGTGATATGCAAAAGCTCTATAATATGTTTATCTAAAAAACAAAAATGAAATGATAAGAAATGAATCAGAAAATGCTGAATAAAGAAAAAGAGGGTTAAAAATAAATATGTCTTCTAGACTTGTTTAGATTCCCTACTAAACAAGTGCAAAAATGGCCTGAAACCTGATCAAGGTGAAAACTCGCAAGGACGCCATAAGCAAAATCAGGAACCCCGCCATGTGAAAACCTAGAAAGGTGTATGGGCAAAAGTGAAAAGAAGCTGACCCCTGAAAAAAATAAAGAGAGAGAGAGGAGACTAACCTAGTGTTGTGATACCAAATTCCACAACATCTAAGAATCAATATTTGTAGTACCAAATTCTACAACATCGAGGAGCTGTAATTGCGGGAAGATCACCATTGTCCAGTCTCAACACTTGGTATAAAATTTCATATATGGGATCTCCGAGGATAACTTTTGTGGTACCAAATTCTACGATAATTGAAGACTTGATGTGGTGGCACCAATTTTCCTATGCCAAAGATTCAACTATTGTAGTACCAAATTTTGCAACACCCAGAAGGATGTAACTATGGTACAAACACTAAGGCCAATTCTCAGTATATGATACAAAATTCCATGCTTGGGACTTTGAGTATAGACATTCTGGTACCAATTTTCATGATTATGACTGAGACTTGATCATGATTGAGACTCGATTCTGATGAAGTCTAGGACTTGATTCCGACTAGAAGTCAATTTTCTCTATGACTCGATTCTAACTAGGAGTCTGTTCTGGTTGTGACTCGATTTTGACTAGGAATCAATTATGGCTATGACTCGACTCCTACTAGGAGTCGATTCTTTTTAGGATTGGATTTATTAATAAATTGGGACTTGATTCTTAGCTTATTAATAGTAAGATAATTTTGGAAAACTTTGGTTGAGATTAAAGTTCTATGAATCAATCTTTAAGTTCATGTTGAAAGGTTTTAGGAATAGAATTCAAAAAAAAAAAAAAAGAATCGAGCATGAGACAATGATAGAATTCAAGGCATCTCAGAACTATAGTAGATAAGACACATAAATATATAGCATCTTGAATTATTTAATAATAAATAAATGGAAGATTCTAAAAGAATAAAAGATGAACAAATAAATAAAATTTGCAAAAGAATTAAATCGGAATGGTTGAAGTAACAATGCAAACTTGTTTCCCATCAAAATCCTAATCTAATTTGGGTTGTGTGGCTAAATTTAATAAAGGGAATGAAGGAAATTTGTAGTTCTGGAAGTTTTAGAAGTGTTCTTAAAACCCTATGCCTTTAAATACACCTCATATCCTCCCTTGGCCGACCCATACTACTACTAGAGGATCTTTTGGACGTGAAGGGGCCGCTAGAGGAGAAAAATTGAGAGGAGAAAACCCTAGAGCTCGATGTTTTTCTCATTCTTGCCCTAGTCAAAAAACCCAAAGGTAGGTATTCCCACGAGCAAAACCTAATTAAACTCTACTGTAGGGACATTCTTATGTATTAATCATGATTATAGCATTTTCCCTAATTTTTATTCATTGTATTGCATGTTTTTTAAGGATCACAATCAGGATTTTATGTTCATCTGAGTTCATTTAGTTTATCAATTAATCTTTACTATAAGTTTAGATACATGTTAAAAAAAGAACTTTTGCATGCATTTTCCCTCTTTTTAATGTCTTTAATCAAGAGTATTTTGGGTTTGAATCGACAAGATTTCGAATACAATCAGCTTTTAGGTTCTAGCTATAGTCACGCCACCTTGTTAGGCCATGACTAGAGTCACCCCAAAGGCCCATGGCAAGATAAGACATGTTCTATCATGCCAGCCAAGAGTGGCATGCCTATAGTCACGCCCTTAAAGGGTGGCGCGACTATATTGTCACCAGCACATCAATTTCTCGTTGTTTTGCATGGTCCAAAAAGGTTAAACATGATTTTAAAGTTCTGAGTCAAGCCTCGATATGATGTGTTGTATACTAAGCAAGTGTTATTTTGTTAATACACGAGTTAAAATGTAAATTTATTTCATTCAATCATGTTATCCTTGATTTCTCCATGCTCTTGTCATGAAGTTCTAACTTGAAATACATATCTTTCCTGAAGCAAATTCCTTGCAATACATATCTTTCTTGAATTCATCGTGTTCATTTATGTATTTTACTTTAAATCCAGTTAGCACATTTGATATTTGATTATTTGGATACTTTTGTACCGATGTTTTCTCCCCTCACTCCATTGGTCATGGATCCCACACGACTGCGAGTCTCGATTGATTACACACCCCTCAGTGATGTCTGAACCCTCCGTTGAAAATTTCTTATTCTGGACCAAAACAGATTTATGTGAGACCTCCGTAAGAATCTGCTACCCATGGATTTTCACATGGTCGCCGAGCTAGTTGTGCCATAAAGAACCAATACCATACTAGAAGCATGTCAGACCCTAAGACATCTTTCTGTTAGTTTCAATGCATTTCCGTGCTCTATGTGTTAACATGCCTATATCCCTATACGTGTTCTTTTCATGCCCATATTGGCCTATGCGTCATGGATATAAATGTGCTGGTTATGACCATGCTTAGACCCTTTCTGCCAGCACTATGTATAATTGTGTAGACCCTTTCCTATCTATATTTTGGGCTAGAAATAATCATTGGTTTGACTGTTCTACTCAAAACGCCTTATCTCTTGCTTGGACATCATATAATATAAGCCCTACATTACAAAGCTTAATCCTTGGAACTCGATGGCCATTAAAAGATTGTCTAGATATAAATGGGATCTTGTATCCACAACTAATACTTGGCAATATAGAAGTGCCTCGTCTGACCCTGTTAGGAGCACTCGGAAGTGTATGTGCCCACGGGAGTTGATTTACTAGGGTGTCTGGCATTACAGTTGAGTAATTGACTTGCTTGATTGATTTATGACAATCACTTCATGAATCATTTATTGACATGTTATATACTCATACTTGATGCTCTGAAGGGTATTATATCATGATATAGCCAAATTCATGCTTGTTTCATGTTGGTATACTTGATCTTTATTCTAGAAGCTATTATTCTCTCTACGTGCTCATTTATCATCCTATTCTTGTTTATTATTTTATATTTATCATGTTGTTAGTTATTCTACTTCTTAACTTGTAATTTACTTAAGGCTTGCCTAGTTAATGGGATATAAATTATACTGAGTGTCTCATTCGCCTAGTTTTTATCTATATTTTTTAGAAAACTCTAAAGTGGATGATCATACAGACAGGGATGAACAAGAGTGATGAGAGACCCACATATCTTCATGAAGTGATCATAGCAGAGTCATAGAGCCTAGTTGAGTCATGTTATTTCTAGCAAATTCCAATGTAATAGTCATGTAAGGCCTTATGTTTTGACCTTGATTAGTGGTTGTAATAAACTTTAGTGGAATGATATCAACAAAAGTATTTATTTGGCTATTTGGTATTTAACAGATTCTTGTTTCATGGTTGTTATTATTTTACTCGCTCTGATTGACACACGTGATTACAACTGCAAATTTCAATTTTTTGCATCGGGGCATGATTGTTTTGTGCTATTGGAGACTAGGATTCCCTAAGATATAGAAAATACAGGATTTAGGATGAATTGCCCTCACCTTGTGTTAATGTCTCATACTAACTATGAGATTGGGTAGACACTTGTTTATTTTTCAAAGCTTTGCTAATACCATAGCTATCAAACCTAAAACCTTAGAATATGAGCTAACTGTCACCACCCTAATTGGGCATGGAACCGAACTTAAACAATTCTACCTTCTAGTGAAGTCATGATTGGAGAATAGAACTTGTTGGGTGATCTGGTTTCAATGAACATATGGATGGTTATGATATGATGTTAGGAGTGGACTGGTTGCCTAAACATGGTGTATTGTTAATTGCTAGAAGGGGAAAGTAAACTTTAGCGAGTACACTAAACTTACCTTCACGAGCATTAGAAACAGTAAACTTCTATCCCTCACTTCTTCCCTTTGATCCTATAGAATGATAAGAGAAGGATGTGTAGGTTTCCTTGTTTTATTGTGATAAAGAAGAGGGAAACCAAAATAGAAGAGATACCCATGGTGAAGGAGTACCCCAATGCATTTCTTGAGGAGTTGCCAGGAATCTCTCAAGAGAGAAAGGTCAATTTTTCTATAGAGTTGATCCATGGAGTAGCCCCTGTATCTAGAGCTCCTTATAGAATGTCACTTACTGAGTTAAAGGACTTGAAGGAAAAGTTAAAGGAACTTTGAGAGAAGGGTTGTTTTATTAGATGAAGTACATCACCTTGCAGAGCACCTATTCTATTCATTAAGAAGAAGAACAGGTCTATGACATTGTGTATTGATTATAGACAATCAAACTACTTGACATTCAAGAGCAAATATCCATTCTCAAGAATTGATGAATAGTTTGATTAGATTTTTGGAGCCCAATACTTTACTACGATTGATCTGAAGTTTGATTATTGTCAATTGAGGATTAAATAGGAAAACATTCACAAGATGGCCTTCAGGAGTAGGTACGTACACTGTGAATTTCTTGTTATGCCTTTTGGTCTAACCAATGCTCCTATAGCTTTTATCTTAATAAATTTATGGTGGTATTCATTGATGACATATTGATATAGTCTATGACCAAGAAGGAACATGAAAAACATCTAAAAATAGCCTTGCAAATCTTGCAAGATAGCAAGTTGTTTGTTAAGCTCAGTAAGTGTGAATTTTGGCTGGACAAAGTATCTTATCTAAGTCATGTGATCTCTAAAGATGGTATAGTTGTTGATCCCTTCAAGGTAGAAGTTATTGGGAGGGACCTACCAATGTGACAGAGATTAGAAGCTTCTTGGGACTAGTAAGATATTATGAAAGATTCATTGAGGATTTCTCTAAGATCACTATGCCTTTGACTATATTGACTATAAAGAAGAATCCTTATGTGTGGACTAAAGATTGTGAAAAGAGATTCCAAACTGTAAAGGAGTGTCTGACTACCGCCCCTATCCTTGCCCTAGCCACTGAAGGGGGAAGATTTGTGGTATACATTGATGCCTCTAGAATTATGCTAGGTTGCGTGCTCATGTAATAAGGCAAGGTTATTGCCTATGCATCTTGACAACTAAAGGCTCACGAGGTCAACTACCCTATGCATGATTTAAAGTTGGCCATTATAGTCTTTGCATTGAAAATATGGAGACATTACCTCTAATGCAAATAGTTCACTATGTACTCTGATCACAACACACTAAAATACTTGTTCTCTTAGAAGGAACTTAACTTGAGGCAAAGACAATGGATAAAATACTTGAAGGATTTTGATTTCTCTATTTAATATCATCCTGGTAAAGGCAATGTTGTGGCTGATGCACTCAGTAGAAGCCAATGACATCCCTATTGTAGTACCCCATATAAGAATACGTTAAATGGACTAAATCAACAAACAACCAACAACTTGTACTAGTCATTTTTAAAGCTTAAGCAGGTAAACAACTCTAAAGTTAATCATGCTCACTTGGGAGAAGTCCCAGAATGGGTGATCTTTCTGAGAAGTCTACCAGTTAGTACGGTTGTTGGGCTAGTTAGCTGGTTAGGTCATTATAAATGGTATCAGAGTCATACCCCAGTCGAAAGTGCAAGAACTGTCACACAGGATAAAGTGGTTCACTATGGAAGCCACCTCTTAAACCCATAATGGGACAAAGTCCTATATAGTGGGAGCCACTACTTAAACCTGTGGGGGCCTTTTCTAGAACGTTATCTGCCTAGAGGTTTGACTATGTGCTACATGTGCCTAGTGATCAGAATGTCGCTTATATAAGAGGGGTAGATTGTAACACCCCATATAAAAATATGTTAAATGAACTAAATCAACCAACTACTAACAACTTGGACTAGTCATTTTCGGAGCTTGAGCAGGAAAAGAACTCCGAAGTTAATCATGCTTAGTTGGGAGAAGTCTCAAGATGGGTGATCTTCCTAGAAAGTCTACCAACTAACACGGTTGTTGGGCCAGTTAGCTGATTAGGTCGTCACACCTGTCTAGTCTAATACTTGGTGAATGTCATTTACTGGAATAGTTTGCTAGTCTAGGCTTGAATGTGGAGGAAAAGGATGAGCACACCATAATTGCCAACATCAAGATTCAATCTGACATGTTCAGTGAGATCAAGGAACAATTGGACACAATGATCTGGTCTTAGTGTTGGTCAAAGGAAGTCTATACCAGAGACCTTATTTTGCTTTAATTGATGATGGAATGTTGTTGTTTTGAGGACGATTATGTGTATCTGACAATGCAAATATCAAGAAGAAGCTAATGGAAGAAGCACACAAAACTAGATATACTATCCTCCTCAGAGCTACCAAGATATATCAAGACATGAAAGAACATATTGGTGGTCGAACATGAAAAGAGAGGTGGCAAAACTTGTGGCACATTGTTTAACTTGTCAATAGGTTAAGGCGGAGCAGTTCATACCTGTAGGCATGCTAAGACCCCTAGAGATACCAAAATCGAAGTGGGAAAGCATTGGTATAGATTTCATCATAGGTTTTCTTAGGACTCAAGATGAACTTGATGTCATATAGGTGATTTTTGATCGACTGACAAAGTTTGCACACTTCTTACCTATCAAAAGCAAGTGCACTGTGGACATGCTAGCTACACTATATGTCAAAGAAGTGGTGAGATTGCATTGTATCCTTTTTTCTATAGTCTCAGATCGGGGTCTTAGATTTACCTCTCATTTCTGAAAAGAACTATAACTTGTATTGGGAACCAAGCTGAATTTTAGTACTACTTTTCATCAATTGATAGATGGCCAGACGGAGAACACTAATCAGATTATAGAAGATATGCTAAGAGCCTATGTAATTGACTTTGAAGGCCACTGGAATGAACATTACCACTTATTGAATTTGCATACAATAATAACTATCAAGCTAGTAAGCAAATGGCTCCGTTTAAAGTACTTTATGCCAGAAGCTGCAAGTCACCTACATGTTGGGAAGAATTCAGTGAGAGGTAATGGCTAGGCCCATATTGGTACAAAACAAACAAAATGTTATACTCTATAGATTTTGATGATTATAAAACATCATATTGAATTGATGAATTTGAACTTGAATAATTGATGAATTGTTTTACAAGCTTAAGACCCCATGAGATTGCATATTTCATATTATATTGAAGGTCTAATGTGTCTTGTTTAAGTGTGAAAGATAGAGTTCAAAAGGTCTAGAAATATGTGTCTCAATGGCACATTGTATGGAATTTGAAAGGCCAAGCAAGAACTGGACAGAAAGAAGGTAATAATTGGAAATTCAATTTTCTAGTCGATCAACCCTAGCAAATCAGTCGACCAATTTTCACTGAAGGTTGAGAACTAGAACAATCGGAGCTCTAGTCGACTGATGCACTAGATCTATTGATTGATTTTCCCAAAAACTTCAATTCTGGGATAGTCATGCTTCTGATCGACTTATGGTCCTAATATGGTCGATTGATATGAAGTTTCCCTTTGCAGGCTTTCATAATATAAGTCTGTTCAAACATGGATTCTTTCCTAATCTTTAGGATTCTTATGCAACTATAGATACAAGGTCTTGGCATGATTTTGAGAGATTAGAAACTAGGATCTTCGTGCCCTACGGTCTAAAGCTTCCACCTTTGCCATGGAGAAGTCCGGAACAATCCCTAGAGTTGTAAAATGGTCTCCATGGACCCAAAGTTTTCAAAAGGTGTTTGGGACATCCTAAACGCTTGTTGATCAAGTTCAAGACATGTTATTATGTAGCAAAAAGATTGCTTGACTTAAGGACGTGGTTCAACATCAGTTGGGCTACTACAAGTCTATATCGAACATTCTACATCGAGCATTGGACTACAAAGCCAATATAGACAAGGGGAAACCTATGCTTTATTATTTTATTTATTTTCCCTTTGTCTAGAGTTTTTCTTTGTGTTTGAACTTGGGCGAATTAGTGTGTGTGTGCACTGTGCATGATATGTAGTCTTCAGATTGTGTGTGTGTTGTTTGGTCGTTTAACTGTATGTGTGTGTGTGTGTGTGGTAGAAGTATTTTCCTAGTGTATGACCCTCACGTGTGTGAGGGGTGGACATAGGCGTGTTGGCCCACTGTAGCACAGCAGAGGGGGGTGAATGAGCGTAGCAAGAATTAACACTTCAAAACAAAACCTTAATGCAGAAGCATTAGTTAGAAAATAACCGTAGTGAACAAAATAAGCAGCAGAATCACACAAAGGGACATAAGGATTTATGCTAGTTCAGCACTTCTCTCAATGGAAGTCCTACATCCCGTCCCAAAGAAAACTCTTGGGATTTCACTAACCCGGGATATAGCCCCCCCCCCCCCCAATGGACAGACAACATTCAACTCCCTACTGGTTCTCCCTTCAACACAAGGGGCACACTGAGTATAATCTCTCAGCCGAACACAACACGCATCACCCTAGCTGGTCTTCCCTTCTACACAAAGGAAAAATTGAGTACAATCCCTCAACTGGACAAACCACCCAGCACACTAGCTGGTCTTCTCTTCTCACAGGAAGAAGAACAAACCTATCTTTCCTAAGAATAAAAAGAGCAAGCTGTCGTGATCAAGTTCAAGAATAATAGACTTGAACTTCCTTGATCTTCGACAGCAACATGAGAGCTAAAGGAAATATACAAGAAGCTCGATCCCATAGGCTCACAAACTCTTTCCCAGATTTACAATGTCACACAAAGAGAGATGAGAAAGAGTGCTTGAATGCTGAACACTTGAACATATTTTCTTGTTGCCTTATTGTGTACATCTCTAGCTTCAAGGCCTTCATCTTCTTTATACAGCCTTTTGAAGAAGACCATTGAGGAGATCTGTTAGAGCTCCTTTTTACTGTTACTCTTCTTCTTCTTCTTCTGCTACTCTCGTTGTATCTAACGTATGTCTTCTTGTCTATACTAGTTACTTGTAACAAATTAGAGTCTTCTCTAGCTTATGCATGTTTCCAAGGTTGCCAGTAGCAGGTGCAACGTAGGTCTTATGTGAGTACCAGAAACATGTGTATGTTGAACCACTCTTATATAATATCCTTTCATTTTGGTGATAACAACACTCATGTTTATCATAATCGTCCTTAATATAATTCAATATCATTCTTTATCTCATGATTATTGTATTTTGCATCGCTTCATAAAGATTTACACTGATCTGTTACTTAGACATTTGAAATTCAACTTCGTCATGCATGTTTTGATCATATTCAGTCGAAGTTAGCTTCTTCATATCCGAAGCTATACTTTGTCATATCCGAAGCTATACTTCGTCATATCCGAAGTCCACTTCGTCATATACGAAGTTACACTTCGACATATACGAAGTTACACTTGTCATGCATGCTTTTGGTCATATTCAGTTGAACTCCAACTTCGTCATATATGAAGCTAACTTTGTCATATATGAAATTCTATACAAAGTTCACTTTGACCGACTGCATATTTCAGCTTCGATCGACAATGTTATTTTTTGTTCATCCAAAGTCCACTTCGTCATATACGAAGTTACACTTCGTCATGCATACTTTTGTCATGTTAAGTCGAAGTCCAACTTCGTCATATACGAAGCTAACTTCGTCATATACGACGTTCACTTCAACTGACTGCGTTTTCAGCTTCAACTGACAACGTTATTTTCTATTCATCCGAAGCTACACTTCATCATATCTGAAACTACACTTCTTCATATCCGAAATCACTTTGTCATATACGATGTTCACTTCATCGTATTTGAAGTTAACTCATCATATCCGAAGCTTAACTTCGACCGACTATGTTGTTTTCTTGTCCAGTTGAAGTGTATATCGATTGACGACTATGTATATCAATTGATGACTTTGTATATGTGATACCCTAGAATTTTTATTCTTTTATATCGTGTATGTGTATTTACTTGTTGTGTGTATAGCATGTGTATTCAATTGTGCATATTACTATTTTTATACTTCTCATGAACATATACATGCATATGTATATATATGATATTTTATGTGAGAATAGACAATTAGCTAATTTTATGTATATTGTGTATACTAAAATCCTAGGCATATAATGCTTAAGTAATATTCTGTACGTCTATATAATTATTGATGTGCATGTTATATTCATCTATTTCAGGTATAGTGTACATAACCATGTTGTATACGTGTGAGTAGATATTATACATATGTTAATTCAGTGTGTGCATGCAAGAATTAATGATTATTGTATAAATTATTCTTAGTTACTTATTTTATATTGCATATTAATGATATTATGCATGTACTATCTAAATCTTGAAGTACATATTATACTACCTATTCCATGGATATTGTGTGTAAATATATGATGTACATATGTATATATGTATGTTATCCTATGCATGTGATGTCTATCTATCTAATTCTATGTACATTAATTATCTATAGTGTACGAATAGTACTTAAATAACATTGTGCATTTGATAGGTAAGTATTGCTATAGACCATGTAAGTACATGTGAGTTATTTTCATACACGAATACATATATATATTGATGTGTATGCTTTATCTAATTTTTGTACATATTATATGTATTAATTCCATGCATATTGTTTGTGTTGTGCACATAGTAAGAGTTATTATCATAATATATATAATTGTGAGTTTATTTCTGTCCATGCAATATATATTTAAATGTGTATGAATTATTTAATTAATGATGTACCTATTGTATTTAATTATTTTATGCATGTTGTGAGTAACCATGGTGTGTATATGTATGCATACACATGTTAATCTTGTTTAATAATATTTATCTACTTTAAGCATGTTAAATTATTTATGATGTGTAGGTTACTTAATAATAATGTGCATGTAGTATTTAACTAATGATGAACACATTTCATTCATAGGTTTATGCATGATGTATGTAATCATGTAATATATAAGTATATGCATGTATGTATATGTTATTTATGCATATTACCTTTAATTAAGATTAGTGTAAGTTATATTTAAATAAAAATTATGGATTGCATGTACTTTATGTGGTGAAGATATATGTAATTAGTTTTACATATATTAAATTATTAGGGTGTATATATGCATTTATTTTAAGGTTTGCAGGTGTTTTGGCCAAGTTGCACAGTTGGCGGCCACCACTGTGCCGCTGGCAAGTTGACTACAACCGATGTTGACGTCAACTCCAAGTTGACTACAACCGATGTGGGCGTCAATATCCCTCCTGTGTAACGGTTCCAAATTTGTTAATGCTCGCGTTTTTGGCCGTTCTAGATTAGGAAACCCATCCTAATGCGTAGGAAACCTACCCTATTGCGTACCCCCCCCAAGCCTATAAAATACCCATCCTAGGGCGAGGGGAATTCTTTTGCTCTTGTGAAACACTAGCACTCGAAATGGAGAAGAGCTGATCTTTGGAGGGCCGAATCCGTCGACTGGAGGTGTTCCCGAGGAGCTACATCAACTGGGAGATAGCTTATACATAGGAGAAGAGGTTTCAACTCCGAGGAACCATCTGCATCATGAAGAGAACCAGATTTAAGGAGAGTTGAGCACTTTCTTGGCAGGGCCGAGGAGGGCTTCAACGACATATTTTGATCTTTTTAGATATTTTTTAGAGGCAAATAAACCCTAGATCTCAATCTTAGACATGTCCCCTAAGTCCAAGGTATTTTTCTAGATTTTTCCTTGAGTCCTGGAACCCCAATTCTCCTTTGTATTGAGTGCTGTCTGTGTGTGCTGCTGGGAGGAAGTTGGCGGCAGCATCTGCTGTAGTCAAGTTCCTGAGTTAGCGGCAAGGGATGCTGCAGTTAACAGTAGGCGGCCACATCCCTTGACGTCTACTTCTTCAGTGTCCTGAAAATGTACTATTTGATCTTTTTACATTGTTTAAATGATTTCTGGATATAGTTACATGCTGCAAATTTTATGTAGGATTGTATACTGTCAGTAGGCCATATCATGAGGTTACCCTAATTTTCTAAGAACTGTGTTAATTATTAAAATTCAATAACTGAACCGTGAGCATTATATGAGCATGTTTAAATCTTGTATAAATGGATTTACTGTAAGTTATGGTTTTATAATTTTTACATGACAGCATGAGGATTGATGTTAGATTTCCGAACTGCTAACACCCAACCATGTTTAATGATATTTCAATGAATATGTCTGAAATCTAGATTTAATTGTAGAAATTATATTTAATGTTCGAAAAATCTGGAAATTTTCATATGTAATTTGCTTACTGTTAATAACTTGGGAAAAAATTTAGAACTAAATTGATGACAACAAACATAATTATAGTTAAACCATGGAAATTACTCATATTATTATGTTGAATGTAATCTTGTGTAATCTAGTAAATTAACAACATGTTTAGGACTGTAATGTGAGTTGTTCTATTTCTGAAACAGTATTATCATGATTAGGTTAACTGAGACATGTGCAATTGATAAATACATGTAAAGTGATTTAATAGATTACGTGAAATGTGTGAATAACGAGGAAAATGTGATGAAGTAAATGTGTAATAATTGGGCCAAGATTGACACTGCTACCCTAGAGGCTTCGAGATCTGTACCATAGAAAAGTCCCTATGGGAGGCTCTACATTGAGAAAAGTATATCCTAAGGGCATTAAAAACCTGGAGGTGGACAAGTACCACTGGATAGGGTGAGAGGGCTTCTCCCGGTCTGCGCAGTTACCAAGATTCACCACTACATTGCCTAGGTGGTGAGTATGTGATTATGAGTTATGTGTTATGCGATGCGATGGGTTGTGCTATGAGATGAGTTATGAGCTATGAGATATTGGTTTGCGTCTCTAGTAGGTGGTTAGGACTATGTGTCATGGCATTTTAAGTGATGGAATATGAATAAAGTGTAAGATGATATGCGAATGTGGCACGTGATGAGTGCAAATGATATGTTATGTGATAAGTGAAAATAAAAGAGTAAATGACATGAAGAATATGTGAAAAGATATGTAAGGGAGAGTTAATGTTAATGAGAGTGTGCTTGCATGTGAAACCAATGTATTAATGCAATATGTTCATGATTTCATGTATTAATTACCTCATTGCAATACCATGTTTAGCATCATGTCATGTAGTTTATTGTTCTTCATGTAAATGTGCATGTGAATAATATATGCAATCATATCTTTATGCAATATGAAAAATGAACATGTGGAATTTCTAAATGAATGAGATTGTGTGTAAACAAATCTAATTCCATGTAATTGAGTTTAATTCATGACAAAACAACAAGTAAAGTATAGTTATGAATGTGATAAATGCATGAAATAATGCTTAGGTTCCATGCTAGATGTGATGTTTACTTAGCGTAAAGTTCTATGTTTAAGTGCTTATTGTTGCCAACCAACTTGACTATGTTTTACTCTTCAATTCATGCTAATAAATGTGAAACCATGTGTAATGAATTTTATTTACATTAAAACAGTAAGTAAAATGTGCAATTAAATATGAAAAGTGCATGTGAAAAGTGAATAGTCATCATACTAGGTTGTTCATTTCTTTATGCTTAATTCTATGTTCTCGTTTGTACAAATGTATCATGAAATGGATTAATGTTTGGATGGATGATTCATGCTACATGTTAGGTGTAGAAAATACGTACAAGTGTATGTTAATATCCATGATTTAGTATAAACATGTGATAGTCTAAAGCACGTCTAGGTGATTTAAATGTGCTACTAGTTAAGAGTATGTACCATGTAAATTGTTGTAGTTAAATGATAGTATGTATTTTGTTATTGTTTGATAGCTTAATATGAATGTGATGTGTTTAAGGTTAAGATTTTGGTTTGCTTGCTGAGTCTTTCGGTTAGCCGATGCCAATCCTGTTACCTTACGTGGGTAGGTTGCCTGTGAAGCTTTTAGCTTCGGCGACCAGTTGTTGTAATGATTTGCCTATAAGACGTGTGGCCTAGGCTTTGCAGTTATTGAGCGGACTAGTGGTACTGTGCTAGTCCTATTGTCCCTTTTCCTCTCCGAGATTTGTATTAGCTGATGTAATTATGTGAGTTGTTGTTAATTATGCTTTATTGTGAGCATGATATGATTTGGCTACTAATGTTACCAGTGAGACCCTCTGGGGTTGAGCTTCTTCAGTGTGTGTGTTGTTTTTGGGTGGTCCCTACTGAGCCTGTGACTTGTTGAGGCTCACTCCCTTACAGTTCTTTTCAGGGTTTTCTGTTTGTGTGGCTTGTGGTGGTGTTGTGGCAGACTTGTACCACCAGCAGTAGAGTTAGTAGTGTTGTGTGAGCTTGTGCTCCCTCGGGGTATGCCCCAAGTAGTTGTACTATTTAATTAGACATGTATAATGTATTGGGACAGTTGCGAATTGTTATATACAGATATGAGCACCTGTACTTTCTTGTGTCTTATACTGTTGTGGTTGTCTTTTATATTCTTACTGGACACGTGTACGAGCTATCCCTTGCGAGACTTCGGTCCGTTCGTGGGAGGCGGATCCAGATATGGAGCCTTATTGGGCATAAATATCCAGGGCCGTCACAATAATTCTTCTCAATCCACCCTCAGTTAGGAAGAGTTAGAGAAGTCACTCTTATTTGTACAACTCTTTCTGATCTTCTGTGTTTGCTCATCCTTCTGAGCTGACACACTGTGTTAATTTTAGTGTAGAAACCAGCAGGAGGTTTGTTCTCTGTAGTGCCCCTTTGTGAAGGGAAGACTTACGGTGGTAGGTGGTTGTAATATCCCTCTGTGAAGGGAAGACTAGCATTGAAGCAAATGGGTTGTAATACCTCTCTGGTGAGAGAAGGCCAAGTGTTCTTGGTAGTTAGTGAAAATCCCAAGGGGTGCTTGGGGACTGGACCTAAGACTTCCATTTGAAAGGGCTGAACCAGGAGAAATCTCTGTGCACTTTGTGTGATTGTTTCCACCAAGCTTTTCACTTATTTCACACATACTACACTAAGTACTAACAATACCGTCTAGTGTTATCTATTTTGAGATAAATTTTTTAAATTGCAAGAACTCCTATTCACCCCTCTCTAGGAAATTTAAAGCTCCATCTCGATCCAACAATTTACAATAAATGGTAAAAGAGGATAGTGAGATGGAACGATCATATCTCAATCAGCTCATACCTCTTTTATCTTTAGTTTGCATTTTTTGCTGACAAAGCTGCCCTACAAAGTACACGCTTTAAGAAGTAGAAAATAATAAGTAAAAGATGTGAAAAAGATTTGAAATCTTATTTACGCACTAAAATAATCAATGGAGAAATATTCAAACTAAAGATATAGCCAAGCATTATGAGAACACCAGTAATCAGTACGGAATATAAGCAATGAACATTTAGTTCACCAATCGATGTATTTACGTCACATTAACACTAACGGAATGTAAATAACATCAGTCGGAAGAGTAGTGAACCTTTGTTCACTAATCAAAAGGATATTGAACATTTGTTCAGTAATCAGAATGTTTATAATATTAATCAAAATAATATTGAACCATTGTTCACTAATTGGAATGAGTATAACACTAATTGGAACAAAGTTGAACATTTGTTCAGTAATCAAATATATATAACACAAATTGTAACGATAATGAACTTTGTTCACTAATCGGAATGAGTATAACACTAATCACAACAAAGTTGAACATTTGTTCAGCAATCGGAATACATATAACCACCAATTGGAACGATATTGAACCTTTGTTTACTAATCAGAATGAGTATAAGACTAATCGAAATATTTTAAGGCAAGTGTTCACCAATCGGAACATGAATAACGCTAATCAGAAAGGTGTTCACTAATCGGAATGTGAATAACGCTAATCGATGTAACATGAAAGACGTAAACAGTAATTGAAATACTGTGCAAGCTTTTAGTCAGTAATCGATGTAATATATCACTAATCAGAACAAGCATTTCCTCTATAATCAGAACAACACAAGAGAGCAAGTTCCACTATAATCGGTATAGACTTTTGTACTCTAATCGGAACAAAGCTTCTTCAGTAATCGATGTGCACACATATCGTATGACGAAGTGGGCTTTGTGTATGACGAAGTGAACTTTTTTCACTAATCGGTGTAACACTTGTTCTATAATTGATGCGGCACTTTAGTCTTTAGTCGATACACATTGAACTATAATTGATATAGACTTTTAGTGAAAATCTTTAAAGCAATAGAAATTATCTTTTATTATCAATATCTTGAAAAATATTATTAAATATATTCACGATATTCATGAGTGAAATAATATTATTAAATATATTTATGATATTCTTGAGTTTTAGTTCTCACCAAAACATGGGGATAAATATATGAAAGTGGTTTAACAAGGCACACCTTCCCTATTGACAAACCACTTAAAAACCTCATGCCTCACTTTGTGTCTTGCTCCATATCTTCTACCACCCTTATATAAGATAATTAGGTTAGGCTACTACTTAAATTAGTGTTCAATAGTCTAAGAGCTATTTAGATAAGGAAACTCAAAATAAGTTTTGTTTAATTTTCAAATTTGGTTGGAATCGATTCAATCCCCCTTCTCAATTTTTTCTTGGTCATCTATATCATTGGTATCTTAGCATACTATATCTCTTCACAAAATGTATCCACATCATTCGAGATAGATTAAAGATTGATCAATCTAGACATAAAAGCTACCCAGATAATAGAAAAAGAGACCTAGAGTTTCAAGTTGGAGACCTTGTTCTTTTGAAGGTGTCTTCTACCCATGGAATCCAATGATTTAGAGTTGAGGGAAATCTGAGTCTGAGATTTATTAGCCCTTTTGAGATATTAGGAATGGTTGGTGAAGTCGGTTTTAGGATCAAACCCCCAACCATTACACCAAAAGCTCAAGCTGATAGTGAAGGCGGACCGTATTTTCTTCATTTGGTAGCATAGAACCTCACATATATAATGTGTTGTGGCAGACCTGAGGGGCTTCACACAGGGTGGTTAGTCCCTATGGCGGGTTGGGTTGTCAAGCATTAATGTGACTACACACACTCGATCTCGAGCCAACATATAGTACACAGCGAATTCCTAAGGGGGTTGCTAGACCCCGTAATCCAACAAACTTCCCCCCAGTGACACCCAGGGGATTTGAACCTACGACCTTGCTCTAATACCAAGTTTTAGGATCAATTCCCCAACTGTTACACCAAAAGCTCGAGCTGATAGTGAAGGTTGACTGTATTTCCTTTATTTGGTAGTGCAGAACATCTATAACATGTTGTAGGCAGGCTTGAGGGGCTTCGACAGGGCAATTAGTCGTTGCGACAGGCTGGGCTGTCAAGCACCATTATGACTACACACACTCGATCTTGGGCCAGCATGTAGTACACAGTGAATCCCTAAGGGAGTTGCTGGACTCCAACATTATCCACAAAAGTCTCATCTGCAACCTCGTTAGATATCAAAGAGACTTTTGGTGGGGTAAAAGAAATGGATCCCCTAAAATTACACTAGTGGCTTGGCCCAAACTATAGAAACCCAAGCTACATGGAGGGTTGGGTTTAAAAAACTTACACCTATTCAATAAAGTTGTACTAATGAAGTTGGTTTGGAGATTCCTTAATGAATTCCCCAATCTGTGGGGATCCCTTCTCAAAGCCAAATATTACAAGTCTCAGTCCTTTTGGCAGCTCAAGAAGAGTGAGAGTTTTTCCCAACCTTGGGAAGGAATGTTGGCAGTTAGAGAAGCCCTGAAGAGAGGTTTATGTGGGTGATTAAAATGATCTTAATATCAATCTTTATGAAGATAAGTGGATTCCTGGACAGTTGGACCCTCTCAATCTGGGAAGCACTTTTGATGGAGCTCTTCCTAAATCAGTTATTGATCTCATTAGTAGAGTCAGTGGAAGTCAGACCTCATTCATGATATGTTTGAGACTAGCATTGCAAATATTATATGCTTGATTAGGTTTTGAAGAACAACATGATGCACTTATTTGGATGAACATCCAGGATGGCCAACCCACTATTAAGTCGGCCTATAGATTCCTCTTTGAGATCCAAGATAGGCCCGATAGCTCTTCAGTCCATCCAATTTAGAGGATCACTTGTACAAGGTCAAATTCCACCAAATCAAATAATATTTCTTTGGAAAGCGATTGCTAATATATTATTACCTACTCTGAGATCCAAGCTTTCCAAAATTGTCACGTCAATGCCCAATATGTCAAGACAAAGAAGAATAATTGACCATCTTCTCTTTGAATGTAATTATTGCCTGAGCAATCTGATTTTCTAGCAATCTCAATATAGAGTAAATGAATGTGCCTTGGAAGACAAAAGACAAAATTATATGCTGGTCCCCTATATGTTGAGAGTAAGAGGGACTTTAACTATCTCAAATATATGCTATAGCCGTCATATGGGATTTGCGGACGCTAGGTGCATGCCTCAAGGTCTTTAAACACACTGCTCTCCAACCAGATCAGATTGTTGCTGGAGTGCTCCAAGATATCTCTCAATAACTTAAATCCGTGGAAGTTGAAGCTAGCTCCTAAAGCAAAAGTGATCTGTCTCAATTACTCCATCTTGCACACTCGAATCCCATGATGGTTGATGCAGCTTTTAAAGAAGACAATCTTTCTAGCACAACTATTCTCCTTCCACGTAAGCAGTGGCGAACCTAGAATTTTCGTTCAGTGGATGCACCCTTAAACATGTTTTCTTGATCTAGTGAGGTCACTAATGGTGAAACTTTACATCACTAATGGAACTTTTCAATCCAGTGGGGTCACAGAACCCCACTGACCCCAAAATGGCTCCACCACTGCACGTAAGGCCTCTGCAATTTCCTGCTGAACTCTCACTTTCAGATCAACAAACCCTTATGCTAAAGCTAAAGCTTTGGCCAATTTTTCATCGAGTCGTATGAGCAGTTGAGCTTAATTATCCAATTGAAATAGTTAGTGATGCTCTCAATGTAATTAATTAATGTCATAAATGGCAAAGCATTTCCAATATGGCAATGTAATTTTGCCATTGGGGATTGCAAAATACTGCTAACCTAGAATCCTAATGTCAAGGCCTCTTTTGCTCCCAGGTCTTCTACTCAGCCTGCTCACTTAGGGTCGGTTTGTTTCAGCATAAAATCTCATGTAAGAAAATATTTTTTGAGAAAACTTCATACATGATCTATTTGGTACCCCTAAAAAGCTAATCCATAAGAATATTTTACCTAAATTTCATATATTTTTGGCATCCTTCCTTGACATCTCGTAAACTATTTTTCTCGATTTCTCTTTCATGTATAATTTTTATGAGCAAAACTACAGTCTCTACTTTCATCCCTAGTGCTTTTTCTACATTGACAACAGTCGTCTTTAATACAGCGACTGATAACTATTGACTGGTGATAGTGGCCGACAATTGATGCCTGACGGCCAGTGGGAAATGCTCAACAGCCAGTGGTCGACGTCTGGTAGCCGGTACTAGTCGGCGCTCGGCGGTCGACGATCTACGCTTGACACATGGTGCCCTAGCGGTCCACCCGTGGAGCCCTATAGTCGCAGCGATGGCCAGTGGCGTCCTGCGACCAACATCTAGTAGCCGGCGACTGACAGTGAACGTAATTTTTCTTTTAATTTTTAAACTATTTAAAAAAAATATCTTGTTAGAAATAAATATCAAAAATTCTTTTCAGAAAAATCATTACGTGGGTACCAAGTGAGTAATTATATTTTTTTATTTCCCTATAGATACTCTTCCTTGAAATTTTTTTTTCTATGAATAAATTTTACAACCAACCAAATGAACCTTTAATGGCTGAGTATATCCAAACTGAAGGTCTTGGTGGGAAATGGTCCCACTTCTTCCTCCCATCTTCTGTTTTATGTAGCACCCCAAAATTTTGGTAATTTATGATGATCAGCCTATCTCCATATATATATATTTATATATATTTTTGGTGATCAACAAAACCTTGGAAATTGTTGACTAACATTATTTTCTGAAGCTTGTCAACAGGTATCAATAAAATAAATTTAGTAAATTATTCACACTCATTTTTATTAGAAGTAAATTGAAATTGCCTTTAAGTTGCTAAGTCTCGTCAACTACTATTCTAAGCTCACAACGATTACTGTTTTGATATCACATCGATTCTATTACACATCATTTCACTTAAACAACAGCTACGTTTTAAACATCAAAAACAACGATTATGTTCAACATCGATTTCACTTAAATATTGATTTCGTTTAAAAATCGACTTCGTTCAAACAACGATTATGGTTCAACATTGATTTCATTTAACATCGATTTCATTCAAATAATGATTATGGTTCAACATCGATTTCACTTAGAATAGCGATTTCATTTAACATCGATTTTCATTCAAACAACGATTATGGTTCAACATCGATTTCATTCAAACATTGATTTCATTCAAACATAGATTTCAGTTCACATCGATTTTCACTAGAACATCGATTTCACTCCACATCGATTTCGCTCCTACATCGATTACTTTCTACATAGATTATGGTCACACTCAACTTCGAATTCACTCCAACATTGATTATGCCCCAACATAGATTACATTTATACATAGATTACACTCACATCGACTTCACTTGAACATCAGTTGTGTTTGGACATCGACTGTCATTATACATAGACTGTCTCTAAACATCAACTTTCCTTCAACAACGATTATGTTTTGGACAATTAATGGATAATATTGATAATAATTTTTATAATCATTCTAGATAGTCCTGACTATATTTTATCTCACATGTCATTTAAATGTATTTTGAATCACTGTGCATTTCATGTTTTCCCGTGAACTATGGCGTACCCTATGCACTCAAACATTTATTATTTTGGGTACAATATCTATGCACAACATCTTTTATAGACTACTATATTCATGTCACATAAAGTAGAACTTTAAAGGCTGACAGAACGAAATTTCCTCTTCGGTATATCCTTCTAACAGTATGTCCGGTGACGTTGATTGACAATTTAGACATATTTAAGATGTCTATGCTCCAACATTATTGTGTGCAGGTTTTCGGTAGTCACACATGTTACAACGTTGAACTTGTCACGTTGACAAGCAAAGAGGATTCCAGATGATCTTTCTCTCTCTGGGTCCTATCCAAGCATTTTAATGACTGCAGATTTTCCTGAATCCTACATTGGACCAGACACAGCTAACGTGTTTCCAGATGAGAGACAACAAACACTTCAATGGATACTTCCTCAAAGAAGATATAGAAGTATGTTGACAACATGAAAAAAACTTGAAGAAAAGAAAAAGAAGAAGAGCTCGTTCCTTCATTCAAAAAAAAAAAAACTCTCCCGCTCTCAGCTCTCCACAAAGCACTGTTCCTGTCTTCCAAACGTTGAGAGCTTGTTTTAGATCTGAGAGAACTTCTTCCTGGTGTAATTCTCTTGTCTCTCAGATTCCACCTCAGATCAATCATTTTCTATAAACTTGGTCTAGGGGCCATCATCTCTTTACTCTTCTTGAGTACTCCTCTTCATCTGTGATGAGAGGACCTGCTGTGGAGTGGGTGGTTGCGTCCCTTTTATAGAAAGGAAGACCTATTGTAACAGGAGGTGTATTACCTCTTTATGTAGTGAAGAGAAGGTCAGCTGGTGCTGGATGTGTAAGTGTCCTTAAAGGGGACTGTACCCTTAGCTAGTGGAATCCTAAGTTATTGCTTGGGGACTGGACGTAGGACTCCTTGTGATAGGAGATCTGAACTAGAAAAAATTTCTGTTGTTCTTGTGATTTCTTTTATTCTGTCTCCATTTCTTATTAACTCTAACATTTGAGTTTAGTGTTTTTGTGAAAGTAATCTTTTACAGGAAAATTTATAGAAATATTTTTAGCAATCCATTCTCCCCCCGGGCTTGCAACCTAGTCAACAAGTGGTATCAGAGCCAAGTCTCTTCAAGAGAAGATCTCACGATCTGAAGAGCACAGATAAAAGGCAGCCCAAGGATTGCAGAAGGACAATCAGTCAACCGACCTCCACTGTTCGATGGAGAAGACTACAATTATTGGAAGACAAGAATGGAGTTCTTTCTTCAAGGTCTAGATTATCAGCTATGGATCATAATAGAAGATGAAGATTTGATAATTTTGAATTCCAAAAAAATCTGGATAGATGCTGACAAGAAGTAAATGTCTCAGAACAGCAAGGCAAAGAGCATATTGTGCTGTTCACTAAGCAAGAAGGAATTCAACAGGATATCTGCATGCAAATCAGCCAAAGAAATGTGGGACAAGTTAAAACTCACTTATGAAGGAAAATATAAGGTAAGAGAAACCAGAATAGATATACTAGTAACACAGTATGAGAAATTTCAAATGCTTCTGAGAGTCCATCTCTCAAATGTACTGTAGATCTAATATATCACTATGGTCTGGCTGGCTAGGTAAAAGTATGAGATAGAGATATGGTAGGAAATACTTAGATCCTTACCACCTACATGGACTCCCAAGGTTACTGCCATACAGAAGCAAATGATCTTAAGGCAGTGTCTCTTGAAAACTATTCGGTCTCTAATGGCTCTGAAATAACATGGAATGGCTGGAGAACCCTCCAATAGAAAAGTAATCATGCCCTCAAGGCTGAACCAAGAGCATGTCAGATCCCTGTCGGACTCAGGCGCAGACCTGTGAACGCGACGGCCCGATATGTCGCATTCTGAGGTCGGGTCGCGACAGTACCTCTGTCGCGTTCTGGTTGCGACAGTACCCATGTCGCCTTCTGCCTGCCTGATCTGACGACCCCATCGCCTTCCTTATAGGATATGTCGCGATCTCAGAACTTTACCTGAAACCATGTGTTTTCATGCAGTTTTTCGCATATACCCAATCTGTTTAAATATGATATTTACTGTGTAAGTTGCCTGTCTTGGGTCTGATCATTACAGGATTGTTATTTTAATGGCTTAAAGTGTTAAACTCATTTAAAAGCTTTATTACATGAATGCTATTCTAAGTGCTCCTTAAATGTTATGATCCATTCATGTTTCTTGTGATTTAATCTTCCTTGTTCTTCCACGTTTAAATGATAATGGTTATCATAAAATCTTGCAATCCATAATTAGTTAAAGTGCATAGTTTTATTCCATGTTATATTGTCAAGTGTTTCCTGCGAGTTTGAGACCGATGGTTCGTGAATTGAGACATGCGTACCGCACTACACACTAGCACTATTAGGCAGCCCCTTCTTGGGAAATTGGAAACTCTCTACCGGTCATTCCGAATCGGTAGACTAGCGACCTTTTCACCAAGGCCTCCGTAAATCTCCTCTGACCATGGATTCCCACATGGCCGACGAGTTGGTTGTACCATTGAAGTTCCCTGGAGATAGCGTGCACTTCCTTTCTCTTCTTGATCTCGTGAGTGTGACTTACAAACTAGAGTAAAGCCATTAATGTAAAGATTGAACGAAAGTATAATTGTACCGTTATGCTGCCAAATTTATCTCTTGACCATTGTTCTCATGAAATCATGTTCAATTTAATTATTACTTCTTCCATCATCATCATGAACATGACATTACACCTGCTTACTTATTGAAACTCTCATTGGCCATTATTAATGACTGTGGGTATCTACATTTAAAATTTTCATGAGATGGCTGACAGGGCACGGCGTGTGTCCAAGGGCTCCAGTCTAGCCCCAATGACGGAGAGTCATAAATATACTGTTAACCATGGGTATAATGATTACTGGCGTTGCATCTGCGCTGGGAGTACTTTCTTGCTTGTTGAATGTTAGATACATACCACCAACACGTGTCCTGGTGTACATTCTTGATGGATCTTTTCTTGGTGTACATTGGTGTCTACGTGGCTGATTAGTGTTACTTGATCGTGCTTGTGAAATCTTGCTTGCTTGCTTGCGTGATATGGCCATTCTGCATTTAATGCAATTAGTGATATCTTGCGTTCTTGACGTCAAGTGAATTCTTGCGTGCTTGTACAAAGTGATCTATTGCTAGTTCGATCTTGTCATCTTGTTCACAAATCTCGTTCTATCATAATCACTCTCTCTAGCTTGTCTTATATATCATGTTTTAACGAGTTTTATTCGTACTTGCATATCATTCATCGTACTTGCCTAGTTCTAAAATGTTAATCACTTATATCATTGCCCGCACTTTGAGATATAAATCCTACTGGGCTAGTTTGCTCATCCCCTACCTTTTACCCAATCTAGGTGACTATGAAGTTCAAGAGGAAGAGCAAGTCGGGGAGGGAATGCGTCCGAGTGGTGAGCGTTCCAATATGAGTCTATCTTAGTTAGTTTATTTTGAATGTTAGAACATGTAGTAGGAAGTGAGGTATTATGTACTTTTACTTTATTGAGTCTTAGTCCTGTAATAGTTTCCATTTGAAATACAATGAGTTGAGATTTGAATACAATTATATTGAGTTCAACATATGGGCCCTATTATGATGTTGTGTTGATACACATTTAGTGCGTGCTAGCTAGAGCCTTATTTGCCGACTGTCCCCGTCTCGAAATATCGACTCGATTCTTCGAATTAATATCCGCTGCGTAATTCTCGGGACGTGACAGTTTAGTGGTATCAGAGCCTAGGATTACCAAATAGGATATGTCTCAGGGATAGGAGATACCTATGGAACCTAGGTCTTGGAAATTAAATACAGTACCTGGTGAGAATGTTGAGACTGGGAATATGTTAGAAGGAATTAAACACTCCTACCCATGGACTCTAAAATAAATCTAGAGACATTAATTGGTTCCATCCTTTTTCTCAGGAACCCTCATAACTCTCTCACTCAACTGCAATGGCTCGTAACCAATGGCAAGCTATGCAAGAAACTGTGGCTGGGTTGACTCAGGCCCTGCAGAATGTGGTTCAGGCTGGAAATCAAGCTGGAGCTGCAAGGTATGGAGCCGGTGATCTGCACCGAAATTTTAGGAGTTTGAACCCTCCTCGTTTCTCTGGATCCCCTGACCCAGATGAGGCAGAAAATTGGCAAGAGGAGATAGAAAGGATTTTCCAAGTAATGCAATGCACCAACAGAGAGAAAGTGGCACTGGCCACTTTCCAATTTACTAAAGATGCTCGAGCATGGTGGAAGGCCACATCGGCCCACCTGCCAAACGTAGCTGAACTGGAGTGGGCCAGATTCCTGGAGATATTCCGAGGAAAGTATTTCTCTGAGAGAGTCAAGGAGAAGAAGGCAGCAGAGTTTGCCGCACTAAAACAGAAAGGGATGTCCGTGGCTGAGTATGAGGCTCAGTTCGCACGACTTGCTGTGTATGCCCCACATTTGGTGGGAACAGAAAGATTAAAGGCTAACCGTTTCATGGACGGGCTCAGGCCCATGTTCATTGAAAGTCTCGGACCACACAATATTCAAAATTACGCTGAGATGGTCCAAAGAGCTCAGCTTGTAGAAGACACTATGGCTAAGGTGGAAGGCATGAGGGGGAAGGACATCTCAAAGCCGACCTTTATAAAAAGGGGAGCAGTCGATACAACTGGAACTTTCCCCAATAACAACATAACAACAACAATACTACAACAACAAAGGCCAACCACTGGGAAGGACTATGGCATGGAGAAAAAGATCAAGGTAGAAGAAATAAAGACGGTGGAATATTGTAACTTTTGCAACAAGCCTGGACATAGAGCAGAAGAGTGCTGGAAGAAGGCAGGAGCTTGCTGCGATGTGGAAATCGTGACCACCGCCTTCCCAACTGTCCCATGCTAAAAGACCAAGCTGGAAGGAACCAAGGAGTGGTAAAGCATCAAGGACGCATGAATGCAGTAACACAAGCGGAGCTCCCGAAGGAGGTATGATTGTTCCCCAGACTGATCTTAAGATGCTTTTCTTATGAGTACATTTCTAAGTGGGGGAGATCATTAAGGAGAAATTAGAAAAGGAATAATCTAGTGGTTATACCCTAGTTCAACTGGAGGATTAAGATGGAGTTATAACAACTGTGGAAGGAAACAAGAGTGGAAGGAACCAAATGAATAATATGGGTGGCCATAGGTGTAGATGTTTGAACTAGCATCCATGATGATTGAAACAAGTTAGAGGAATTAAATCTGGAACCAACTCATGGATCATAATTTCGAGATCCAATTAATAATCTATGAATTTGGGGACCAAATTCTCTTAGTGGGGGAGGGTGTAGCGCCCGGAAATTTTAATTACATAAAAACTCAAATAAATGGAAACAAATAATTTTCATAATATCGTAGTATTTAAATACGTATCATTATCGTATGTGCTAAAACACATCGGAAAATCCGTAAAAATTATAAATCAACCCCAAACATTATTACTAAATGTTTCACAAAGATTTGTGACAATAAAAATAGGATTAGCTAAGTTTAAAGTGTTTTGCGACTTATTATCGTAATTCATGAATAAGTCGGAAAATCATTATCACACGTACTTGGATGAATTAGAAAATTAAATAAAATCATAGATGGACTTCAAATAATATCACTAATGACCCATCAAGAAATTGGGTAATAAAAATCATTTGGACTAGGTTTAAGAGTTATGGTGACCGATTATCTAAATTAGGAAGCAAGTCGGAAACCGTTACACGGAAATACGACGCAATCATAAATTAAATAAAGATGTTAGAAATGCTTCTAACAATATATAATAATGACTCATATCATAGTGGGCCAATGGACCACATATGGCCCAAAATCAAATGAAACTAGAAAATACATAGAAATTCGTAACCATAAATAAGCTGAAATTAAAAGAGGCAATTAGAGTTGAATTGGATGCAATCATGCATTCATGGCAACCCAAATTCGTGCCTAACTATGAGGGGAGGTTTCCTAATGCCTCACACACTAAAAGGGAGGAGAAATAATCAAAATAGGAAACCAAACATGCCAATCTCGAAATCCTCTTTTCCTAGTTATAATAGGACTCCTAAACACCATGGTTACTTAAATACTCTTCACCCAAACCCTAGGAACGAATTTAGAACTTGCTAGGGTCGTGTGGAGGAGCTCTTGGTGGCTGAGGAGCTGTGGAACGACCACAAGAAGCCGTTCTTCTTCCCCTTCTCATCTGCTGCGACCTGCACAAACCACTCTCTTGAAGTCAACCAAAGGTAGGTTTTCTCGGGCCAAATCTTAACATATCCTATACCAATGTGTAGAGCATCAAGTTAACTTTCATTTTCCACTGGTTTCATTGAATTTCATTTAGTAGATTTTGAATTATAAGCGTTTTGCCAAAGTCGCGCACTGTTAGAGCTTTTCCCGTTCTTCTTATTATTCACACGATTTGAGAGCGAGTTAGACTGAATAATCAACATCAACATTCTTCTACTTGTAGTCACGATCATCTTTCATGTTCAACGTTTTGTCTAAAACTCTTTAGTTAGAGAGTTATGAACCCCGTAAGAGAGTCATGCATAATACTGTGTTTTCGGGTTTGCAGTTAGCCTTAGGTTCTTCCTATTTTGCTCGATATTTAAGACCGAAGTAGGTCAAGCCTACAACATGAAAGTTCTTTTATTAGTCTATATGGTCATCTTTCATGTTAAATGTTTTGCTTAAATATCATTATTTATAGAGTTATAAACTTCGTAATAGAGTCATGCATGATACTGCATTTTCTGGTTGCATTTAACTTTCACTTATTCATGTTTTTCACATGGTTCAAGACCGAATTAGGTTAAAATCCCAACAACAAAGTTCTTATACTAGTTGTCCTTGTCATCTTTTATGTTAGACGTTTTTTCCAAATGTCAGTAGATCTCATGTTACAAGTCTAAAATGTAAGTCGCCATGAAGTCATGCATGTTTAGGGCTTTCCCACTTTCTTCCTATATTTCATGCAATTAGAGACCGATTCAGACCCAGCCCACGACACAAAAGTTCTTCCAATAGTTGTCCTCGACATTTTCTATGTTGTGAGTTTTGTCTAAAGGTCCGCATATAGAGAGATATAGGCGTTTCATGAATATCACCCTGTGTCAAATCATGGTAGTCTGAACCAAGAGCATGTCAGATCCCTGTCGGACTCAAGCGCAGACCCTGTGAACGCGACGGCCCGATATGTCGCATTCTGAGGTCGGGTCGCAACAGTACCTCTGTCGCGTTCTGGTTGCGACAGTACCCATGTCGCCTTCTGCCTGCCTGATCTGACGACCCCGTCGCCTTCCTTATAGGGATATGTCGCGATCTCAGAACTTTACCTGAAACCATGTGTTTTCATGCATAGTTTTCCGCATATACCCAAGATCTGTTTAAATATGATATTTACTGTGTAAGTTGCCTGTCTTAGGTCTGATCATTACAGGATTGTTATTTTAATGGCTTAAAAGTGTTAAACTCATTTAAAAGCTTTAATTACATGAATGCTATTCTAAGTGCTCCTTAAATGTTATGATCCATTCATGTTTCTTGTGATTTAATCTTCCTACTGTTCTTCCACATTTAAATGATAGTGGTTATCATAAAATCTTGCAATCCATAATTAGTTAAAGTGCATAGTTTTATTCCATGTTATATTGTCAAGTGTTTCCTGCGAGTTTGAGACCGATGGTTCGTGAATTGATACATGCGTACCGCACTACACACTAGCACTATTAGGCAGCCCCTTCTTGGGAAATTGGAAACTCTCTACCGGTCATTCCGAATCGGTAGACTAGCGACCTTTTCACCAAGGCCTCCGTAAATCTCCTCTGACCATGGATTCCCACATGGCCGACGAGTTGGTTGTACCATTGAAGTTCCCTGGAGATAGCGTGCACTTCCTTTCTCTTCTTGATCTCGTGAGTGTGACTTACAAACTAGACTAAAGCTATTAATGTAAAGATTGAACGAAAGTATAAATTGTACCGTTATGCTGCCAATTTATCTCTTGACCATTGTTCTCATGAATCATGTTCAATTTAATTATTACTTCTTCTCATCATCATCATGAACATGACATTACACTGCTTACTTATTGAAACTCTCATTGGCCATTATTAATGACTGTGGGTATCTACATTTAAAATTTTCATGAGATGGCTGACAGGGCACGGCGTGTGTCCAAGGGCTCCAGTCTAGCCCCAATGACGGAGAGTCATAAATATACTGTTAACCATGGGGTATAATGATTACTGCGTTGCATCTGCGCCGGGAGTACTTTCTTGCTTGTTGAATGTTAGATACATAACCACATACACGTGTCCTGGTGTACATTCTTGATGGATCTTTTCTTGGTGTACATGGTGTCTACGTGCCTGATTAGTGTTACTTGATCGTGCTTGTGAAATCTTGCTTGCTTGCTTGCGTGATATGGCCATTCTGCATTTAATGCAATTAGTGATATCTTGCGTTCTTGACATCAAGTGAATTCTTGCGTGCTTGTACAAAGTGATCTATTGCTAGTTCGATCTTGTCATCTTGTTCACAAATCTCGTTCTATCATAATCACTCTCTCTAGCTTGTCTTATATATCATGTTTTAACGAGTTTTATTCGTACTTGCATATCATTCATCGTACTTGCCTAGTTCTAAAATGTTAATCACTTATATCATTGCCCGCACTTGAGATATAAATCCTACTGGGCTAGTTTGCTCATCCCTACCTTTTACCCAATCTAGGTGACTATGAAGTTCAAGAGGAAGAGCAAGTCGGGGAGGGGAATGCGTCTGAGTGGTGAGCGTTCCAATTATGAGTCTATCTATAGTTAGTTATTTTGAGTGTTAGAACAATGTAGTAGGAAGTGAGGTATTATGTACTTTTACTTTTATTGAGTCTTAGTCCTGTAATAGTTTCCATTTGAAATACAATGAGTTGAGATTTGAATACAATTTATATTGAGTTCAACATATGGGCCCTATTATGATGTTGTGTTGATACACATTTAGTGCGTGCTAGCTAGTGCCTTATTTTCCGACTGTCCACGTCTCGAAATATCGACTCGAATTCTTCGAATTAATATCCGCTGCGTAATTCTCGGGACGTGACACTGATTGTCTACAGATAAACAATATAACCAATGCCTGGCAATATATAAAGGGCCCGATTTGGTCCTGGGATGTGCGCCCGAAAGTGCTAGTTCCCATAGGAGTTAAATGATCAGAGTGTTTGGCATTACACTCGAGTGCTATCTTTCTCGACTATCTAAATGACAATAAAAAAGTGTTATGTTCTTTCGTTGTCTATTGAAAAAAGTGCTATACTAACCCATTGTGCTATTGCTATACCTTGTGCTATTGTGCTATGGCCATCTTGCTATTTTGTGCTATACTCGACACTCTTGCTATATTTGGAAAGTTGTGCTATTTCATTCACATGCTATCCTGCTATCTTATACTTGACTCTCTCGCTCTATCATTAGTTACTCTACCTTTAATTCATTAATCATTTAAAACCTGCTTGACTATTGAGATTTAAGTCCTACTGGGCGTTATCGCTCACCCTGCGTTATTTGTCGTTGTGTTCTCAGGTGAGACCGAGGATGAACTATACACTCAAGAGGATGAGAATGACTAGGAGTGACGTCACGAGTACCCTAGTGTCCTAGCAATATGTTAGAGTCATAGTTAGTCTTTTTCTTTTATTTCAATGTAATTGGGCCCTATAGAATAGCTCTGATAGTAGTGGTTGTAACTAAACATTTGAAAGTTATTAATGAGAAGGATTATCTTTAGTATTATCCATTGTGCAATGGTTTGATGTCTAGTGCTCGCTCTGTACCCATTTACTTGCAACTGCCTCGCGTTCTGATATTCTGCGTCGGGGAGTGACAGTTTTGTGGTATCAGAGCCTAGGTTATTCTTAAGTATAGGATAATCTAGGTTAACCTGCCTCGACTAGAGTCAATTATCCTACCTATGTGAGTTGTGGTTAGAGCCAAGGGTAACTAGCTAAAACGAACTCACACACGCACGAATTAAATTCCACAGCAATATCATGACAATAAGTTATATTTGTAGGAACTAAGCAACAAAAATGACTGTTGAACGTGCTCAAATGAGGGGCATGCAACAAACCATCCAAGAACTGACGCCCGCGATTGTGCAAGATACCCAAGGAGGTGGCAATCGTGGTGCAGGCGACTTGCATCGCAACTTCAGGAGTCTGAACCCACCTAGGTTTAGTGGATCGACAAATCTGGATGAAGCTGAGCACTGGCTCAAAGAGACGGAAAGAATTTTCCGCGTCATGCAATGTGCAGCGGGGGATGAGCTGCTGCTAGCCACATTCCAACTGGAAAAGGACGCCCGTGCTTGGTGGGAGTCTGTTGAAGCAACCAGAGCTAATGGTTAGTTCACCTGGATTGAGTTCAAAGAAGCCTTCCATTCCAAATACTTCTCGGAGCGTGTCCAAGAAAGGAAGGCTGCGGAATTCGCTGCTCTTAAATAGCAGAGCTCGACTGTGGCCGAGTATGAAGCCCAGTTTTCAAGACTCGCACGATATGCTGAACACCTGGTGAACACTGAGAGGATGAAGGCTAAGCGCTTTCTCAACGGCCTCAAACCTCAATATATTACCCAACTAGCACCTCTCGCCATCCAGACCTACCCTGAGATGGTGAAGAAAGCACAGCTGCTGGAAGATGCTATGGACTTCACCGACCGTATAAAAGGGAAGTTCGTGAAGAAGGAAATGACCTCGGGTCAGTTATCTGCTAAGCCAAACAACGGAAAGAAGCGTCCCTTCAACATCAGGGAGGGATCCATCCAAGAAAGGAAACTGAAGGTCTTCGTCCCCAACACTCCAGCCAAGAGAAACTGAAAGCACTGTGACAAGCCTGGTCACACTGCGGACGAGTGCTGGAGGAAAGTCGACGCATGCCTGCACTGCAGAAGCCGCGAGCACCGCATCCCCGAGTGCCCGCTGCTGAAAGAACATGAGAGGCGCCCTAATGCGAATAAGAAACAGGGCCGACTGCAAGCCCTGCATGATGAGGAACCCGCTACAGATGGTGGCGTGGTAGAAGGTACTCTACAAGTTTTCTCCTTATCAGCATTTGTCTTATTTGATACTGGAGCAACTCATTCCTTTATATCTCAAAACTTTGCTGATACCCTGACTGAAAAACCTATATCCATGGGTTGTGAGTTCTCTGTCACAACGCCACTAGGAGAAAAGGAGAAATTGAACAAATACTTCCCTCTACCGATGTAATGATCGGAGACCATAACCTAAAAGCCGACCTGGTGTGTATGCCCATGGAAGGCTATGATGTAATTTTGGGAGCCGACTGATTGTCCACTTATGGGGCAAGTGTCGATTGTAAGAAAGGAAGGGTGACCTTTAGTGACTTTCCTAAACTGACATTCTCTGGGATTAGACATAAGAGACGGATGTCCCTAATCACCACCATAAAAGCCCACAACATGATAAGGAAAGGATGCATTGCTTTCCTAGCAGCCGTAGTTGTTGAGAAGAAGGGTTCTAAGATAGAAGACATCCACATAGTCTAGGATTACCCCGATGTGTTTCCTGAAGATCTGCCAGGGATTCCCCCGGAACGTGATGTCAACTTCGCCATAGAATCGATCCCGGGAGTTGCCCCGGTATCGCGTCAACCTTACCGCATGTCACCTGCCGAGCTAAAGGAGTTGAAGATGCAGTTGATGGAGCTGATAGAGAAGGGGTTCATTAGACCGAGTACTTCCCCATGGGGAGCACCTGTGCTATTCGTCAAGAAGAAAGATGGGTCGATGAGGCTATGCATCGACTATCGTCAACTCAATCAGCTTACCATCAAGAACAAATACCCATTGCCCAGGGTCGATGAACTATTCGAACAAGTATCCGGAGCTCAATATTTCTCCAAGATCGATCTTCGATCTGGCTATCATCAAATGAGGATCAAGGATGATGATATCTTCAAAACGGCTTTCAGGAGCAGGTATGGACATTATGAATTCGTCGTTATGCCTTTTGGTCTAACCAATGTTCCTGCAGCCTTTATGCAACTCATGAACAACATATATCGGCCATACCTTGACAAGTTCATGGTCGTCTTCATCGATGATATCCTCATATATTCAAAGACCAAAGAAGAGCATAAAGAACATCTGAAGATAGCATTGCAAGTCTTGCGAGACAACAGACTGTACGCAAAGCTTAGCAAGTGTGAATTCTGGCTCGAAGAAGTGTCCTTCTTGGGCCATGTCATCTCAAAGGATGGCATCTCAATTGATCCCTCCAAAGTCGAAGTTGTACTCAATTGGGAGAGACCAACCAACGTCACCGAGATAAGAAGCTTCTTAGGACTGGTTGGCTACTACAGGCAGTTTATCAAGGACTTCTCCAAGATCGTCATTCCTCTCACATGACTGACACGAAAGGAGAATCCATACTCCTGGAGTAAAGAGTGTGAGAAAAGTTTTCAAACTCTTAAAGATTGCTTGACCTCTGCACCTATTCTCACTCTGCCAATAGAGGGAGAAGGTTTCTCTGTCTACACCGATGCCTCAGGGATTGCCCTAGGGTGTGTACTGATGCAAAAGGAAAAAGTCATCACCTACTCCTCTCGACAACTGAAGACTCATGAAGTCAACTACCCCGTGCATGATCTTGAGTTGGCTGTCGTGGTCTTTGCCTTGAAAATCTGGAGACATTACCTCTACGGAGAAAAGTTCACTGTCTACTCAGACCATAAAAGTCTGAAGTATTTATTCTCCCAGAAATAACTCAACATGAGACAGAGAAGATGGCTAGAATCTCTGAAGGATTTTGACTTCAACATCCAATACCATCCAGACAAGGGTAATGCCGTGGCTGATGCTCTTAGTAGGAAGCCAATGGCGTCTATCTCAAGTCTAGTCCTTGGCAAGATGCAACTACTGGAACAATTCACAAGGTTAGACTTAAATATTGAACATAGGGATGATCGAGTCTTGGTTGCCAATATCAAGATTCAATCTGATCTGCTAGAGGAGATCAAAGCTCAACAAGATGATGATCCATTCTTAGTTCCCGTCAAGGAAACTCTAGCTGAAAGACTGGACTTTGCTATGACCGACATGGAAGGCTTGTCTTTCAAGGGAGGACATGCGTCCCCGACAACGAAGAACTGAAGAGGAAGCTAATGGATGAAGCTCACAAGACAAAGTACACTATTCATCCAGGAGGTACCAAAATGTATCAAGACATGAAAAGAACATTTTGGTGGCCGAACATGAAGAGAGAGGTAGCTGAACATGCCGTTCACTGTCTTACTTGCCAATAAGTAAAAGCGGAACACCTGCACCCTGCTGGTGTACTCAGACCGCTAGATATCCCGAATGGAAATGGGAAAGCATTGGCATGGACTTCATCATGGGTTTACCCAAGACTCATGGTGGACTCGACGCCATATGGGTCATTGTGGACCGACTACCCAAATCCGCCCATTTCTGCGTATAAAGAGTAAGTGGTCGGTGGAGGTACTAGCTGCCCTATATGTCAAGGAGATAGTGAGACTGCATAGAGTTCCATCATCCATAGTCTCGGATCAAGATCCGATATTTACATCTCATTTTTGGAAAGGACTGGAAGGTGCTCTAGGTACTAAACTCAACTTTAGTACCGCGTTCCATCCACAAATCGATGGGCAAACTGAAAGAACCAACCAAATAATGGAAGACATGTTGAGAGCTTGCACTATAGACTTCAAGGATATTGGAACGAACACCTATCTCTTATCGAGTTCACCTATAACAACAGTTACCAGGCGAGCATCAAGATGGCACCGTTCGAAGCACTCTACGGAAGGAATTGTAGATCTCCTGCATGCTGAAATGAGGTTGGAGAACAGCAGTGGCTAGGCCCAGACATGGTGCAACATACCACAAAGGACATACAAGTGATTAGAGACCAACTTAAGATTGCTCAGTCTAGAAAAAAGAGCTATGCCGATAAAAGAAGGCGAGACTTAGAATTTCAAGTCGGTGATCATGTGTTCCTGAAGGTGTCACCTACTCGTGGCATCCAAAGATTTGGCGTGAAAGGAAAACTTAGTCCTATATTCATTGGTCCTTTTGAAGTACTCGAAAGGATTGGTGAGGTTACATACCGACTGGCATTGCCACCGGATCTGGCATGTGTACACAATGTGTTCCATGTCTCCATGCTCAGGAATATGTCTATGACCCTACCCACATCATTCGCCATGAGAAGTTGGTGCTGAACAAGGATGTGACATACGAAGAAAAGCCAGTCAAGATACTGGAACGGAAGGTACAACAGCTCAGGAACCGTCCCATCCACGTGGTTAAGGTCTTATGGAATACCGGGGAGTGGAAGAAGCCACATGGGAACCGAAAGGACTCATCAGACGGAACTATCCCGATCTTTTCGGTAAGACATTTCCTCCCTTATGATCATATGAATTTGGGGACCAATGCTTTTTAAGAGGGGGAGGATGTTGCAACCTGGATTTTTTGAAAAATAAAAATTTAATAATATAAAAAGAAAACTAATTAAATTTATTAGAAAATCAATAAAAGAAAATAAATTAAATAGGAAATTAATGGAAAGAGAATTTACTAAAACCCCTTTAAAGAAAAGAAGTGATGGGCTTTATTAAATTGACCCAATAGAATTTAGTGGGCCAAAATAGGAATTTTTAAAAGGAAATAAGGGGAAAATACCTAAATTCGTAACTAAAATAATACTTAATTATAAAAGGGGTATTTAACGCATTAAAAAAGGAAGTTTGAGTTGGATTGGGATTCCTAAACCTGCCCTAATGGTTGGCCACTAAATTAGCTCCCATCCTAACCCAATTAGGAGATCTCATGCCTAAAAAGGGGAGAGGGAAATAGGAAATTCGGAATAAATAGGAATTAGAGTCATAATCGGAAATAGAACGGGGAGATGCTTAAATACTCCTCTAAAACCCTCATAGCCGGCCCTAGCTCATGTCAAGGGATTGCTGGATGTGGTAAGGAGCCAAGGGAAGGAGAATTCATGGAGAAGGAGGAACTCTCAAGTCTTCCCCAAGTTCTTCACGTTCTTAACCCTAGAAGACAAACCGAGTCAAAGGTAGGCATTCTCACGAGCACAAACCATGAAAATTTTTCTGTAGGATATTCGTCCATCAGGAACAAAAGCCTTTTGGTTTTATATTTTTCCATCGAGCAAATCTTTAGTTCTCAATTTTCAAAGTCTTTTGAACTTCATGCCCCTAACCCTGTTCTTAAATTCATATCTTCATGTATACTTGTCTTCATGCCATGAGATTTTGATTGTAAGAACTGATGGATGTTAGGCGTCTTTTGCCCTTAAAAGCCCTAATTTTCATCCACCCTATCATGCGAGTTAATTCATTGATCTCAACTGTGTACTGTTCGAAGTTCTTCATGAACACCATGACCAAAGTATGTCGGAACCCTGTTAGTTTACCAATTCCTATTTACTGTAGGTACCCATGCATGTCTAGAACAATTTGCAATTGATTTCATGATTTTTCATCGCTTGTACCATTAGTTATGATTTTCGGAATCACCATGTGTCAAATAAGGTAAGTTCTGGCCCGCAATCCCATGTAATGCATGTTCCCTGTCGGACTCGGGTACAGACTCTGTGAACGCGACGGCCCGATAGGCTGCGTTCACAGGGGCGTCGCGACAAAGCGTTCTGTCACGATCTGATCTCGACAGGGCCGGTCGTCACGATCTGGCTGCCCGGTCTGTTGACCGCGTCGTGACCCTCACATGACCCCGTCGCGACCTGCCTGCCCGAAAAGTCAAGCCTGTCGTGACCTGTGCAAGACCCCATCGTGATCTGCCCAAACCCCATCGCGACCCTGACAAGGGTGCGTCGCGTTCTGGCCTTTTTGCATAAAAACCCCAAATTTTGATGTTCTGACTCTCCACAATGCTTGTACTCATGTTTAACAGTCATACACACAGAAGATTACACTTGTTATAAATTAAACATTTATGTGTGATTAAAATACATACACATGACTTTTTCTATCTACAATTTCATGACACATACACACACTTTAACCATCCAAATATGCCTTAATTGGCATGAACATGTTACATAAATCATCTGGTAATTTATGTCATTAATTGCCTCATTCTTAAATATACTTGTGTACATTTTCTCGCGATGTTTTGGAACACCGATATCGACGCTCCACTATTCTAGAACTCCTCTAGAACATTGAGCACTTGTTTCTATATACACACTTTCTTCACTTGGACGAACTCTCCGTCGGATACTCCTTCTGTCGAACTAGTGAGTCTTTGTTCAAGTCCTCCATAAGTCTCCTCTGTCCATGGATTCCCACAGGGTCGACGAGCCGGTTGTACCCTAACACCTATGATACCCTTTAGGGATCAACATGATCCAAACGACTATTAGAAGTTCGCTCTTATCTTGAATCACGTCGGACCTCTGGACCTGTGCGTAACATGGCCAGCGGGAAGGTAGTGAGTTCCACCTGACTGCCAACACCACGTGTGTGACGACCCTCATTATACCGGTACGGTTATACCAACCCACGTCGGTATAGCAAGAGTCCTCACAGTGGGACATTTACCCAAACGATACATACAGCTGAGATACACGCGAATATACAACAGAGTAGCGGAAGTAAAAGACCATTGTCTCCATTCATTCATCATCCACATTAAACATACATGCAATTCGCAATTAACATAAAAGAACTAAAGGTCCACATAATTAAATTGCTGAAATAGAAACACAAATTGTCCACACTTATACATCCTTTTCATGATAATTCTAGTACAATGTTCAAATTACATACTTATGAAATACACAAATCTCAAGAAACTCCAAAGCTAGTCTCCGCGCTCGGAGTCCGTCTCCACCGTCTCCTCAACGGTGCCGTGTCACCAACTATACTTGTACGCCGAAGCAAGGAGTGAGTCCAAGGAATCAGCAAGCAACACTACTCATAACATACACGTACACGTCCTAGTGGTTTCTACATGCACATTTACAATTTGCAACACATGGCATGCTAGTCAATTCAAGTTTCAACCTATCATGAAAGTTTTACAATTTTATACATGGATCATGCTTTCAGATTTCTAAGAATAAAATTCACCTATCACATGCTCTTTATTCAATTTACTCATGAAACTTAATCTTTAAAGAATCAAAACGTGAGGGTTACCAACATGAACATTATGCATACATGAAAGGGGACCACAACTAGCATGGATTTCACATGTCCTTAAGTACATACATAACCCTTTTCACATGCTTTAGGTTGCTGATTTCACATGGTTTAACGGCTGTAAACCTATTCATGAAAGCTACAATATTGCATAAAACATATCATGTGATCAAACAATCATGCTATCTTGTACCCGTTTTCACCAATTATCCCTAACATGGATTCTAGACATCTTTGCACATAATAACATGATGATAATAACATAAATTCACTGATTTCACATGATTTCAGATTTGTCTCAGATGGTCTTCAATAACATATTCTCACATCTTTAGTTTCACATTTTCTTTACACAAGTTTCCTCTTTCACATGGTTCACTTTACACATGCACATTCACATTGTCACTTACACATTTACACATGGACACATACACATTACACATTTCACATTACACATTTTAGGTGCCGTGACACATAGTCCAACCACCAAGAAGGACATATACACATCACATACACATAGACGCCATCTAGGCATTACAATGACGACTCTTGGACTGCGCAGACCGGGAGAACAAGTCTCCACCCTAACCAGTGGTACTTGTCCACCTCCAGGATTTCCCCCTAATGCCCTTAGGGTCACTTACACATTGAACTTTCTCAGGGGGACTTTTCCCTGATACAGCTCCACTGCCCTCTACGGAAGCAGTGTCACATTGGCACAGTTACACATTTACACATTTACCGTTTTACACATGGTTTTACACTTCACACTTTTCATCTCATTCACTTTCTCACTCACATGAATATCTCTGTTTTCCTGACATGGCACTACAGATTTCAGGAGTTTAACACACAGTAATTTCACTAATCAATTTGGGTTTAGACAATAACTAACCACCTTACGATAATATACGTAGATTATCACATTTCACATGAAAATACATAACTTCTTATTTACTGATCCAAATGACCTGAAATTTTAACCACATACTGTTTTCGGGTTCAAGATCATACACTCAAATTTTCAGATTTTTATGAGCTAAATAGAATTTACAGAAAATCAAATACCTATTTTTGCATGTCATTCACAACTTAAGTTAACATGGAGTTTAACACATCTTGCAATTTGTCACTTACTATTTAAACAGAGGCTACTAACATACGCATGATTTGAGAATACAAGATTTCCCTAAATCATACATCTATAGATTAATCATCGCAAACTTTCTTGTATGTCTTTTTACTTACTGAACCGGATTTATTGGCAATTTATACAAGCATGGATAATTTATCAAAATTGCATACACATATACTGACCCCCTAATCTTCATGATCAGACAAAACCAAGGCATTCATACTACTCCTAATCATGAAACATGGATTTGCAAGATTTTCAACAAGTCATGCTCACAAGTTTAAGGGATACAATATTTCCTACATTCACCATCACACACCATATTCATCCACACACCACAATTGACTATATACATAGAGTATAGGATTACCATATATCATCATCACGGAAACCATACCGAAATTAATGTAAAGGAGGGGCAGAACAGTTCACTGTTCTGTCCAGAGGAACTTGGCGGCAGTCTCTGGCCGCTGACTCAAGGTCAGCGGCATGGCCGATGGACGCCAAGCATAATATCGGCGTCCAGGGACCTTGCCGTCGATGCAGGTCTGTGCAGAAACACAGACCCGACCTCTCAAACTTGGGTGAATGGGAGGGTCTAGGACTCGAAGGAAAATTCATAAAAATAGTAAAACCGACCTAGACTCATACGGGGACGTTATGGCTAGGTCACTTGCCTTTTTAAAAATTCCTCCAAAGGGTCTAGGGTGTTGGTGAAGCTCTCCTTCGGCTGTCCCAAGAAGTGCAGAACTCCCTCCAAATGATCTCTCCTCCGGGTTCTTGAGCGAGATCCACAGCAAGCCGAGGTCGGGGAGCCTTCCTCGTCAGTCCAGCAACCTCCTTGAAGTAGTGGAACGCCGGATCAAGCTTCAGAAGTGTGGATTTTTGGGTGGCAAAGTGGGTTTTCTCTCAGTTTTCTCCTAGGGTTTTCCTCTCTCTTTTTCTCCTCTTGCAAGGGTGAAGAGAGGCTGGGGAAGGGGGCTCCGGTTTTAGACTTAAGGAGAGACCCCTCACCCACTCCTTGGGTGATAAGACAGCCCTCAGAGCCGTTGGGGAGAACCCCCAATGGCTGGGCTTTCTTGTTTCAGAAGCTTGCAGCTCTGCTACGCATGCAGGCCAGAGAGATTGGCGTCCATGTCGCTGGACGCCAGGATTAGTGTCGGCGTCCATGTCTGGACGCTGACACCAGCTCAACGGCCTGGGGTTGACGCCAAGATGGCCTTCGGCCAGAACTCTGAAATATGCAGAAACCATGCACATCCTACCCCTACATATGCCATACTTATGTATTACCATGCACATACTATCATCAAGTAATACATACATCATTTATTATATACATACACACATAAGCATTCCATTAATACTTGCGTAGATACATACATATGTACATATATGACACGAATTATTTACATGCAACACAATAATACAACAAAGTTCGAGGGCCTTACAACGTGCGCGTGTTGTGCAACTGTTACTAACGCCTGTTTACTCGACGTGTTATGTGCAATGTCCATTAGCTCTCATCTATGCTCTAGTCCCTCATCTTTTCACGTTCACTCTACTATCTTGTCTATTCATCTAGTGCTCTCATCTATTTCTTGGGACTCCATATTGGCCATTGACTGATTGTCTATAGATAAACAATATAACCAGTGCCTGGCAATATATAAAGGCCCGATCTGGTCCTGGGATGTGCGCCCGAAAGTGCTAGTGCCCATGGGAGTTAAATGATCAGAGTGTTTGGCATTACACTCGAGTGCTATCTTTCTCGACTATCTAAATGACAATAAAAAAGTGTTATGTTCTTTCGTTGTCTATTGACAAAAGTGCTATACTAAACCCATTGTGCTATTGTTATACTTTGTGCTATTGTTCTATGGCCATCTTGCTATTTTGTGCTATACTCGACACTCTTGCTATATTTGGAAAGTTGTGCTATTTCATTCACGTGCTATCCTGCTATCTTATACTTGACTCTCTCGCTCTATCATTAGTTACTCTGCCTTTAATTCATTAATCATTTAAAGCCTGCTTGACTATTGAGATTTAAGTCCTACTGGGCGTTATCGCTCTCCCTGCGTTATTTTTCGTTGTGTTCTCAGGTGAGACCGAGGATGAACTATACACTCAAGAGGACGGGAACGACCAGGAGTGACGAAACGAGTACCCTAGTGTCCTAGCAATATGTTAGAGTCATAGTTAGTCTTTTGCTTTTATTTCAATGTAATTGGCCCTATAGAATGGCTCTGATAGTAGTGGTTGTAACTAGACATTTGAAAGTTATTAATGAGAAGGATTATCTTTAGTATTATCCATTGTGCAATGGTTTGATGTCTAGTGCTTACTCTGTACCCATTTACTTGCAACTGCCTCGCGTTCCGATATTCCGCGTCGAGGCGTGACAACTTTCCTCAGAAAATCTCAAGGAAACCTGCCCATTCCAGTTCGCCAACATTAGGCAGGTGGGCCGATGTGGCCTTCCACCATGCTCGGGCATCCTTAGTGAATTGAAAAGTGGTCAGTACCACCTTCTCCCTGTTAGTGCATTGCATCACTTGGAAAATTCATTCTATCTCCTCTTGCCAATTCTCTGCCTCGTCTGGGTCAGGGGATCCAGAGAAACGAGGAGGGTTTAAACTCCTAAAATTCCGGTGCAGATCACCGGCTCCATTCCTTGCAGCTGCAGCCTGATTTCCAGCCTGAACTACATTTTGTAATGCCTGGGTCAGACCAGCCACAGTGTCTTGCATAGCTTGCCACTGGTTGCGAGCCATTGCAGTTGAGTGTAAGAGTTATGAAGGTTCCTGAGAAAAGGATGGAAACCAATTAATGTCTCTAGATACATTATCAGAGTCAATGGGTAGGAGTGTTTTGTTCATTCTATCATATTCCCAATCTCTACCCATTCTCACCAGGTACTATATTTAATTTCCATGACCTAGGTTCCATAGGTATCTCCTAATCCTGAGACATATATCTTGTTTGGTATTTCCTAGGCTCTGATACCACTAAACTGTCATGCCTCGAGAATTATGCAGTGGATATTAATAATGCAGAATAATTCGAGACGATATCCCGAGCCGTGAACAGTCGGCAAATAAGCCTCTAGCTAACACGCACTAATGTATAACAACATACATCATCATAAGGCCCAAATATTGAACTCAACTAATCTTGTATTCAAATCTCAACTCATTGTATTCCAAATGGAAAATATTACAGGACTAAGACTCAATAAAAAGGAAAAGTACATTTTATTCCTCACTTCCTACTACATGAATCTAACACTCAAAGCAAACTACTATAACTAGACTCATAGTTGGAACACTCATCAATCGGACGCATTCCCATCCTCGACTTGTTGTTCCTCTTGAATGTCATAATCACCTAGAATGGTTAAAAGTAGGGAATGAGCAAACTAGACTAGTAGGATTTACAACTCAATGTGCGGGTAATATATAAGTGATTAGCAATTTAGAACTAGGTAAGCACGATGAATGCCATGATGTGCATGTACGAATAAAACTCATCAAAACATGATACATGAACAAGCTAGATAGAGTGATCATGATAGAACAAGACCTTGAACAAGATAACAAGATAGGACTAGCAATAAATCACATTGTACAAGCACGCAAGGTTTCACTTGATGTCAATAGCTTTCAAGAACGCGAGATATCACTAATTGCATTAAATGCAGGATGGTCATATCACGCAAGCAAGCAAGCAAGAATGCACAAGCACGATCATGTAACACTAATCGGGCATGTAGACACAAGTGTACACTAAGGAAAGATCCACCAAGAATGTACACTAGGACACGTGTATGTGGTTATTGTATACATCATTCAACACGACACGCACGACTCTGAGCGCAGATGCAACGCCAGTAATCATTATACCCCATGGTTAACAGTATATTTATGACTCTCTGTCATTGGGGCTAGACTAGAGCCCTTGGACACTCGCCGTGCCCGATCAACATCTCACTTAAATTTAAATGTAGATACCCACAGTCATTAACAATGGCCAATGAGAGTTTCAAGATGTACGCATATGTAATGTCATGTTCATGATGATGATGAGAACAAGTAATAAGTAAATTGAACATGATTTCATGATAACAATGGTCAAGAGATAAATTTGGCAGCATAACGGTATGATTTATACTTTAGTTCAATCTTTACATTAATGGCTTTAGTCTAGATTGTAAATCACACTCACGAGCATAAGATGAGAGAGGAAGTGCACGCTATCTCTAGGGAACTTCAATGGTACAACCAACTCGGCCTCCATGTGGGAATCCACAGAGAGCGGAGATTTACGGAGGTCTTAGAGAAAAGATCACTAGTCTACCGATTCGGAATGACCGATAGAGAGCTTCCAAATCCTCAAGAAAGGGCTGTCTAGCTGTGCAAGTGTGTAGTGATGTAGGCATCTCAATTCACAATCCATCGGTTTCAAACTTGCGGAAAGCACTTAACATGATGACATGCAATGAACAATGCATTTAACTACACATGGATTTTTCAAGATTTTAAGATAATAATCATCATTTTAATCAAGCTAGAATAGTAACAAGAGCGAATCACAAGTTTCATGAATGATCACGTCATTAAGAAAGTAATTAGAATAATATTCACGTAATTATAACTTTTAACTAGGTTAAACCCTTTTAAGCCATTAAGTAGACATCATGTAATTATCAGACCCAAGACATGTGAATTACACACTAAATACCATGTTAAACAGAAAACGGGTAAGCTTGGAAATATGTGTCCAACATAGTGGATGCACTTTAAAACACATTGCACAGTGAAAACCAGTGAAACAGTGAAATTCCAAAATCGCGTCCACATTGGGGGCCGCGTTCATGATTGAATCACGTCGTGAGAAAGGGACACGTTCAATAAAATTCCTTTAATAAAAGCTTGGGCGGGAAACTATCTGAAACGCGTCTGGGCCGGCTGTCGTGGTTCAGAGCGGCACTAACTCCCAGGCGGCGCGCAGACCCACGCGCGGGTTGACCCGTCAACGTGTTAAACACATCGGGTCTCCCAGACACCTTTCATAGGATCGTGTCACCTAGCAGCGTCGTGATCCTAGAGGCTTGAACCGCGTCCTCTGAACCGGACGCGGCTCAGGGTCCAGACCGAAAACATCGAAAACGCAGAAACACAGGGGTGCGACTCATGCAACGCTTATATCTCGTAAACTAGGGCTTTTCGGACAAAAGTCTCAACATGAAAGTTGTTGGGAACATGAGAGAGGAGAGAACTATGATTTTTAAATAATTTTAAACAGCCTCGAGATGTGTGATAAATCGACTTGAACCAGAAAAGACCCTAACATGCGCGACTTTGGCAAAACGCCTATAACTCATGATGTACTAAATGGAAAATGATGAAATCACTGGGAAACAAAAGAAAACTTGATGCTCTACACATTGGTATGGACTTTGTTAAGGTTTGGCCCGAGAAAACCTACCTTCTAGGTTGATGAAGTCTCATTCTTCAGAAATCCCTTGTTCAGACCACTGTTTGAAGAACGCCTAATACTCTGTGTATATTGCATGGAAATTGGGCATTCCACTTGGGTTAGAATTTAGACTTGACCTTCTTTCCAGGGGTATAAGCCTTGCATGATGGGATTTAGGTTTGACCTACCTTTGGTCGACTCCAAGTGGACGATTTACACAGGTCATAGCAGACGAACCGGGGAAAAAGATGAGCTTGGTATGCTTGATCTCCTGCTCTCCAGCCACCAAGAGCTCCTCCACACAACCCCAGCAAGTTATAGAACTCGTCCCTAGGGTTTGGGTGAAGAGTATTTAAGCATCCATGGGTTTTAGGAGTCCTAATGCAACAAGGAAAGTCAAGTTGCGGTTTTGACATATCACTTTCCTAATTTGAGGATTTCTTCCTCCATTAGAGTGTGTGAGGCTTTAGGAAACCTCCCACCATGGTTAAGCACGAATTTGGGTTGCCAAAAAATGCTAATTGCCTTGGGGTTTGCCCTAATTACCCCCTTCTATTTTCAGCCTAATTAGAGTTGCGAATTTCCATACATTTTCTTGCTTCATTTGATTTTTAGGCCAATTGTTGTCCATTGGGCCAATTATGATATTGGGTCATTAATATATAATGTTGGAAGTCTCTCCAACATTTTTATTTAATTTATGATTGCGTCGTATTTCCGTGTTAACGATTTTTCGACTTGTTTCCTTATTTGGATAATCGATCACCATGTGATGTACACTTGGTTAATCAGATTTTGCATCACACGAATTTCTTCTTGGAACACTTAAGAATAATGTGTGGGTTTGATTTATAATTTTTACGGAATTTTCCGATGTGTTTTAGCACATACGGTAATGATACGTATGTTTAAATACTTCGATATTATAGAAATTATTTATTTCCATTTATTTGAATTTTTATGTAATTAAAATTTCTGGGGTGCTACAGTGTGCTGCCTACTGTGTCAACGACACAGTATCCTGCCGCCAACACAAGATCTTGGCGGCACAGGATGTGGCCGCCAATCTCCTGTCAGCAGACCATGCAGACAACACACACATGCAAGGGGAATTTTGAGGTTCCAGTACTCGAGGAAAAATCCGGAAAAATACTAGGACCTAAGGGGACATGCGTAGGGTTGACATCCATAGGTTACTTGCCTCAAAACAAATCCACAAGGATCGAATCTTGTCGGAGAAGCCCTCCTCGGCCCAGCCAAGAAGGTGCTCGAAACCTCTTCAGATCCGTTTCTTCCGTTGATGTAGGTTGATCCTCGGAGTTGGGGATGCTTCTTCAACGTATGGTGTATCCCCCAGTCGGTGTAGATCTCTAGAAATCTCCTCATGTGATGGACCGGAGTATTTATGCCCAATAAGGCTCCATATCCAGATCAGCCTCCCGCAAACGGACCGAAGTCTCGCAAGGGATATCTCACACAAGTGTCAAGTAAGAATGTAAAAGACAACAACTACAGTATAAGACACAATAAAGTACATGTGCACATATCTGTAACCACATTGTACAACTATCCCAATACATTATTACTTGTTCAATTAAAAGTACAACTACCTGGGGCATACCCCGAGGGAGCACAAGCACACACAACACGACTACAACTCAACTGCTGGTGGTACAAGTCTACCACAACGCCTCGGTAAGCCATACAACGGCTACACCTGAAATGATTGTAAGGGAGTGAGCCTCAACAAGTCACCGGCTCAGTAGGAACCTCCCAAAAGCAACGCACAAAACTAAAGAGGAGCAACCACGTCCCCAACCCCTAAGGGTCTCACTGGCAACCAAGCCACACCACATTCATATATGAACTACAATTAAACATAACACCACAACTGAACACAACCTTGGAAAGTAAGAGGAAACAACAGGACTAGCACCACATTACTAGT
>CM024754.1:83667530-84067530 GCA_014218235.1 Colocasia esculenta | reverse complement strand
GGACTAAAGGCCGCTCCTCTAAAATGGCGTCTACTGTAGTGGAGGGTTCCTCAGACTCTATGGAAGGACACGGGTACCATTCTTCAAAGCCCTCTACACCCCCACTTTTGTTCTCTCCTCACGACCCGGGGTTCTGCATGCATCATGGTGTGGACGTTCTCCTGGGTCCTAGAGGAGGAGGGATTGTTGCTTTGGTAGTTGGGGAGGGGGTTTGGAAGATACCCAGCTCTTTCTTGGTATACCTAGACTTCGCTATGGCTACCTTGACATCCTCCCAGTTAATCCTTCCTTGATCGTTCATGTCATACACCCAGTCACGGAAGGTAAAGCAGTTATGGAGCTGATGACCATGGGCCTATGGTTAGGACAGTATTTGGAGGTGTCCACCCTCGGGTTGTGTTTCCCTTTGTGGGGGGAGTTGGATTGCATCGCAGGACATGAGGGCGAAGAATACGTCCTCAGGGTCTCAGGTAAAGAGGGTAGTGGAGACCTCTTAGGGCCAGGCGAGTGTAACCAGCAGGAGGGGGAACTGCAGAGTAAGGCTTGGAGGGGGTGTGACGGGAATTGATGAGGGTTGGAAGGAGTTGATGGAGGATGGGAGGGCTTGTTTGGAGGCCTCAACGGCTGACTGCAGGCGTTGACGAACTCATTGATGGTCACCCCCCGGTGGTAGGTGCCGCGGGAGCCTTACGTCCCTTGGACTTCCCTTCGAAAAAGTGTGGCAGAGAGGAGTCCTTAATTGGTTCTGGACCACCCTGGCTCGGTTGTAAAGGTGTGCGAATGAGGGGAACTCACTCAGCATCAGGACAGAGCGAAGCACGGGGGGGTGGTGTTGGTAACCAACATGGTTATAGCTTGGGACTCCGGAATGGGTATATCCGCCCTTGATGCCATGGATCTCCATCGATTGGCAAATGTGACAAAGTCTTCGTCCGGCTTCATCTTTTCTGCCACCAAGTCAAAAAGTGTAGGGACTTGGGTGGCCATATACGAGAAGTGGGAGATGAATCGCTCGGAGACAATGTCGAAGTTAACGAGGTCCGATGCGGGTAGGGAGGTGAACCACCTCAAAGCCTCCCCTTCTAACGATTGTTGGAAGAGGTGAACTAAAAGAACCCGATCATACAGCCATCGGTGGGAATCCATGGTGAATCTGGCAAGATGGAACTGGGGATCAGAGGTCCCGTCATACTTGCGGTACTTCGGGGCCTTGAAACCCGGAGGGAAATAGGCGTTGGGAAGCTTGCAGTAATTTTGGAGGGAATGAGGCTTTGAAAGGGACAGGGATCAGCCAGAAGCTTCCTAATAAGCCCTCCATCTCCGAACGGGAGACGAATTCGGATTGAGGGGGGGGGGGTGCGGGCTGAGCATGAGGTGGATAGGAGAAGGAAGGAGTTGGATAGGAGTAGGTAAAGGAGTGGAGGGAATTGGAGTGGAGAAGGGGATAGGAGAGACGGGAACCCTTGAAGGGGTCGCAGGCCTAGGAAGGGCCTAGATAAGGAAGCTTGGAAAGGGGAAGGGGATGGAGAGGAAGGGAGATTGCTGCCCGAACAGTATGCTTGGAGAGCATCGAAATGATGTCCTCGGGCGGAGTACCGGGAAAGGAGCTTGGAGAATTCAGGGTCTTCTTGGGTGTCTGATAATATCACATTTATCATAAATAAATCATGCCATTTTATTGATTGATATGTGATTAATCCATAAGATTTCTATTGTCACAGACGATAATTGATTAAATTCAATTACATGTTGTATTTGCAGGTTAATGGGCCATTGAATGAAGTTCGTATTGGCCAATGGACCAAGCAGTCCAACAGGGGCAAATCTGGTATTTCATATTGTTGCAAAAAACCCTAGCCGCCTGCTTTTTCTTTCTCTCTCTTCCTTCCATTTCCTCAAGATTCTCTCCCTATTTAAAATCTCTCTCCTCTCATCTATTTAAAAACCCCCTCTCTCACCCGCACACAACTATCTCTTTCTCACTTTCTCTCTCTTTCCTCCGCGCACACCTTCCTCCTCTTTCTCTTTCTCCTCTTCTTCTTCCTTCTTCCTCTCTCTCGCTAGCTTTTTTCTCTCCGGCTGGACAGCACAGCAGCAAGCAGCAGCAGCACCCGGCCGCACCCGGCCGCGCCCAGCCTGCACGCCGCCAGCGCCCGCGGTCGCCCCCGCCTGCCCCGCCCCGGCCCAGGCGCCAGCCCCGCCCGCCGTGAGCCCGTGACCCTGCCGCCCAGCGCCTGGCTCGAGCCGCCCGCCGCGCCCACGCGACCCCGCCCGCCAGCGCGCCCCGCGTCCTCGCCCTCGCCCTTCACGTTGCATGCTTTTGCATGCAACGTGAAGCAGCCGCCGCTGCTGCGCCCTCTCTCTCCTCTCGGGCCTCTCTCTCTCTCTCCCTTTTCGCTTCTCTCTCCGCTCCCTCCTTTTCTCCCTCTCTCTTCTCTCTCTGCTCTCTCCCTTTCTCTCTCTTCTCGTCTCTCTTTTCTCTCTCTTATCTCTTCTCTTCTCTCTCTCCTCTATCCCTCTCTCGTTTCTCTCTCTCCGCTTCCTCTCTCTCTCGTTTCTCTCTCTCTCTTCTCTCTCATCCTCTTCTTTCGTCTCTCTCTTTGTTCTCTCTCTTTCTCTCTCTTTCTCTCTCTATTCTCATGTTTTCAGTTTATTGTAATTGTGAGTTATTCTTATTAACTTAAACAACACGTTGTTAATCTTTTTATCTATTTAGTGAGTTGTAGTTCTTAATTTCATCTCATGGTCTTTCATCTACTCTTTATCTCTCTCTCTCTCTCTTTATCTATTCTACGTAGCTTAGATTTATTTAACGTGACTTAGTTTAAATATCACTACATTATTTTCCTAACTAAAAACCCAACGTTTTCAACTCTAAAATCTAGTTCCCGGTGGATTCGACTCGGCTCTCACCACTTAACTATTGTTAAAATCGTTAGTGTAAGCCGATAATTTTGAGATTGTTAGTCACGTGTTTAACGACGCATTCGTGGGCTATCAATTTTTGGCGCCGTTGCCGGGGAATTAGAATATTTAGTTTTGATAATCTTGGTATTTTTTGTAGATATTCATACTTACATTTTCTTTCCTTTTGCAGGTTAAAAAAAAAATTCCAAAAAATAGCAGGAAAAATCAGAAAAAAAGGTGAGTTCCTTCCCTCACTCTTTCCATTTGTTTGCATTTTCAAAAGAACGAGGGATTGCGTTGAGGTAAGTACCATTAAAACCCTCTTTGATTTAGTTTCCTTTTCTTAGTTACCATGTTTAGATAATTAAAAAAGAAACAAAATAAAAAATCCAAAAAAAATCAATCATTTGAATCCAATCAAAGATGTCATGTCAAGATTAGAAACCTTCCATCTTTAGGACATGCATCATTTAGATTTCCATCTTTAGGTAATTTTATTTTTTTGAAAAGTTTCCTTTTTTGTCGAAGATTGCGGGAGGCAAGGTAAGAATCTCAATCTTTTAGAAAGCATGATCATGCATTGCCATACTTGCAGAGAACCCCTTGCTTGATTTTGTGGTGTGCACTTCATTTCTAAAAATATTTAAGGGCAGTTTCCTTAACAAGATAAGGTGGGGATTTGATCACCCTTCCTTAGCCCACAAACCACAATCCTCTGCTTTTGCATTCCCAAGCCCTAATAAAAGTCAGTAAACATTGGCCTTAGGGTTCACACTGAGGTTTAGGTTCACTTGGGCTCACTAATTGGTTTTGGAAAGTGGGGGAGCCTCCCACTACCCCACCTCTTACTGGCCAGTGGATATACCTAATGGTGGACTTAAGTTGGTCTATGGCCACTTTGTGAGAAATCTCACTTTCAAGTCTAAGATCTCTAGGTCAAATAGGGTATTTGTTGAAACTTGTTTGTCTTTGTTAAAATAAAATAAAAAAATTAAAATTAAAAAAAAATTCTCTCTCTTCTCTCAGTTGGTCCTAATGCATGCATGGTAGGAGATCACAAAGCCCTAAATTGCTAGGACCAATCCCAGAAATTGAGAGTTCTCCATCAAAGGAACAATCTTGTGAAAAATCAAATGGCTGAAAATCAAGATAATCAAGAAATCCCCAAACAAATGAAGGATTATTTCATTCCTAATCACTATCAACCTTCATCTTGTATTCATCTCCCACAAAATCAAGCCATCCAATATGAGATTAAATCCAGCACCATCCAAATGCTCCCATCCTTTATGGAAATACCAATGAGGACCCTTACAAGCACATAGATGAATTTCTAGAGATTTGTTCCACTGTCAAGATCCAGAACTTCACTAATGATGCCCTCAGATTGACTCTTTTCTCATTCTCTCTTAAGGATAAAGCCAAATATTGGTTGGGCACTGTAGGGGAAAACCATTAGAACTTGGGCAGAAATGCAACAAGAATTTTTGAAAAAGTTCTATCCCATAGGCCGAACCAATACCATGAGAAGAGCCATTACTGGATTTTCTCAAACACAAGGGGAATTAATTCATGAGTCATGGGAAAGGTTGAAGGAGCTTTTGAGAAAATGCCCCACCATGGTCTCTCAAGATGGCAAATTGTCCAAGCATTTATGAGGGATTGACTGAACAATATAGACAAATGGTGGATGCTTCATGTGAGGGAGCTTTCATGAGTAAAAGTGAGGATGAGGCCTATGCTCTCTTTGAAATGCTAAGTGAAAATTCAATTAATCATGCCTCACTTTCATCCTATGAGAGATCTGTTGGGCCATCCAAACGGGCTGGTTATATGAAGTGAGAAATCAGGCTGAATTGGAGCCCAAATTCAAGAACCATCTCATGGCCCAAAAGTGGATACATGGCCCAAACTGTTGCCTCTCTGGCTCAAAAGATGGACCAAATCTTGTCTAGGACCCATCAGGATTCCTTTGGCCCATCCCCTCAAGCCCATATGTTGGCCCAGACTCATATCATCAGGAAGTTTGCAACTTGTGTGCTAGTCCAGGCCACCACATTAATGACTGCCCAACTGCAGCCCAAGTCCCACCTTTCATCCAAGAACAAGTCCAGGAACAGGTCCAAGCAGCCCAGGGATTTCCCAAGCCCAATCTGGACCCATTCTCCAATTCATACAATCCTGGCTGGAGAAACCATCCAATTTCTCTTGGAAGAATCAACAAGCTCCGCCTCAAAGACCAAATCCCTCCATGCCTCAAGCCCCAAACAACCATTCCAGAACCAGTTTCAGGCCCAGCCAAATCCGTACAATGGCACTTATGCTAGAGGGCCTCAAGCCCAATTCTCTCAGGCAGTCCAATATATCCTCTTCCCAACCAAGCAAGTTCAGCCTACTTTTCAACAACCTCCTCAACAAAACTTTGAAGATCAGTTCAACCAACTCCAACAGATCATCTTGGCCCAACAACAACAATTGCACCAACAACAACAATTTTGGCGACAAACCAACAGACCATGGCTAGGTTAGAAGCCCAAGTGGGCCAAATGGCTGAAACCACCATGAGAAGGGAAGTGGGCCAATTGCCTAGCCAACCTGTGGCCAACCCAAGGAACCTACCACCGGGCTTTGCTTCACAACCAGGCCTCCTACCTCAACCTGTCCAACAAGTCCAACCAAGAGGCCCACAATTGGGGAACATAAAGCCATTTCAAGCCTGCGAAGTGGTAAGGTGCTAAGTGACCCACATAAGGGAAAAGAGGTTGTGAATAATCCTGAATTAGAGGCCCAAGATGATGCTAGTGATAGTGAAGAGGAACCTATTCAACCTGAGTTGGGGGAAGAGAACAAAGGAAAAGAGAAAGCTTCTGCAGATCCAAATTCTTACCAGCCCAAAGTGCCATTTCCAAGTGCTCTAGAATCCAAGCCCATTAAGAAGAAGAAGTCGGTCCAAGATGAGGAGTTGCTGGAATTATTCAAACAAGTCCACATCAATATTCCACTCCTAGATGCCATAAAGCATGTCCCGACTTATGCTAAATTTTTGAAAGAAATGTGCACTCCACGAAGGGAATCCAAGACCGCAATTCAGAAGATCTGGCTATCTGAAGATGTTAGTGCAGTCTTGACAAACCACCTCCCTAGGAAGTTGAAGGACCCTGGTGCTCCCCTCATTTCTTGTGATATAGGTGGCATAACCTTTGATCGTGCCTTCTTGATTTAGGGGCAAGTGTCAATCTCTTCCCACCTTTATTTATGAACAATTCAACATAGGGGAACTCAAGCCCACTTCCATCATTCTAGCTGGCCGATCGTTCGGTCAAGACTCCACGGGGATTGATAGAGGATGTAATTGTCAAAGTCAATGACTGTTATTTCCCCGTGGACTTTCTCATCCTTGACATGTCCACCAACCAGGAGTTGAAACACACCCCTATCATTCTTGGTCGTCCCTTCCTCGCCACTGCCAAAGCCAATATCAATTGTGCTACGGGGATGATGGACATTTCATTTGGGGGACAAAAGGTCTCGCTCAATGTTTTTAAAGCATCTCAATATCCAGATCCCGAAGAAGGATGTCATTCTATTGACATTTGACTGAGTCCATTGATAATGATCTAGATGTTGACCAACTTGAGGAGACCAATACTTTACATGACTCACCACTCCGTCTGGCACCTTGGTCCAAGGTCGAACCTCTACCGGCCTTGCAATCTGCACCAGCTCTGCCTTCACTTCAAAGCCCTCCAGATCTTGAGCTTAAACCTCTTCCAGACTCCCTCAAGTATGTATTTCTGGGCCCAAACCAAACTTTGCCTGTTATCATTGCCTCCAACCTAAGTTCTACCCAAGAAGCTCAGTTGATAGAAGTCTTAGGGGAACATAGGGGTGCCATAGGTGGACAGTGGCCGACCTTAAGGGGATTAGTCCATCTGTTTGCATGCACCACATCTACTTGGAGGACAATGCTACACCAAGCCGGGAAACGCAAAGGCGGTTAAACCCGAACATGAAGGAAGTGGTGAAGAAGGAAGTAGTGAAGTGGCTAGATGCTGGAATTGCCTACCCAATATCAGATAGTCAGTGGGTCAGCCCAACCCAAGTGGTTCCCAAGAAGTCTGGGCTAACAGTTGTGAAAAATGAGCAGGGGGAGGAGGTACCCACTAGATTGACCACGGGATGGAGAGTGTGCATAGATTATAGGAAGCTCAATGCCATGACCAAGAAAGACCACTTTCCACTCCCATTCATGGATCAAATCCTTGAGAGACTGGCAGGCCAGCAATTTTTCTGCTTTTTGGATGGTTATTCTGGGTACAATCAAGTGGCAATTTACCCAGAAGATCAAGAAAAGACCACATTCACGTGCCCTATGGACACATTTGCTTTAGGAGAATGCCTTTTGGACTCTGCAATGCACCAACCACTTTTCAAAGGTGCATGATGGCGATCTTCTCTGACATGGTGGGAGAATTCCTGGAGGTATTCATGGATGATTTCTCTATATATGGGGATTCTTTTGAAAAATGTCTAAAAATCTGGAGAAGGTTTTGGCTAGATGTGTGGAGACAAACTTGGTGCTTAGTTGGGAGAAGAGCCACTTCATGGTTCAGAGGGCATAGTCTTAGGCCACATTGTGTCTGAGCGGGGTATCGAGGTAGATAGAGCCAAAGTTGGCCTCATTGCTGATCTTCCTTCCCCCACCTCCGTCAGACAATTCGTGCATTTCTTGGCCATGCCGGCTTCTATCGCCGGTTCATTGAAAATTTTCTAAAATTGCCCGTCCCTTAACTCTTCTCCTAGCAAGGATGTCCCTTTTCACTTCGATGATGCTTGTTTAGAGGCATTCACTACTTTGAAAGTGGCTCTGACCAAAGCTCCCATTCTTCAATCTCCTGATTGGTCACTGCCTTTGAGATCATGTGTGATGCCTCGGACTATGCCATAGGTGCTGTTTTGGGACAACGCATGGATAAACGTCCCGTGGTGATCTATTATGCGAGCCGTACCCTCGCCGATGCTCAATTGCATTACACCACCACAGAGAAAGAACTTCTTGCTGTGGTTTTTGCCCTTGAAAAATTTCGATCTTATCTTCTGGGGCAAAAGTCATCATCTACTCAGATCACTCTGCCTAAAATATCTTCTAGCCAAGAAGGACTCCAAACCAAGACTCATCAGATGGATCCTTCTTCTTCAAGAATTTGATTGGAGATTCGAGATAAGAAAGGTACTGAAATGTTGTTGCTGATCATCTGTCCCGAATTCTCATCCCAGAAAGTGCTCCCATGTATGACTCCTTTCCCGATGAACACCTTCTTGCTATTTCCCATAATACCCCCCATGGTATGCTCACATTGTCATTACCTTGTGGTGGGTCAACTTCCTGAAGGATGGTCAAAGAATGAAAAGGATCATTTCTTCTCTAAAGTCAAACACTATTTCTGGGATGACCCTGAATTATTTTTCATGGGTCCGGATCAAGTAATTAGGAGATGTGTCCCTGAGGAAGAGCAACAGAGCATCCTCAATTCTGTCACACCCTAGCCTGTGGGGGACACTTCTCGGGGAAGAAAACTGCGGCCAAGGTCTTACAAAGTGGGTTTTTCTGGCCCACATTGTTCAAGGATGCTTATGAATTCAGTAAGACCTGTCTGAGATGCCAAGCAGTAGGAAACAACTCTAAGAGAGACATGATGCCACTCAAACCAATTTGGTGGTCGAAATTTTTGATGTCTGGGGAATAGATTTCATGGGCCCATTCCCATCATCTTTGGCAATGAGTATATCCTTGTGGCTGTCGATTATGTGTCTAAATGGATTGAGGCCATTGCCACCCGCACCAATGACCATAAGGTTGTCATGAAATTTGTGCGGAGGAATATCTTCTCTAGGTTTGGGTGCCCTCGAGCCATCATAAGTGATGGGGGATCTCACTTCATTCATTCCAATTTCGAGCTTTGCTTAAACGATATGGGATATCTCACAAGATTGCTACCCCTACCATCCTCAGACCTGTGGCTAAGTGGAAGTATCCAATAGGGAGATCAAGAACATTCTCCAAAAGATGTTAGGCCCGATAGGAAAGATTGGTCAGAAAGGCTAGATGATGCTTTGTGGGCCTATCGGACTGCTTATAAGACTCCCATTGGCATGTCTCCCTACAGGTTAATTTTGGTAAAGCTTGTCACCTTGTTGAGTTGGAGCATAGGGCGTATTGGGCCATTAAAAAATTCAATCTAGACTTAGCCCAGGCTGGATCACATAGAGCCCTCCAGTTGCATGAGCTTGAGGAATTGCGCAATGAAGCTTATGAGAATTCCAAGATATATAAAGCCAAAACCAAAATCTTTCATGATAAACATATTTTGAGGAAATCATTCCATCCTGACCAAAAGGTTTGGCTCTTTAACTCTAGGCTGCTTTGTTCCCAGGTAAATTAAAATCTCGATGGGATGGACATTCATTGTTGTAAAAACTTTTGACCATGGTGCTGTTAAAATTCTAGATCCTAAAAATGGTCAAATTTTCACTGTTAATGGTCAACGTCTCAAACCATACATGGAAAACATGCAGCTCTCACCTAAAGAATCCATTCTCTGAATGATCTTGAGTAGATGCACAGGAACTTCATTGTGTCTGGCTGAAGACATTAAACTTAGCGCTTATTGGGAGGCAACCCAATAGTTTTAGGAAATTTAACTTATTTTTAATTTCTATTTTGTTCTAGGTATTTGGAAGGCTAGTGGGCAACTCATCACCTTTAATGAAGCCAGTTGCCACCACTCTCATGTGATCATCAGGTTGCATCTCTCCTTTCTTACCTTACTTGGCTGTATTCTATGTTCATTACTTTTATGCCATTGAGGACAATGTCATTCAAGTTGGGGGGAGGGCAAATCTTTAAATCCTGCTGAAACATCCCATGCATTATTCTGTGCTCATTAACTTCACATATCATTTCTCATGGAAAAAATACCTCAGTCTAGAATGATTTTTACTCTAAGTATATACTTGTGCTAGTGGCACACTAAAGGATGAAGTTTGCGGTTATGTTCTTAGCATTTTCCTCAAACTATATTTGAAATTTGATGAAACCTTCACACATGTATTAGATGATGAATAAGTGTCATTCAAGAGGGTGATGAGAGTTTTACCTAATACTCATGATGAAGATTGATATTCTACACTCTTATTGAAAACTAATCGTGGGAAAAAAAGCTACCTGCCTGCAAGTTATGAAAAAAAAAAATGATGATAAAATGAAGAAGGAAATCCCTAGCTTAGTAACCGGGCTTCAGCACCTCATGAAGTGTTGAAGTTCGCGTCAAACAGTGAACGGATATCCAAAGAAAGAAAAAAAGAAAGAAAAAAAATGATGCTGAAGGATGAAAATAAAAAGGCAGAGTGAAAGCTACCTGTAATTCGAGGATTTTATTGTAGGAGTGTAGAGTTGATATCATCTCTAAGTAATGTGTCAAAAACTCATACATTGTCTTAAGTAATGCTTATTGATCATAAGAGTGCATACATGAAGAAAATGATAATTTTAACTGTATCTTGAGGAACTGTCTAATAACATGAACTGCATGATTGTCTTTGACACATGCTACTAGAAATGGAAATACTTATTGTTGATCAATCTTATCTCTGCTTTCTTGACATGAAAAATGATGTTTGAAGTTCTGGTTAGTCCTAATATTCACTTGGGTACATGCTAAGGGACTAGCAATGAGTAAGTTGGAGGATGTGATAATATCACATTTATCATAAATAAATCATGCCATTTTATTGATTGATATGTGATTAATCCATAAGATTTCTATTGTCACGGACGATAATTGATTAAATTCAATTACATGTTGTATTTGCAGGTTAATGGGCCATTGAATGAAGTTCGTATTGGGCCAATGGACCAAGCAGTCCACAGGGGCAAATCTGGTATTTTCATATGTTGCAAAAAACCCTAGCCGCCTGCTTTTTCTTTCTCTCTCTTCCTTCCATTTCCTCAAGATTCTCTCCCTATTTTAAAATCTCTCTCCTCTCATATATTAAAAACCCCCTCTCTCACCCGCACAAAACTATCTCTTTCACTTTCTCTCTCTTTCCTCCGCACACCTTCCTCCTCTTTCTCTTCTCCCTCTTCTTCTTCCCTTCTTCCTCTCTCTCGCTAGCTTTTCCTCTCCCGGCTCCTGACAGCAGCAAGCAGCAAGCAGTAGCACCCCGGCCGCGCCCAGCCTGCCACCCGCCAGCGCCCGCGGTCGCCCCCGCCTGGCCCCGCCCGCGCCCAGGCGCCAGCCCCGCCCGCCCGCGTGCCCGCGACCCTGCGCCCCAGCCGCTGGCTCGAGCCGCCCGACCCGCGCCCACGCGACCCCTGCCCACCAGCGCCCGCGCGCCCCGCGTTCTTTCGCCCTCGCCACTTCCGTTGCATGCAAATGAAGCAGTCGCCGCTGTGCACCCTCTCTCTCCTCTTCGCCTCCTCTCTCCTCTCTCCCCTTTTCGCTTCTCTCTCCGCATCCTCTCTTTTCTCCCTCTCTCTCTTCTCCGCTCTCTCCTTTTCTCTCTTCTCCTTCTCTCTCTTTTCTCTCTCTTATCTCTTCTCTCTCTCTCCTCTATCCCTCTCTCGTTTTCTCTCTCCGCTTCCTCTTCTCGTTTCTTTCCTCTCTCTCTTCTCTCTCACTCTCTTTCGTCTCTTCTTTTTGTTCTCTCTCTTTCTCTCTCCTTTTTCTCTCTATTTCTCAGGTTTGAGTTTATTGTAATGTGAGTTATCTTATTAACTTAAACAGCACGTTGTAATCTTTTTATCTATTAGTGAGTTGTAGTTCTAATTTCATCTCATGGTCGTTATCTACTCTTTATCTCTCTCTCTTTTATATTCTACGTAGCTTAGATTTATTTAGTTGACTTAGTTTAATATCACTACATTATTTTTCTAACTAAAAACCCAACGTTTTCAACTCTAAAATCTAGTTCCCCGTGGATTCGACTCGGCTCTCACCACTTAACTATTGTTAAAATCGTTAGTGTAAGCCGATAATTTTGAGATTGTTAGTCACGTGTTTAACGACGCATTCGTGGGCTATCAGTGTCTTGGGCATAAGTGGGATTGACCCTTAAACTCACGCTCCCTTCAAAATCAGCTTGAGAGGAAGAGGAGGAATGGACTGACTCTTCGGGTTGGTTGTTGGTTCAACATCCCGACAAACTCACGAAACTTATCTTCATATTCAAATGCCGGATTATCAGCCATGTTTAATGAGTTTAACCAAGCGTCCATTAGCACACAACCTACTAATTTTAGAATGGTTAGGTTGAAGTGATTACACTGTTTTAGAAGAAATATGGGGTTCTACCAAACAATGTATCAAACAACGTCCCCAAAATTTTAAGATCAAAGTTATGTTTATGTTGACTTATAAAGGCCCGTTCTCTCAAATCTGATCAGACCTGGGTAAATAGGAAGCTAGACTGAGAGGGTAAAAGGTCCTCCTGCCCTGTACGTGAGGGAATCCACGAAATGTAGGACTTACAGAGTTTTCGGAACCAACCGATTTACCCGAGAGGGAATCCCCGAGAAAGGTTGTAAACCGAAGAAGGGTGATCCTAGAATGTGAGGGGAGGCTTAGAAAATGTGAGAAGAGTGACCCCCAGGGACTGAGGACCGTCAGTGGCAAACAGAAAACAAATCAAAGCAAAACAATTAAAAAAATAGTCAAAACATGCTTATGTGGAATTTAAACGGCATACAGGTTGACGCACATTTCATCAGAAATAAGTAAAGACATGATCGACTGACGCTAATAGAAAGTAGACAACAACCTAGATGGACGCTAACAGAAACTAAACGGCAGGAAAGATGGACGTTTACCTGAGTAAACGGCAAGATCGCTTGCAGTCTACCTAGGCGCAGACAGACCACAGTGGCATAAGCTGTCCCACCGTGATCGCCAGAAGAGAGCTGTGGACGCTCGTTTCCGCGCCGTCCCGGCCGACGCTGGATCTCCGGGAACTCGCGGACGCCGCTGACTCTCGTTGGCGATGATGGGGTCCGGTTGACCTCGTGACTCTCGTTGACTGGTTGACTAGAGAGAAAACAAAGAAAACTGGCAAAAGGAGAGGGAGTCTGTGATCGCCAGGGCCTTACCTGTGTCCAAGGAGTGATGGAATCGTGTCGGTGCAGTGGCCTCGCGCAGCGGATGGAGACGGGGCTTCAACTTCTCCTTCTTCGGCCGGACAAAGAAGAAGAGCTCCACGGTCTTCTACGAGTTGTTCCTGCCACAAAGAGACACTCTATTAGCCTAAGGAAAGCATGGTAAATGCTCATAAACGGAATGAGACAGCCCAAAAGGTGAGTCCTGTACCGGTTGCGGACTTGAGAAGAGGGGTGGCCAAGTGCTATGACCACCCTTTCCTTCCTGTTTTTGGTTGGGAAACCCCTTTCTAGTGTGTAGGGAAGTGACCTACGTGCCTAGAGTGAGTGGGAAGGTGTGCGTGACATGCAAATAACTAAGAGAGAGTAAGGAAAGGAGAGGGATGGAGGTGTAGTCCTCGTTTGTTGGCGTTGCAGCTCCTCACAGGGCTCCTCCAGCTCAAGAAGAAGCCTCCTGAACGTCCCGTAGTGTGAGAGAAGAAGAGGAATAGTTGATGAAGCTTGGGGGCAAATTCTCTCTCCTCTCTCAAAGCAGCAACATCTGGATGTCCAGCCTCTCCCCCTGGCTTAGAGGGCTCAAGGAGTGTTATATAGACAGTGGGGGTCGAGCTCAGCCAGCCTGGATGCTCAGTGTGAAGAAACACACTTGTAACTTGGCAATCCAAGTATAAAAGCTCCAACCAATGGGGAGAGGCCAAATAGGGTTTTTACTGGGTCAAGGGAGTGCCAAGGTGACCCATTTGCCCGTTGGGAACGGCCCCATGCGGTGCATGGGCGAGAGAATGGTGCAAGTGGGCTAGATTCTCGGGGTAGTTGCGTAGACCAAGTAAACCAGGTTGACGTCAACCGATCCTACCGCCAACCTCATGCAGACGTCCTGAGATGTGGACACCAATATGGGTTAACGTCCAGGGCCTATGCCGTCAACCAGTAGTCGGCGGCCATCGATGCTGTCGTCTACATGGCATCCGAGGCAGGTCAACAATTGGTCAAACGAGGCTTAATGGGCTAAAAGAGCCTTGTGGGAGATGGGCCAAATCTCGCGTCTACACCTTTAACAAACCTTGATAGATCTTCATATTTTCTTTAAGGTTCTCTTCAGCCTTTTCCAATTTTTATTTTAACTTATTAGTTCACTTTGGAGAGATTCAAGGGAGTTCATTAGACCTTCCTTTTCTTTTGAGTTTCTTACAGTTTTATTTTCAAACTGTCCATCTCCTCATAGTGAGCTTTCTCATCAATTTCATCATCTCAATCTCTTTGCTCAAGGATGCAATTAGTTCATCATTATTAGAGCCATGACAAGAGAATAGATTTTTTTGAGTCTTTATTTTCAGACTTTAAATTGACAGAACTTTCAAACAAGACTGTATAGTCTTTTCCCATTCTTCAATTGTATAACTTTCAAAGGAAGAATTTACCTCATTGGAGTCGTCGCTTCTTGCCATTAGACATTGAACTTGTTCATCTCCAGAGGTAGCTTGTTCGTCCTCATCTGCATCTTCATCACTCCAAGTAGCCATCATTGCTTTGGCTTTCTTGAAGGTGAATTTCTCCTTCTTCAGCTTCTTTGAGCTCAGGGCATTTCCTCTCATGTGCCATTGTTTCTTGCACTCATAGCATACAACGTCAAATTTTTTGTTAGACTCAAATTTATTTGAAAAAACTCTTTTGAAAAGGTTTAGAGTATACCTGACCATTTCCTTTTGAATTTGAGAAATTTCTTGAATGTCTAGTGAGCATGGCCATGTCATCATTCTCACTATCACTAGAAGTTTCAAGTTCATCACTTTCCTGTTGAACATCCTTTTTGGAACTGAAGAATTTTTCTTGGAGGATTTTAAGGCGACTAACCTTTTTGGGTTTCTTCAGTTTCTTTCCTTTTCACATTTATTTCATATGTCATCAGGGAGCCAATTAGTTCATCTAGTTTCATCTTTGTGAGATCTTTTGAATCATCAATGACAGTGGCCTGGTGTTCCATGAGGATGGAAGAGACCGAAGTATCTTCCTCACCAAGTCACTTTCTGAGTATCTTTCTTAAGACCCTTCAGATCATTATTATTAGCAGGAACCTTGCAAACATGTCTGAGATGGTTTCATCATTGTTCATCTTAAACATTTCATACTCAGAAATTAGCATGCTTGCTTTGATTCCCTTACCTCAGACGTACCTTCGTAGATCAGTTCAAGTTTGTCACACATCTCTTTCGCTGAAGTGCATGTGGAGACCCTTGAGTATTCTTTGGTGAACTGCGCACTGCATCATGTTCAGGGTGCTCCAGTTGAGAGTTCCCTTCGCAATCTGGTCCTTCGCCCAGGTGTCTTCATCCTCGGGAAGTGAATATGCTCCTTTTTGACAATCTTCCACAATTCGAAGTTTGCGCTCTCAAAAAACACCTGCATGAAGTTTTTCCAATAGGGATAATCAGTACCATCAAATAAGGGTGCCCTGGTCACAGAGTGTCCTTCGGCCATGTACCCCTTATTAGATTTCTGAGATCGAGACTCTCCTAATCGTAAGATCAAATAAATACATCAGTAAATCGGAGAAACCTCGCTCTGATACCAATTGAAAGGTTGCAGAATTATACTATATGGTAATCTAGAAGGGGGGTTGAATAGATTACTAATAATTAAAATTTACTACCACCTTCTTTTGACGAAAAAACACAACTTGAGACTTGCAACAGAGTGTAAACTAAACTGAGATGTGTTTGTTGTAGATAGATAGAGTAGCAACTGTTCTAGCGTGTGTGTAAAAACGTGCCACCAAACATCTAAGTAAAGACGTGCAAACCACATGACACGAGGTTTTAAGGTGGTTCGGAGTACACAACTTGTGTATCCTACATCCACCGTCCACACAACACGCAGAAGCACTGCTTATGAGCTAGTCAACACTACAACTCACACACACGAGTTGTCTGATGTGAAAGCACGATAGATCAACACAAACCACGTAGATCAAGTACAAGGATCACTTGATCCACAACCACACACATAGAAGTGAAACAAGAGACTTAGAAGGGTTTTGAGTTGGAGAATCAAATCCTTATGTAGAACTCTTCTACAGGTCGTCTGGATGATCTTCAAACTTTGTCTTGACAAGTTCAGATTGATGTGGAAGCTTGAATCACGACGAATGACTTCACTACGCTTGGAGATGGATCTTCTTGATTTCTGGGCGGCAGGTGAAGCAGAGCAGCAGAGAGACTTCTTCTCTTGAGTTTTTCTTAGGGTATTGGATGGTGGCTGATTGTGTACGAAATTAACTCCAAAGAGTTCCTTTTATATGGGTGTTCAAGTATAGAGAGTCGTGGAACAAGGAAAACACCCACATAGGAAACACGATGGAGATCTCGTATTGAGATTCTGTTTACGTCTGTCGAAGGCCTTAGATCATCTGTCGACAGCTAGAGACAGATTGCATTAAACAGATCTCTGAAGTTCCGGGAAAGGTTTTCTGTATGTAGCTGTCGACAGTCGACGGGATCTGTCGACAGCTGGCTTATCAGAACCTGGTGTGTTCTGTCTGTAGTTATCTGTCGACAGGCAACTGAGAAGCTGTCGGCAGGTGCTGTCTCTGAGCTTTGCTTGATCTTTTGCTCTTGTTTTAACACACTGTCTTTTGTGCAAACTCACCTACATGTAAGACCATAGTTAGTGAGATAACGTGAACATTTAAATGATCAAGTGAACATGTGTTTGCATGTTCATGAAGTGTTCATAAAGTATTGCTTATCAATTGTCATCATCAAAAACAATCATCAAATACAAATTCATGTAAACCCAGCAAAGACAATGTCAAATTTAAGAAATATTCCGACAGATGGCCCATATGTAACAAACCACACTTCCGCCGGTATGGTTATACCAACCCACGTCGGACGAGAGCACGTCACATGGGCTGATATACACAAATAGAGAAGAATATTGCAGTGAAAAATAAATAAACTCTTGTTCCGCAAACTTTATAATCCACATACCACTGTCTATATAGTCAAAGTTGAAGAAAAAAATACATAACTAACATCCACTAAATATAGCCAGTTTCCAAGTGATAAATAACAAGTCCAAATTACAATTACATCACATACTAAGAAATAAACTATAAAATTCAATCTACTCTCACGCCCACGTGGATCTCGCTAACTCCTCGGCTTCTAGAAGTCTCCTGAAATGTTGCAAGGATGAGTCTACGCAATAGAGCAGCAAATAACTTAGAATTGCAAACCATGCACTTACAACAATGCTTTCTAAGAGTTTAACACTTTACTAACATACAGTATCATTAACTTATAGTTACTTAATTAACAATTAAACTAACACATGCTCATGCTATTACAGATAATTAAATATGAATCTATTAAATAGAGCTATACTAACTCATGTATAACAAGAATTCTAAACATGTCACTTATAACATGGTGTCACTAACATGAGAACATTCATATAATCACATGCTTGCAATTCTTACTTTCACATAACCTAACAGATGGTTATATTAACCACTTATAAATGATACTACTCCCATGCTCATAAAGTAATCACTAACTCGTGGACATAAAACATACTTCTACACATGGGTACTAAACATGATACACAATTATCATAAATCACATTAACACATGCATTATTTCTCATGACCTATTCACATGCACTTTTACATTTACTTTCACATACACTTTTACTTTGCTTTCACATGCACTTATTTCTCACATTTATCACATCACATTCACTTACACTTGGTTTCACATAGTTTCACTTTGCACATTCACGATCACATATCACATCACTTGCACATACTCGTGCCACGTTCACATATCACTTTACACATTATTCACATATTCACTTTTACACTTGCCGAGACACAGCCCAAACCACCACTAGAAAGATCACACAATCACATACACATAATCTCCAGGCAAAACAATCAAGTCTTGGTTACTGCGCAGAACCGAGGGAAGCCCTCCCACCATTACCAGTGGAACTTGCACCTCCAGGATTTCACACAACTGTTGCCCGGGATCACGTAACACAATTGAGCCTTCCCGTAGGGGCATACTTAGTATGGCTCCACGCAATCTATGGTGGCAGTGTTATCTTGGCACACTTTTATCTTTCACATAACACATTATTTTATGCACACTATCGCATATTCTCTCTCTTTCATGCACCTGCACACATATAACATGAAACATATATTATTCACTTGGAGATACTTAGATTAATCATGAATAGTAAAATCTAGAACCTAATCATGATGCTAATCACATTTTAAAACATATTGGGGACTTATTATTAAAACATGGTACTGAAAGCTTTAGAAATTCATAACTAGTTGTACAATAATTAGAACATGCTCAAACTTTAACCACGAGATACATATGTATGACAGAACACGTCAATACTTTTTCATAATTTTTGAAGCAGTAAAACTATTTTTTATAATTAAAATCAGAAATCAAAATATAATTCACAAAACACTAATTATTCATGAATAGAAATAAAATGAGATTAACAAGCCCTAAATCATGCTTACAGTAGTCTAACAATTGAAGTGCAGAGTTCTCCAATTTGTATAACATTCATACAAACATAGGAATCAAAATCAAGAGTTTACATACTTTTTCATGTAAACAGAAATTTAAATAAATACCATAATTAACAAAAATTATCCAAGGTTATCCATCACAGATCGAAAAGAAGTTAAAAGCCATCAAAAAATCTCATAAAACAAACGAAATTACTAGACAAGATGAACTTGACGTCAACATATGTTGCCGTTAAGTTCAAGTTAACGACACAATCCTTGTCATCAACCTCCCAGACTACACAAAGTGCAGACCGAGGGCAAGAAGACGTGGCAACAACATGAAAATAATTTTCTAAAATATAAAAAATAGGAAAATCCTAAGGGACAAGTCACGGAGAGAAACCCTAAGTTACTTGCCTCAAAAAAATTCTACACATGAGAATTTAGCCGAATGAAGCCCTCTTTCGCACCCAAAGAGATATCCTCCAAGCACGATCAAATTCTTCGTCTTGAGCACGATCCAGCCAATGACAGTGGCCTTGGTGTTCCATGAGGATGGAAGAGACCGAAGTATCTTTCCTCACCAAGTCCTTTCTGAGTATTCTTTCTTAAGACCCTTCAGACCTTTATTATTAGCATGAACCTTGCAAACATGTCTGAGATGGTTTCATCATTGTTCATCTTAAACATTTCATACTCAGAAATTAGCATGCTTGCTTTTGATTCCCTTACCTCGGACGTACCTTCGTAGATCAATTCAAGTTTGTCCCACATCTCTTTCGCTGAAGTGCATGTGGAGACCCTTGAGTATTCTTTGGGATGAACTGCGCACTGCATCATGTTCAGGGCGCTCCAGTTGAGAGTTCCCTTCGCAATCTGGTCCTTCGCCCAGGTGTCTTCATCCTCGGGAAGTGAATATGCTCCTTTGCTGACAATCTTCCACAATTCAAAGTTTTGCGCTCTCAAAAACACCTGCATGCAGTTTTTCCAATAGGGATAATCAGTACCATCAAATAAGGGTGCCCTGGTCACAGAGTGTCCTTCGGCCATGTACCCCTTATTAGATTCCATGAGATCGAGACTCTCCTAATCGTAAGATCAAATAAATACATCAGTAAATCGGAGAAACCTCGCTCTGATACCAATTGAAAGGTTGCAGAATTATACTATATGGTAATCTAGAAGGGGGGTTGAATAGATTACTACCAATTAAAATTTACTACCACCTTCTTTTGACGAAAACACAACTTTGAGACTTGCAACAAAGTGTAAACTAAACTGAGATAGCGTGTGTGTAAACAACGTGCCTACCAAACATCTAACGTAAAGACTGCAAACCACATGACACGAGGTTTTAAGGTGGTTCGGAGTACACAACTTGTTTATCCTACATCCACCGTCCACACACACGCAGAAGCACTGCTTATGAGCTAGTTCAACACTACAACTCACACACACACAGAGTTGTCTGATGTGAAGCACGATAGATCACCACAAACCACGTAGATCAGTACAAGGATCACTTGATCCACAACCACACACATAGAAGTGAAAACAGAGACTTAGAAGGGTTTTGAGTTGGAGAATCAAATCCTTATGTAGAACTCTTCTACAGGTCGTCTGGATGATCTTCAAACTTTGTCTGACAAGTTCAGATTGATGTGGAAGCTTGAATCACCGACGAACTGACTTCACCTACGCTTGGAGATGGATCTTCTTGATTTCTGGGCGGGCAGGTTGAAGCAGAGCAGCAGAGACTTCTTCTCTGAGTTTTTCTTAGGGTATGGATGGTGGCTGATTGTGTACGAAATTAACTCCAAAGAGTTCCTTTTATATGGGTGTTCAAGTATAGAGAGTCGTGGAACAAGGAAACACCCACATAGGAAACAGTGGAGATCTCGTATTGGATTCTGTTTACGTCTGTCGACAGGCCTTAGATCATCTGTCGACAGCTAGAGACAGATTTGCATTAAATAGATCTCTGAAGTTCCGGGAAAGGTTTTCCTGTATGTAGCTGTCGACAGTCGACTGGGATCTGTCGACAGCTGGCTATATCCAGAACCTGGTGTGTTCTGTCTGTAGTTATCTGTCGACAGGCAACTGAGAAGCTGTCGGCAGGTGCTTGTCTCTTGAGCTTTGCTTGATCTTTTGCTCTTGTTTTAACACACTGTCTTTGTGCACCTCACCTACATGTAAGACCATAGTTAGTGAGATAACGTGAACATTTAAATGATCAAGTTGAACATGTGTTTGCATGGTTCATGAAGTGTTCATAAAGTATTGCTTATCATTATTCATCATCAAAAACAATCATCAAATACAAATTCATGTAAACCCGCAAAGACAATGTCAAATTTAAAGAAATATTCCGACAGATGGCCCATATGTAACAACCCACTTCCGCCCGGTATGGTTATACCAACCCACGTCGGACGAGAGCACGTCACATGGGCTGAGATATACACAAATAGAGAAGAATATTGCAGTGAAAAATAAATAACTCTTGTTCCGCAAACTTTATAATCCACATACCACTGTCTATATAGTCAAAGTAGAAGAAACAACATAACATAACATCCACTAAATATAGCCAGTTTCCAAGTGATAAATAACAAAGTCCAAATTACAATTACATCACATACTAAGAAATAAACTATAAATATTCAATCTACTCTTCACGCTCCACGTTGGATCTCGCTAACTCCTCGGCTTCTATAAGTCTCCTGAAATGTTAGCAAGGATGAGTCTACGCAATAGACGCAGCAAATAACTTAGAATTGCAAACCATGCACTTACCACACATGCTTTCTAAGAGTTTAACACTTTACTAACTATTACATTATCATTAACTTACTAGTAATTAACAATTAAACTAACACATGCTCATGCTATAACATGGATAATTAATATGTAATCTATTAAATAGAGCTATACTAACTCATGTATAACAAGAATTCTAAACATGTCACTTATAACATGGTGTCACTAACATGAGAACATTCATATAATCACATGCTTGCAATTCTTACTTTCACATAACACTAACAGATGGCTTATATTAACACTTATAACATGATACTACTCACATGCTCATAAAGTAATCACTAACTCGTGGACATAATTAACATACTTCTACACATGGTACTAAACATGATATCACAATTATCATAAATCACATTAACACATGCATTATTTTCTCATGACCTATTCACATGCACTTTTACATTTACTTTCACATACACTTTTACCTTTGCTTTCACATGCACTTATTCTCACATTTATCACATTCACATTCACTTACACTTGGTTTCACATAGTTTTCACTTTGCACATTCACGATCACATATCACATCACTTGCACATACCTCGTGCCACGTTCACATATCACTTACACATTATTCACATATTCACTTTTACACTTGCCGAGACACAGCCCAAACCACCACTAGAAAGATCACACAATCACATACACATAATCTCCAGGCAAAACAATCAAGTCTTGGTTACTGCGCAGAAACCGGGGAAGCCCTCCCCACCATTACCAGTGGAACTTGTCCACCTCCAGGATTTCACACAACCTGTTGCCCCGGGTATCACGTAACACAATTGAGCCTTCCCGTAGGGGCATACTATAGTATGGCTCCACGCAATCTATGGTGGCAGTGTCTCATTGGCACACCTTTTATCTTTCACATTAACACATTATTTTATGCACACATATCGCATATTCTCTCTCTTTCATGCACATGCACACATATAACATGAAACATATATTATTCACTTTGAGATACTTAGATTAATCATGAATAGTAATTAATAGAACCTAATCATGATGCTAATCACATTTTAAAACATATTTGGGACTTATTATTAAAACATGGTACTGAAAGCTTTAGAATTCATAACTAGTTGTACAATAATTAGAACATGCTCAAACTTTAACCATGAGATACATATGTATGACAGAACACGTCAATACTTTTTCATAATTTTTGAAGCAGTAAAAACTATTTTTTATAATTAAAATCAGAAATCAAATATAATTCACAAAACACTAATTATTCATGAATAGAAAAAATGAGATTAACAAGCCCTAAATCATGCTTACAGTAGTCTAAACAATTGAAGTGCAGAGTTCTCCAATTTGTATAACATTCATACAACATAGGAATCAAATTATCAAGAGTTTACATACTTTTTCATGTAAACAGAAATTCAAATAAATACCATAATTAACAAAAATTAATCCAAGGTTATCCATCACAGATCGAAAAGAAGTTAAAAGCCATCACAAAATCTCATAAAACAAACTGTAAATTACTAGACAAGATGAACTTGACGTCAACATATGTTGCCGTTAAGTTCAAGTTAACGACACAATCCTTGTCATCAACCTCCCAGACTACACAAAGTGCAGACCGAGGGCAAGAAGACGTGGCAAACAACATGAAATAATTTTCTAAAAATATAAAAAATAGGAAAATCCTAAGGGACAAGTCCACGGAGAGAAACCCTAAGTTACTTGCCTCAAAAAAATTCTACAACACGAGAATTTAGCCGATGAAGCCCTCTTTCGCACCCAAAGAGATATCCTCCAAGCACGATCAAATTCTTCGTCTTGAGCACGATCCAGCCACAATATCCTCATCCAGAACCTTCCTCTCAGGTCGTGGAAGCTTTCTCTTCTCAACAGCAACCTCGATCAAGCAGAAACACGATCGATCTACCCTCGGGATTGCCCCCTCTTTCTCCTCTCTCACAACCCCAAACCCAAGCAAGAGAGCAAAAGTTCTCTCCCCCAAACAAACCCTCTCTATATATAGAGAGCCAAGAGTCGTGATTGAGGTAAGATCCTTGCCCTAACACGACTCTACCCCTTCAAACTTATCTAAAGGAAACCACTAGTTTCGAAGAGAAACTCAGACTGGAACACGCAGAACTTGACATCAACCTACGTTGCCATCAACAGAAATCTTGACATCAACATTCCAAGAAATCTTGACGTCAAAACACGTTGACGTCAACACAAAATAGATGGCAATTGAAATTGCTGTCAGAACAAGTAACAGGTTGACGTTAAGCTGTTGACGTCAACCACATCTTGACGTCACACATACTTGATGTCAAGAACCCCCTCACAACAGACCCCTGATTCAGTCGAAACACGTCATCCGGGGTCCCGAACGTCGACCAAACGATCTTATGAAAGTGCGAGCTTGTAGAAAACTTGTTGGGCCTTACACCATACCTCTTTTTGCCTTACTTCCATGTTTTCTGCTGACAACCCTGTTGTATTAGGTGAGAGTTTTTTACCTTCTAGTAAGAAGAAGGGCGTCCTTTTAGTCCTTCTATACTACCTACCCTGATAGTAAAAAGAGTCTCCAGTCAGACAGAGAATAAGTTAAACATGTGAAGTACATTTGAACTTTCATTTGCCGCCATAGACATTTTGAAATGTTTGAAAGCTAATCGATGTGAGTCATATAGCAATCGATATGAAATTATGTTTATAACACAATCGTTATGATATAACAAATTATATGAAATATAATATTTGTTCAACAATCGATGTATAACTTAAAGACAATCGATATGCATAACAACAATCGTTGTCAATTCGACTGGTCAAAATAAAACATAGTCGATCGAAAATGGAATGCTTCAACTGGCCAATATACAATGCAGTCAGTCGAAATGAAGCTTCAGATATGATGAGGTGTAACTTCGGATATGACAAAGTGTAACTTCGCATAGGATGAAAAACAACGTAATTAGTCGAAATGAAGCTTCGGATATGACGAAGTGAACTTTGTATATGAATGGAAAACAATGTTGTTGGTCGAAGCTGAAACACGTAGTCAGTTGAAGTAAACTTCATATAGGACTTCAGATATGATGTAGTGAACTTCGTATATGACGAAGTGAACTTCGAATATGATGAAGTTAGACTTCGAGTGATCAAGACAAAAACATGTATGACGAAGTGCCAGCTTCGAATATGACAAAGTGGACTTCGGATATGACGAAGCTAGCTTCGTTTATGACGAAATAAGCTTCGACTCAACATGATAAAAACATGCATGACGAAGTTAGAGCTCAATGTAAATCTGGAGTGATAATGTAAGAATATATTGTATTCATAAGGGAACATGATATAAAATATATTAATGATATTTTTAAGTTAAGCATGGTTTTTTTATCACCAAAATAAAAGGATAAAATATGGGAGTGGTTCAACAATCTCCCCCTTTATGGTGATGACAAAACTCATGTGAATTTTCTGAAAAATAGATACTCAAAGCATGAAATAGACAGAAAATTCAAGGTTTAAAAATACTCTCCCCCTTTTTGTCAATAACCAAAATGCAAGGTCTTACCATTTGCATTCACCTCTTTTGTAAAGACTTCTTATCAATATGTTGTGAGATTGAAGAAGAGGGGTTCGACAATGTTTGTCATGAATTTCATCTCCCCTTTTTACTTGCTCCCCCTCAGTGTATGGCTCCCCCTTAGTGTGAGGCTTAATGAATTTTCAATCTCTTCTGATTTGTCAACCAATTTGACATTATCTGTCGACAGTTGTTGCATGTGTGTCGACCTATTCTTCATTTGTGTGTCGACACATCCTTCGTCTGTCAACTGCTTATGTTGCATTTACACTTGTTGTTTGTGGTGGGAGGTCTTCAAGTCGATTTTTGCATTGATCACAAATTCTTGCAAGAAATTTATTAGTAGCATTTAAAGAGAAATTAAGAACACAATAAATCTGTGATTGCTCCCCCTTTCTATATGAGCTGGATGAAGAGCTGGTAGTCATCAATACCTTGAGCATCCTTCGTTCCTGATGCTTCAAGCTGTCTTGCAAGCAACTTATTCAAAAGTAGATACCCAAGTTCTTTTGGGTCCTAGATGGTTAGATGCATAAAAATATCCTTTTGGAATCCATATTAGGTGCCTAGTAGTGTATGAATTTATTGTGTGGCCTAATTTATTTCAATGAGAACAACAATGAATATAATTGTTTTATATGCCTGCATGTTCTTATTTTTCTTTTGAGAGCATTTATTTACTACAGTGGCCTTTTTCCAAGACATCTTAGTTTCTTTCACAAAATTTGGCAATGGATATTTTTTCTGGATACTTGGTTTGTTTTTCAGGAGGTGTGTATCCAAGACCTTATTTATTGTTGTCAGTTTTAGAGCCTTTTAAACATAGTGCTAGAGATGGCCTTACCTTAGTTAATTTTCTAATTGATTCTTTTAGAAAAAAACATTTTCTTTAATTAGAGTTTTCAATTTTTCTTCTAACCTTAATTTTACATTATTCTTGCCTTTTAAATCTTCACACAAAAGATCATTATTATTTTTACTTTCATTTAACTGTGTTTCTAATTGTTCCATCTCGGATTTAAGATTAGAATTAGTGTTTTCCAAGCAAGTAAGATTATTTTTAATATTCTTTAATTCTTTCACAACAACCTTGTGTTTTTCATAAAGTTCATTAAAAACATCTTCTAAATCTTCAGACTCTGACCCTGAATTAGTGCAAGAATTAAAGATGGGTTAGAATGTACCTCATCTAGTTCGACCATGAGGGCTAGTGTAAGACCAGGCCCTCTCGGGCTCTTAGCCCTATCCTCTTGGTCACGACGGACCCCCTGGGCACAACATTGTCGTGCCAGAGGAGCCAGTCGCGACATGCTTTTGGTCGTGGCACACCTGGCCATCACATTCTTGTGGCGACGGGGGTGGGCGTCACATCCTTGTCGCGGCGTCTGGAGGCGACGCGACTTCATTTTGACCGCTGTTCTTTCTATCAGAATGGCCTTGTCGGGTGTCAGGTGTATACGACGTTGACGCGACCTGGCTGGCCGTCGCGTTAAGGTTTTCCTGGTTTTCGAGGTTTGACCACTTTTTGGTGTTGTGCCGAGGTAGGTAGTGCAGTTGCGACATGGTTGTTGTCACGCCGGCCCAACCCGTTGCATCTCTGGGCCCGTCCGTTCAAAACCAGGCAGCCGACTCATTTCCCCCTCTCTCCTTCCTTTTCTTCCTTTCTTCTTCTTTTTCTTCCTCCCCCGAGCCCTCTTGTGTTCTTTGGCTTGTTCATGGTGCTCGTGGCGAGGAGGTGACGTCTCCTTGGTGTAGGCGACGTCTGTGTGGTGCTTGGAGCGAGGAGGAGGTGGCCATTCCGACGTGAATGCCCCAACGGGTCGGCTCTACTCTTTGAGGTAGGGACTCCTTGTCTTCCTCTCGTTCTAGCATGCTCCCCTCCCCTTGAGGTTCTTGTTTTCCTCGTCGGGTGTGGGGGGGTGGGTAGTGAGATCCAAAATCTATCAGAATTTTATTGGCCATTGCAGCATACCATGACTATGAGATCTGGCAGACGGATGTAAAAACCGCATTCCTCAATGGCAGCCTCGAGTAAGAGGTGTATATGATACAACCTGAAGGATTCATTTTCGAGAAAAGTCCAGATATGGTGTGCAAGTTGCTTAAGTCCATTTATGGACTAAATCAAGCTTCTCGAAGTTGGAACATAAGGTTTGATGAGGTAATCAGATCTTATGTCTTTATTAAGAACGAAGATGAGCCTTGTGTATACAGTAAGTAAGTGGGAGTGTTATCGTTTTCTTTGTGTTGTATGTGGATGACATCCTCATCAATGGGAATGATGTTGGAATGCTATCCATAGTTAATACTGGTTATCAAGAGCTTCTCAATGAAGGACTTAGGGGAAGCATCCTCCATTTTGGGCATTCGGATCTATAGAGATAGATCTATGAGGATGCTTGGCTTGTCTCAATCCATGTACATAGACACTATAGTCAAAAGATTTGGCATGGAAATTTCCAAAAGAGGTCTCATACCACTGAGACATGGAATTTCTTTTTCTAAGAGTATGTCCCCAAAGACTGTAGAAGAAAGGGCATACATGGATAGAATACCCTATGTGTCTGCTGTAGGATCTATCATGTATGCAATGTTATGTACTAGACCTGATATTGTGCATACTCTAAGTGTTATGAGCAGGTATTAAGTAGATCCAGGTTTGGAACACTGGAAAGCAGTAAAGTGTATCCTTAAGTACTTAAGAAGGACTAAGGATCTTTTACTAGTATATGGAGGAGGTAGCCTCAAGGTTGAAGGCTACACGGACTCAAGTTTCCAATCTGATATCGATGATAGCAAGTCTAACTCAGGGTATATTTTTACCCTGAATGGAGCTAGTAGTAAGCTAGAAGAGTTCCAAGCAAGAGACTACTGTTGACTCGACTATCGAGGTAGAGTACATTACTGTTTCAGAAGCAACAAAGGAAGCTGTCTGGATGACAAAGTTCATCACAGATTTAGGAGTGGTGTCTGGACATGGAGAGTGAATTTCATTGTTCTACGACAACAATGGGGTGATTGCTCAAGCAAAGGAACCTAGGTCTCATCAGAAGTTTAAGCACGTTCTAAGAAGGTTCCACTTGATCAGAGAGATTGTGCCCATGGTGATGTGGTAGTAAAAGAATTTCATCGACGATAACTTTGTGGATCCACTGACAAAGCCACTGACTCAAATTGTTTTTGAGCGGCACCGAGTCTGATAGGGATCAGACATGTAGATGATTGGTTTTAGGTCAAGTAGGAGATTATTGGTTATAGGTGCGCTGCAAGCTAATTCATGTGAGTGATGGCACTTTTAATTATGTAAAATCTCTTTTGGTAATATTATAATGGTATTTTTCTTACTGTATATTCCATGCGTAAGTATACTGTGATGTCCGTGGGTCTATGAAATGGGAATTGGATCATGATGAGATCATGATAATGAGGCCGATCCTCTTTAAACACAGATTCTAAATATTCCTAGTCATAGGTTACTCAAGAAGGACATTGAGATGACCGGACAGACTGGTGTGCCATATACCCGTCCATGTGATGGAGGTAGCTGGTCTCATAGCTACTTGTGTGGAGACACTAGGGATATGGTGCAAGTTCTTATTGGAGAATGAGTTCACTGAATGATTCGTTCTCAGAATGTTGTATGGTTAATGATACCTGGTTTTCAGATAGCGATTCAGTAGTCTTAGTTGTGTAATTGGTCCTTAGACACCAAAGATGTCTTGTTTGAGTACTTCATTCTTTGATACTAGATTTATAGGTCTAGATGTTCCAGTCATTGGAATGATAGTCAACTTTACGAAGGCAATTGTGAGTCAATAGAGGATCATCCACTCTTGGTATCGTGAGAGGAATATCACATATTGTCTTACTAAGGCAAATCTCTGGCTAGGGTCGATCGGATTTAGAGAGAAGGAGTTCTTCGGGAGAATCTGATAGGAGTTTGACTTTAACAGAGTCTGTATAGGCTGACAACACCATGCCTAATATACGGTCTCTGGGATAATAGATGGGTGAGGGACTACAGGTACATGGTAACTGTGGGCAGACAGGTCCAATGAATTTGATCATTCGTACCATCTGGGGATTATGGCATAGTGGCCTAGTATGTTCATAATCGATGAGTTGAGTGAATTGTTATAGAGATAATAATTCACTAAGTCAGAAGGAGTTCGGACGGGTGCAACTCACGGCCAGCTCGATATTGGGCCTAGAGGGTCACACACATAAGGTGGATAATGTGATGAATAGAGGATTGGATAAAAGTTATCCAATAAGCCTTATTTAACTCATTATGGATCTATTGGGTAAGACCCAATAATCCTAGACCGAGATCCATTAAAAAGGGGCATTTATGGCTTAGCCACCTCATTATGCCACCTCAACCCCTTGTAATGATTATAATCATTGCATATTGACAAGTGTGTGACACTTGTCCTTATAGGGTGTCCCTTGTCATAATTACTTGACGAGGTGTCCCTATGAGGTGTCCCTTGTCATGATAACTTGACAAGGTGTACTTGCAAGGTGTCCCTTGTCATCATGATAGAATGAGGTGTCCCTGCAAGATCTCCCTTGTCATCATGACAGGATGAGGCATCCTTGCTAAGGTGTCCCTTGTCATGATAACTTGACGAGATGTTCCTGCAAGGTGTTCCTTGTCATCATAATAGGATGAGGTTTCCCTGCTAAGGTGTGCCATAGGCTCTCTATAAATAGAAGGGGTTCTCCTTAAAGTTCATAGGCTAGATCTTGAGAGGAGAAGCCACCTTCTTCATCCTCCTTCCATCTCTCCCTCCAGTGCTCTCCCTAGCACAGTAAGAACTAGGGGCCGCCCTGTAATCCCGTTACCTTTAAGGGTTGCTCTCTCGGCTGTGGTCGCGTTCTGAAGGAGACGCAGGTGACCGTCGCGTTCTGGTTAGGAACGCGCCGGCCGCCCCTGTCGCGACAGGATCCTGACAGCATATTGTCTTTGTAACAACTTGGATTTTTTTCAAAAAAATAAAAATTTAATAGTATAAAAAGAAAACTAATTAAATTTATTAGAAAATCAAATGAAAGAAAATAAATTAAATATGAAATTAATGGAAAGGGAATTTACTAAAACCCATTAAAAGAAAAGAAGTGATGGGCTTTATTAAATTGACCAAATAGAATTTAGTGGGCCAAAATAGGAATTTTAAAAAGAGAAATAATAGGAAAATACCCTAAATTCGTAATTGAATTATTACTTAATAGAAAAGAGGTGTTTAATACATTTAATGGGAAGTTTGGGTTGGAATTGGATTCCTAACCCTACCCAAATAGCTTGGCCACGAAATTACCTCTCTCCCAAACCCATTTGGAAAGTTGCAAGCTTAGAAGAGTGGAAAGAAACTAGGAAATTCGGAATAATTAGGAGTTTGAGTCATAATAGGAAATAGAAAGGGGAGGAATATAAAAAACTCTCTTAAAACCCTCATGGCCGGCCTAAGCTCGTACCCAAGGCTTGCTGGACCAGGAGGAGAGCCCAAGAGAGGAGAATTTGTCTGAGAAGGCTTCATCAAAGCTTCATCCCGAGTTCTTCACCTTCAAACCCTAGAAGAGGAAATCATTAAGGTAGGCATTTTCACGAGCATAAACCATGAAAATTTATCTGTAGATGTTTCGTCCATCAGGAACCAAAGCCCTTTGGTTTCATATTTTTCCATCGAGCAAATCTTTTGTTCTTAATTTTCAAAATTCTGTGAACTTCATGACCCCGACCCTCTTTTTAAATTCATATCTCCTGCATACTCGTCCTCATGCCATGAGATTTTTACTATAGGAACTGATGGATGTTAGGCTTCTTTTGCCCCTAAAAGCCCTAATTTCCATCCATCCTATCATGCGAATTAATTCGTTGATCTCATCTGTGTACTGTTCTAAATTCTTCATGATTACCATGACCAAAGCATGTCGAAAACCCTGTTTGTTTTCAAATTCCTTTTACTGTAAGTACCTGCATGTCTAGAACAATTCGTAATTAGTTTCACATTTTGCATCGCCTGTATAATTAGATATGTTTTTTCTGAATCACCCTGTGTCAAATAGGGTAAGTCTGGCCCGAAACCCAATGAACTGTTCTTTCCCTGTCAGACTCAGGCTCAGACCCTGTGAACGCGAGGACCTGATAGGTCGCGATCACAGGGGAATCACGACAGAGCGTTCCGTCATGATCTGATCGCGACAGGGCCGCTCGTCGCGATCCGGCTGCTCGGTCTGCCTGAGCCCATCGCGACACCCTCACATGACCCCGTCGTGACCTGCCTGCTCGAACCGAAAAGTCGGTCATGACCTGTATAAGACCCCGTCACGATCTCAGTGGACCCAGTCGCGACCCTCATTAGGGTGTGTCGCGATTTGACTTTTTGCATGCAAACCCATATTCGTGCATGTCTTGTTGTTCTACAGTCCCCCATGTCATGTTAATTGCCTGATATACAGAAAAATGAAATGTTAATTATTGATTATATTTTAATTAATTTAAGTCAATCACATGCTATCTGTCCATGATTTTCTTATTCACGTGTTGCCCAGCTAGCAAGCCCGGGGGGGGGGGGTGAATGGGAATCTTAAATCTTGAATAACCTAAACTGTTCACAAAAATGTTCACACAATACACACTTCGATGGCTATTAGAATTAGTGAAATTAAATAATAACACAAAGCAATCAATCACACTACACAAGGATTTATCCTGGTTCGGATCTCCTCTCTACAGGAGTCCTACGTCCAGTCCTTAAGTAACAACTCAAGATTTCGCTAACAAGGGTACAGTCCCCTTAGGACGCTACAACACCCAGCACCCCAGCTGGTCTTCCTTCACACGAAGGGAACAACACCCTGGAACCCCCAGGTCTTCCTTCACATGAAGGGAACAACACCACCTATTCCAACAGGTCTTTCTTCAGCCCAGAAGAGGAAATACACAAAGGTGTAAAAGGGTGAAAAGCCCCTAGACCAAGCTTATAGAACAGTGCTTGATCTGAAGCCAAGACTGAGAGATAAGATCTACAAAGAAAGGATCTCTCAGTATACAAAGCTCTCTCAAGGGTTTACAACAAGGACACTGAGAGCTAAGAGCTACAACAACAATGGAGTGAAAAACTACATCTCTTTCTCACGCTTGCAAATTTTCTAGAGGAAGCTCTTGAGCGTAGATAAGTTGTTCTCTTGTTCCAAAAGTTGTCTTCTGAAACCTGAAGACTTGAATTTATATCTTCTTTTGAAAAGTATACGTTTGACTATCCATTGTCTCTAAGTGCTGGTGTACGTTAGACTGTATGGTCTTCAACAGATCTTTACGTACCATGCAAAGAGAGATCTTCCTCGAGTGTCTTTTCTCTTCCATTTGTCCAACGTTGTATGAGAGATGTTTGTCAGAGATCTGCACACATTAAATGCTAAAACTGGACAGCTATGCTATCTCTTGTTGTCAGTCAACGTTAGACGAAATATACATCAAAATAGAAATGCCATTTTGCTCTTCTAAAAAGATGTTTCCAGTATAAGCATGAGAGTAGGAGATATGTAGGCATGCATTGCAGTGATATGTTCAGTCATAATAAATGCATGGATGTCATAGAGATATGTGCGAAGACTTTGACTTTCAACCTATTTAAAAGTATCAAGTCGATATGAACCATAAAATCGTTCTGAGCATGGCTTATGAATCGTTGTGCAAATGAGTCTTTATCTATGCGAATCGTTGCAAATCGATGCATATACAAACCGTTATACAATCATAACCAAATCGTTGTAGAGACAAATCGTTATGATAGTATAAACAAATCGTTGTTTCACTTCTCGAGTCGATGTAGTGAGCAAATCGTTGTTTGCTGTATCGAATCGTTACGGCGACCAAGTCGTTGTTGTAACTTATCGAATCGTTACAGTGACCAAGTCGTTGTGTAACTTATCGAATCGTTATAAAAGATCAAATCGATATGAGACTTAACGAATCGTTATAAAGACCAAATCGATGTGAGAGCAAATCGTTGTTCACACTTACCAAATTGATGCGACGACCAAATCGTTATGAACCAAGTCGTTGTAAGAGCAAATCGTTGTTCTCACTTATCAAATCGATGCGACGACCAAATCGTTATGAACCAAGTCGTTTGTGAGAGCAAATCGTTGTTCTCACTTATCAAATCAATGCGAGGACCAAATCGTTATAAACCAAGTCGTTTGTGAGAGTAAATCGTTGTTCTCACTTATCAAATCGTTATGAGATGGAAATTGATGCGATCACTTAGTGAATCGTTACGAGATCGAAATCGATGCGATCACTTAGTGAATCATTACAATCGAAATCAATGCGATCACTTAGTGAATCGTTCTACTCACTTAAAATCGTTGTGAGATAGACTAACGATAGAATAGTGATGACTTGAAATCGTTATGGAACTAAAAATCGATGTGAATGAGGAAATCGTTTGATTCTAGGAATCGTTATAACAACTAGAATTCGATGTGTACTTAGAAAATTTTATGTTTGAACTGTAAATGCTACAGGGTGATAAATACTTAATGATTTTGCTTGTATTTCCTTGATTTATTTCCTGTGCTCAAATCTAATAGAAATTATGTTAGAGTAATCTTTATCACAATTTTGTTATCACTAAAACAGATATGTAATTTATTTAAATTACATTTGGATAATCTGATCATTAGTCTCCCCCTTTTTGGTGATGACAAACATAGCATTAACCAAAGATGTTCTGAAATAAATCTAAATAAATTGCGAATAAGATATCATGAGAGATGTATTTCAGAAGTACTGTATTTCTCCCCCTTTTTGTCATTAAGCAAAAGATATCATATTGAGACAATGAATTTAAGGAGAAAAGAGAAGTAAGATCAAAGAACTGTTCTATTTATCTTGAGGGGTTACATGGAGGTAGAAAGCAGGAGACAGAAGAGAGGCATGCCACTGAATAATGCGCAAATCCTTGCATTCCTGCTCCTCAAAATAGGTCTGAAAAACCCCAAAGTAGAATAGATGACCCCATGTCAGGAAGCATTCTTTTGATGTGAAGTTGGCGCTGATCTTCTAGAAATTAGCATATTCATCTTTGCCAAGAGAGGCCTAGAGGAAATGAAAGATCCAAAGCTGGCAACCGAAGAAATTGGTTGATCTTGATAGGGTAGTGGATCTGATGCTGTAGAAGATCTTTCTTCAAAGCCATAAAAAGCTTGTACCGCTCGACCCACTGATCATAGGGCTCTTGAACCAATTGATGGAATTTAAATCCAAAAAAGCTTCAGCTGTGAGAGTAGGCTTGCCTGGCTTAAACAAGGAGCTGTTCAAGGCTTCCAACTGAAGGGCTGACTGGTTATAATGCTTTTCCCAATCCGTGGGAGAAAGCCTTTCACATTCTGATAGCAGAGGGGAAAGAACTTCAGAGGAGATATGGCTCAGATGAAATTCTCTGAAGATGAATCTTTGGAAGGAAAGGAGATGGCCTTGCTGAGCGGATATCCTTCCCATTACTCGAGCAAATCTCTCAAAAATGACAGGACCACTGAGGAGTCCATGACCAAGAGTGCAGTTTAGGGAGAAGCACAATATCTGGTACTTGCAAGGTAGCGAAATCCACTTTGAAGGCAATTAACTGGATTTTCAATTTTAACGAAGCAACGGCTCCCTGGAACTGACCCAACTGCACTTCAGGTAGCTTGTGAAGATACCGATAGTCATTGAAGAGCTGGAAGTACCTGATGAGCTTAACTTTCTTTTCAATAAAAGGCGCCCAGGTAGACTTATGATGGATGACAAACCACTCAGAGAGAGTGAGTGGGTGATCCCGGGGTGGAAACCGATCAGACTTCATAAGAAGAAACTTCCTGTAGAGGGTCTTGTGCCCTTTAGCCCACTGATCTTCAACTTGCATTCAGTCATTTGGAAGATTTTGGATTGATCACTTTGGAGATGTGATTATAGGGAAGGACAACATTGAGGTGATCGTTAGGTTGAGAAAAGGACACCAGAAAGGGTGGCAAAGATACACTTTTGGAGATATTCACAATAGATTGATTTTCTCTGATTCTCAACAGTGAGAGAGAACCAAAGAGAAGGAAATTTAGGTTCCGTGGGAAGAGCAAGAGTGGTGGAGAGTTTCCTCTTTTTAGAGACAAGACTAGAGGAGTCAGTTTTGTGGACATGAGAGGCAACTACCAGAACTGAACGGATGGTGGTAATTTCCAACTCATCTTCAATTTGTTGAGAAGGGACCTTCAAGTTGTGTACCTTCAGGTATAAGGTGACAAAGGAGGGAGGAGTAGGAGGATGAAGAAATGATTGATGTGCAGAAGGAGGTATCATGGATGGTCCATCTGAAGAAGGACCAAGGAAGATGGCTCCAACTGATGATGATGCTGGAGGGTCTTCAAGAATAGGAGGAGGTGGAGGATTTGATGTAGAGTGGCAGGAGATGAAGAGGATTCAGAAGGAAATGGAGTTGGGGAAGAATGGTGCGAGGCAAGGGTTGTTTGAAGGTGATAGGTGCTGTAGGTGCTGTGGAGGAGGATGGTGGTAAAGGAGGGGCTGGAGTTGCAAGAGATAAAGGATCAGGGGCTTCTGGAGCTACAACTAGCTCCTCTACTCTTGGAATCTCACCCTCGGAAACCACTAGCCTGGTTGGCCCAACAACATCCTCTGATGGCCCTAGTGGCCCATCCTTCACAGCTTCAACATTAACTTCCATTTCAGTGGCTACCTCTTCAACAACCTGTGGCCTTGATGGCCCTGCTGGCTCTTTTGAAACTGGCCCTGATGGCCCCGCTGGCTCTTTTGAAATTGGCCCTGATGGCCCTACTGGTTCTTTTGAAACTGGCCCTGATGGCCACAGCCTGCGGACTGCATCTGTAGGAGAAGGAGCGGAGGGGCATTGAGGATTGTGCCTTGACCAATCTCCAAGTGCGGCTATAGACTCCTTGATGCTAATGAGCTCACTGCGCCCCATCTCACTGCATTTCTGACCATTCCCATCTCCTTAGCTGAAGACTCTGGCTTATAAAGATTGAAGCAATGTCATATTGCACAGAGCACAGAGACTTCCCTTGCTCATCCATTCTTTCAATAAGAGGCTTCATTGATTTTCAATTTATTCTTCTTCTCTGCTCTGATGAGGCCTCCTGGTCAAGAGAGGAATCCCAGAGCTGCTCTTTCCCTTTGCTGCTTTCCGTTGCAATGGGCTCCACATTATCATCATTTGCATCATCTGAGACACTCTCCACAATGCCTTCTCTGAAATGCTCATTAACAGGGACATTAGCAGTGTGCTCCCCTGAGATGTTGCTTCCTTTTCAGCAGATTGCTCCCCCTGACTAGGAGCATCTTCTACTCGCACATCTTCAGTTACAATTTCCTGCTCCCCCTGAATTGGAGCTTCCTCCATCACAACATCTGCAATGTGGCTTGATGCCACAACTTCTTCAACAATGACAACCTCTTACACACTCGAGTGCTTGGAATGGAGTCTAGAACTCTTCTGAGGCTGACCCTACATAGAATTGGAGGGGTAATTACTCGCAATTGCTCTACAGACTCGAGGTGCTCAGAGGAATATCCTCTATCCTTCTTTCACTGGAGCCGATATCCTCACAATTTCTTGAATAATTCTTGCTGCTTGCTCTTCCTGAATGTTTGACACACATTCCCTGATATCTGTTGCTGCTGCTTGTACTGAAGGCGCTGCTGCTACTTGAGGTTCTTCTTGGGCAGCCTGCTCTTGAACTCCTGGTCCTACTGGTGCTTCTGCTACTACTGCTGCTTCTCCTACTTCTTGTTGGTCTTCTTGGGCTTCGCCAATAATGGCTTCACCCTCACCCACTGAGGTCTTGGTCCTTACACCAGCTACTAAAGAGAATCCACTCTTTTTCAAGTTCCTGGACCGGATAGCTTGCCCCATTTTTTCTGATACATCACCAACCACACTGATGTGATAGTGCTGAAATACCTTGGTTTGCAGATGGGCATAGGGTAGAGACACATTCAACTTACTCTTCTTGTCCCATATCTACGCATTTGCAAACTTCATCCTCTCCATAATGATTTCAGCCGTGTTGATACTCTGGTTCTGGATGACCCAGAACATCAAGTCGGAGTCCGCCTTGGTGCATGTAGAGAAGGTGGCACTCCTAGGAACCACAATTTGACAACTATAAAGTGCAAAATACGATTGAATGCATTAACTGTTGATGTCAATTTTCCCATCCTTCAGTTGAATTCCAGACCACAATCCCTAATCCCTTCGCCTGGATTTCCACAGTGTGAACTCCACTATGACCGGAGGTAGTCACACCAAAATGATTCCAATAAATCATATGTGACCCTAATCTGGGTTCCCTTGACCATGGAAGTCAAGGTCCCGTCTTCCTCAGTCTTCAAACACACGTAAAAGCCTTCACCAGGTCTGGATAACTCACCTCTGACAGGGTTTGCCAACTTTGTCCATTTCATCTTTCCATAGCTGCGACGACGCTGCCCATTCCATTCTTCTGCAAGTCTGCCACATCTACTGCTTTGTGTCCGCACAACTTGGTCTTCACAGTTGCAAATCTTTCCTGCTGCTCGGCGGTAAGAAACACAGCTCTATAGCCCTCGACGGTGCCGGAAACTCCAGAAACGGCCATGGTTTTAAGTGGAAAAAGGTTCTGGATGATTGGAATGAAGATTGGAGCAGAAGCCCTTAAGAATTTTCTCATGGGAAAGAGTGAGAGCTTTGAAATCGCACGAAGTCGATGCCGGAGTCGATAGGATTATCATCTCAGGCAAGTCGAAAGAGATGAAGGCGGGAGGTGAATCGTTGCAACATAGATTGTGGGATATATATAGGATAAAAATAAAACGACTTTTGAAATGCTGACGCCATAAAAGCAGAAAACGACAAACAGACATGATTTCGAGATGAATAAAGAGCTTTAAAAATACGCGAACCGTCTTAAAGGAATAAGAGATAAGAAATATTGAAAAGAATTTTGCTTAACTACAGAGGGAAAAATAAGATATATATAGGATAAAAATAAAACGACTTTTGAAATGCTGACGCCATAAAAGCAGAAAACGACAAACATACATGATTTCGAGATGAATAAAGAGCTTTAAAAATACGCGAACCGTCTTAAAGGAATAAGAGATAAGAAATATTGAAAAGAAATTTTGCTTAACTACAGAGGGAAAAATAAATGATATCTGAAATACGTTGTTATTTCAGTTATTTACAAATAAGTCTTTAAAATTGCACATGCCTAATTCCCTTCTAAGAGAAGTAAATCTCTCTTCAGGTAAAGCCTTTGTGAAGATATCTGCTAACTGATTTTTGTATCAATAAAGGAAATGTCTATATTACCATTAGCTACATGATCACGAATGAAATGATATCTAACCTCAATGTGTTTAGTCCTTGAATGCTGAACTGGATTCTTGGTTAGATTTATCGCGCTGGTGTTTGTCGCACAGCAGAGGAATTGTCTTGATATGAAGTCCATAATCCTCAAGTTGTTGCTTAATCCACAATAGTTGTGTACAACAGCTTCCAGCGGCCACGTACTCAGCTTCAGCTGTGGATAGTGCTACTGAATTTTGCTTCTTTGAGGACCATGATATCAGACATCCTGCAAGAAATTGACAACAACCACTGGTGCTTTTTCTATCTATTTTGCATTCAGCGTAGTCAGCATCAGAGTATCCTACTAAATTAATTTCGCATGATTTTGGATACCACAGACCTAAGTCATGAGTTCTAGTTAAATATCTAAAAATTCTTTTGACGGAAATTAAATGAGACTCTCTAGGGTCTGCCTGATACCTAGCACACATGCATACACTAAACAATATATCAGGTCTAATTACCGTCAAATAAAGCAAAGAGCCTATCATACCTCTATAAAATTTCTGATCTACCTTCTTACCATCTTTATCACTGTCTAACCTTGTTGATGTGCTCATAGTGTTTGACAGTGGCTTGGCGCTTTCAAACCCAAATTCTCTAGCAGCTCTTTGGTGTATTTGGATTGACAGATATGTGATCCTTCTTTTCCTTGTTTGATTTGCAATCCGGAAGTAGTTGAGCTCCCCCATCATGCTCATTTCAAATTCTCCCTGCATTAACTTCTCAAAATACTTGCAAAGAGATCATCAGTAGATCCAATATTATATCATGTACATAAATTTGTACAAGCAATATATGTTTGACTTTAGACTTAACAAATAATGTACCATCTACTTGACCTCTAATAAAACCATGTTCAATAGAAATGCACTTAAACGTTCGTACCATGCTCTCGTGCTTGTGTCAAACCATATAAAGCTTTATGCAATTTAAATACATGATCAGGAAAACCGATATCATCAAAACCTGCGTTTGTTCTAACATAGACTTCCTCCTTTATGTAACCATTTAGAAACTTGGAATAGCCTTGAGCTACCAATCTGGCCGTGTTTTTGTGATCACACAGCTTCATCCAATTTATTTCTGAACACCCATTGGTGCCAATCAGGATGATCTGATGGTCTAGGAAACAAGTGACCACACATGGTTTCTCATGAACTGATTCAGTTCATCTTGCATGGCTAAATCCAAGATTCATCAGTGAGAGCTTCATGACTGTCTTAGGCTCTATTTGTGAAACAAAAGCTAGATAGTCACAAGGAATTACATTACCTGGTTCTTACCCAACTGATGGATCGCTAATGATGTTGTCTAGAGGGTGATCTTTCTTATACCTCCATTCTTTTGGAAGATTATCATGAGATTTGTCCTTTTGTTACTGGTCTTCCAAGGTGGATCTTCCTTGTCCTCAATGGATGTATCCTTTAATTTCTTGGACATCATCAATATCACTATCTTCTTCCTCTTTCAAGGAGGGTTAGTTTTATTAAAAATATATGCACTGATTGTTCAATTAACAAGATACGCTTATTAAATACTCTATATCAAAAATAATATGCACTGATACTGTACTTCTTGTCTTTTTGTACCTTCTTACTGAAACTTACAAAACTGTCGAATGTATCATCCTTATGCTCCAAGAAGGATACCCATGTAAATCTGGAATAGTCATCTACAATAACATATCCAAAATTCTTTCCTCCAAGGCTTGTGGTCCTCATTGGCCCAAATAAATCTATATGTAGAAGTTCTAAGGGTTTAGAGGTAGTTACCACAGTCTTTGACTTGAAGGATGACTTGGTGTGCTTTCCTTTTGCACATGGCCCACAGACACCATCCATTCTTGTACTTACTTTGGGTAGGCCTTCCACCAAGCTTCTCTTGATTAATTTTCTCATGCCATTTAGACTGCAGTGGCCTAATCTTCGGTGCTAGAGATCTGTTGACTGTTCTTTACTTGCTGCCAAACATATGTCCTGATCCTTTAGTTCTTCTAAATAAAGTACATATAGGTTCTTTTCTGCTAGCTTCGAAAATGACCGCACCATCTTTCATAATGCTGCACTTGGATTCTTGAAATCTGATATGTTGTCCTTTATCACACAGTTAGCTGATACTAATAAGGTTGTGCTTCAATCCCTTGACGCATAGAACATCTTCAATACCGTCTTGCCTTTACTGCCTACTTATCCGCTGCCAATTACAGTCCCTTTTCCATTATCTCCATAAGTGACTGTGCCTTCTTCAGCTTCTAGATGAGAATAATTTTCTGTTTCCAGACATGTGCCTTGAGCATCCGCTATCCAAATACCATTTAGATGCTCGAGGGTTTCCCTGCAACGAAGACACTAAGCTTTAGGTACCCAAGTTCTTTTGGTCCTGATTGGTTAGTATCATCCATTTTCTTCTTAATTACCTATTTTTATGTTTAGTTGGGCATGTCATTTTAATGTGACCTAACTTGTTGCAATGGCTACAACATGATATTCTAGTTATCTTTTCATTTGGAATGTATTTAAGATTTGATTTATATGTTGTATCTTGTTCAGGTACAAATTTAGGAGTTGGATATGTTTTAGGGTACACTACTATTTCTTCATTATCAGGAGGAGTATAACCTAATCCATGTTTCTTTTACCTGACCGTCTAGCACCTTTTAATATTAATGTTGTTTTGCCATTAGTGAATTTTTCTAATGTGCTAGATAATTTTTCATTTTCTGTTGTTAAAGTGTTAATTTCCTATTTTAATTTATTTTCAGTTTCCTAGTTATCTAGTTTGGCTATTTGTTCATTTTTGTTTTTCAGGTCTTCACATAATAGTTCATTTCTTCTTTTTAGTTATGTGATTTGTTTTTCTAGTTGTTCATTTTCATTTTTTAGATCTGAATTTGTATTTTCTAAACATGCAAGATTTTTCTTACTGACTTTTAGTGTTTTGCATACTTCTTTATATTTACAATACAACTCATTAAAGGCTTCTTTTAAATTGTCAAAATCAGATTCGTTGCATGAAGAAAAGGATGAGTCTGATGTTACCTTATCATCAATATTGGCCATGAAGGCCAGGTTGGCCCTTTCTTCTTCTTCTTCACTTGAAGTCGACTCACTGTTTGAGTCGCTGCTGTTGTCCCAAGCTGCTGCCATGACTTTCTTCTTATACTTTCTGAATTTCTTGGAACCTTCCTTCTTTCTGAACTCATTTTTCTTCAGTTTCGGACATTCAGCCTTGATATGTCCGGGCTTCTTGCATTCGTAGCAAATTGGTTCAACTTTCTTGGAGTCTTTGCCTTCTGGCTTCTTGAATTCTTTGTTTTTCTTAAAATATGTTCTTTCTGACTGGTATTTCTTTTTCTTGGCTAGAATACGTTGTAACCTTCTGGATAACATTGCTTCTTCCTCATCCCTGCCTTCATTGCTTTCACTTTCATCTGAGGATTCTTCTGATACATCATCTTCAGCCTTGAGAGCAATTGGTTGTTTTCTTCTACTTGACGACTCTCCCAGTCTCTCCATGTTGATCTCATTGGCCATTAGGACCCAATGAGTTTCTCTAATGACATCCTCTTCAAGTCATTTGCCTCTTCTATTGCTGTTACTTTGGGAGTCCAAGATGATGGTAAAGATCTCAGAATTTTCCTTACCATGTCTCCCATTTCATAGGTCTTTCCAAGACTGGCTAACCCATTTGTGATATCTGTAAATCTGCTAAACATTTGGGTTATTGACTCTCCTGGCTGCATCTGAAACCTTTCATATTGTGTCACCAGAATATCTATTCTGGTTTCTTTTACTTTATCTGTGCCTTCGTAGGTGATCCTCAACTTCTCCCACATCTCCGTTGCGGATTTGCAGGCGGAGATTCTGTTGAATTCCTTCTTGCTAAGAGCACAACACAATATGCTCTTGGCTTTGCAGTTGAGAGAAATTTTCTTCTTGTCGTCTTCGGTCCATTTGTCCTTTTTGTTTGTTACTAAGAGATCTCCTTATTCTACAATGGACCAAATCTGATAATCGAGCCCTTGAAGGAAGAACTCCATTCTTATTTTCCAATAAGTGTAGTCTTCACCATCAAACAACGGTGGCCTGTTGACTGACTGACCTTCGAAGTGACCGTGGGCTGCCATTTGATCTTTTCTCTTCAAATCGTTGGATCTTCTTTATTGAAGAGACTCGCTCTGATACCACTTGTTGCCCAGCTAGCAAGCCCAGAGGGGGGGGGTGAATGGGAATCTTAAAATCTTGAATAACCTAAACCTGTTCACAAAAACGTTCACACAAGACACACTTCGATGGCTGTTAGAGTTAGTGAAAGTAAATAAGAACACAAAGCAATCAATCACACTACACAAGATTTATCCTGGTTCGGATCTCCTTTCCATAGGAGTCCTACGTCCAGTCCTTGAGAACAACTCAAGATTTCACTAACAAGGGTAGTCCCCCTTAAGGATGCTACAACACCCAGCACCCCAGCTGGTCTTCCTTCACACGAAGGAACAACACCTGGAACCCCCAGGTCTTCCTTCACACGAAGGGACAACACACCATGTTTCCAACAGTCTTCTCTTCAGCCCAAAGAGGGAATACACAAAGTGTGTAAAAAGGGTGAAAAGCCCCTAGACCAAGCTTATAGAACAGTGCTTGATCTGAAGCCAAGACTGAGAGACAGAGATCTACAAAGAAAGGATCTCTCAGTATACAGAAGCTCTCTTAAGGGTTTTACACACAAGGACACTGAGAGGTAAGAGCTACAACAACAATGGAGTGAAAAACTACAGCTCTTTCTCACGCTTGCAAATTTTCTAGAGGAAGCTCTTGAGCGTAGATAAGTTGTTCTCTTGTTCCAAAAGTTGTCTTCTGAACCTGAAGACTTGAATTTATATCTTCTTTTAAAAGTATACATTGGAGTATCCCTTGTCTCTAAGTGCTGGTGTACGTTAGACTGTATGGTCTTCAATAGATCTTTACGTACCATGCAAAGAGAAGATCTTCCTCAATGTCCTTTTCTCTTCCATTTGTCCAACGTTGTATTGAGATGTGTTTGTTAGAGATCTGCACACATTAAATGCTAAAACATGGACAGCTATGCTGTCTCTTGTTGTCAGTCAACGTTAGACGAAATATACATCAAAATAGAAATGCCATTTTGCTCTTCTAAAAAGATGTTTCTAGTATAAGCATGAGAGTAGGAGATATCTAGGCATGCATTGCAGTGATACGTTCAGTCATAATAAATGCATGGATGTCATAGAGATATGTGCGAAGACTTTGACTTTCAACCTATTTAAAAGTATCAAGTCGATATGAACCATAAAATCGTTCTGAGCATGGCTTATGAAATCGTTGTGCAAATGAGTCAGTATCTATGCGAATCGTTGCAAATCGATGCATATACAAATCGTTATACAATCATAACCAAATCGTTGTAGAGACAAATCGTTATGAACCAAGTCGTTGTGAGAGCAAATCATTGTTCTCACTTATCAAATCGATGCGACGACCAAATCGTTATGAACCAAGTCGTTTGTGAGAGCAAATCGTTGTTCTCACTTATCAAATCAATGCAACGACCAAATCGTTATGAACCAAGTCGTTTGTGAGAGCAAATCGTTGTTCTCACTTATCAAATCGTTATGAGATGGAAATCGATGCGATCACTTAGTGAATCGTTACGATATCAAAATCGATGCGATCACTTAGTGAATCGTTACGAGATCGAAATCAATGCGATCACTTAGTGAATCGTTCTACTCACTTAACAAAATCATTGTGAGATAGACTAACGATAGAATAGTGATGACTTATGAAATCGTTATGGAACTAAAAATCTATGTGAATAAGGAAATCGTTATGATTCTAAGGAAATCGTTATAACAACTAGAAAGTCGATGTGTACTTAGAAAATTTTATGCTTTGAACTGTAAATGCTACAGGGTGATAAATACTTACTGATTTTGCTTGTATTTCCTTGATTTATTTCCTGTGCTCAAATCTCATAGAAATTATGTTAGAGTAATCTTTATCACAGTTTTGTTAATCACCAAAATAGATATGTAATTTATTTAAATTACATTTGGAATAATCTGATCATCAACATGCACACACACTTCGAACCATCCAAATATGGCTTAATTGGCATGAACATGTTACATAATTTATCTGGTAATTTATGGCATTATATTGCCTCGTTCTTAAATATACTTGTGTACGTTTCTCGCGATGTTTTGGAACACCGATACCGAAGCTCCACTGTTCTAGAATTCCTCTAGAATCGAGCACTTGTTTCTATATTTACACTCTCTCTTGACTTGGATGAACTCTCCGTCAGATATTCCTTATGCCAGACTAGTGAGTCTTTTTTCATGGCCTCCGTAAGTCTCCTCTGTCCATGGATTCCCACATGGTCGACGAGCCGGTTGTACCCTAACACCTATTACACCCTTTAGGGATCAACATGATCCAAACGGCTATTAGAAGTTCGCTCTTATCTTGAATCACGCCGGACCTTCTATACTCTACTTGCTCATCTATTCACGTTCACCCTACTATCTCGTCTATTCCTCTAGTACTCTCATCTTTTCTTGGTACTCTATATTGGCCATTGACTGATTGTCTAAGATAACAATATAACCAATGCCTGGCAATGAACCAAATTTTGTCAACTCCCATTCCTTCTCTCTCTAGTTCCTAGAGAGAGAAGCTCTGGTTCCTGGTAGGTGTGGCGGGTGCTTTGGTTACCACCACCGCCCTTCCGACGGTGGGTGGCTGACCTTTTGTCCGTCATGGATACTGTGAAGGATCATGTTCACCCTGTGCCAGCTACAAGGAACATGTCTTTTGCGCAAGCCCTCTCGGAGTCTTTGCGTCCAAAGAAGGTGTTCATGCCGGTCAAGGCCCCTGCTTTTACAGATGCTGGTGAACCAGCAGTCTTTTTCTCAAATGATGAAGTCACGAAGCCTAAAGAGGTTCTAAAGAGAGCGATCATTGTCAAGTGTTCGTATGGAAGGCCATCCATCCCTGAGGTTAAATCCTATTTATCTGCTAGGCTGGGGCTCAAATCGGACTTCATCGCTAGTATCTTGAATCATCGACACCTCCTCCTCCGTTTTGAGTCTGATGAAGACTTCTTGTTGGTCCTCTTGCGAAAGAGCTTATATATCAAAGGTTTCTTGTTTCGGTTTTTTAGATGGTCTACCTCCTTTGATTTTGATAAGGATCCAACCTTGATGCCTATCTGGGTTGGTTTCCCAGGTCTACCAGTTAGTTTGTACAATGAAGATTATATGCGCTCCATTGCTAATAATCTGGGACAGGTTCTTCGGATTCATGAGGCCACTCTGGCTTGGACTCAAACTACTGAGGCTTTAGTCTGTATAGATGTGGATATTGCGGCTCGTCTTTGGAAAAGATATGGATCGGTTATGGTGAGCAGGGGTTTTGGTAGAAAGTTAACTATCATAGAGTTCCTCCTTTATGCAAGTTCTGCTATCTTATTGGCCATGGTGATGACATATGTCATAAGAAGAACAAGAGTTCTGTGCAGAACTAGAAAACTCAAGACCCAGGTGTAACTGGCCCTGTCGCTCACAAAGATCAGGAATGGAGGCCAGTTCGAGGATCTAAGAAAAAGAATTTGGAGGTTCGTGATGACATCCCTGTTAGTAATGCTTTTCAGCGTTTACGTGAGGAAGTTCTTGATTCAGTTGAGGTAATGCTGTTATCATTGAAGGTGGGAATGCAGTCCCTGCTGGTGATGCATGTAATGCTCCCCCTGCCAGTCCTCTTTTGGCCTCCGCTCATGCCACCACTGGTGAGCATTCGCCTATCCTTGGGGTTGTTATTCCAGAGGAATAGTTGCACCAGAGGGTGTTGCATGCCGACGCAGATAATCTACGTATGCATGGCGTTATTTCAATTACTGTTCATGATTGTAGTATGGGGAACTCATGTGTAGTTGCGCCGCCTCCGTTAACGTCCATGCATGGCGGGCCTCCCGCCGGAGGGATGGACGATAGTAAATCTCCTTTTTTAGTAGGTGAGTCTTCGGATGGTAACCCAGCTGCGAAGGATGTTGCTCAGGAAACTTCCCAGGTCTCTTTAAGGCAACTGTAGAAAACTTACTTATACCTCCCCCCATTATTGAATTCACACAAGATCAAAGGCAAAGGCTGCCGCGGCACATGACGGGTATGTCTCCTCATGATTAATAATCTTCTATTCTGGAATATTAGGGGCCTCTCAATAAGGCCTCTAAACAAGCGCTTAAGTTGCTGGTAAAAAAAAAAAAAATTCAATTCCTTGCTATTTTTGAACTGAAATTGGACCTCAATAAGGTGACGATTTTTGCAACTATCTTCATATGGACTATTGTGTTGAGGATATTCACTTGGATTCTAAGATCTGGGTCTTCTATAATCGTCCTTATTCCTTCCAGCTTATTTCTTACACTTCTCAGCATGTAACGGGTCTTCTTATCAAGGACAAGTTTCCTCTCATTTTGATCACTTCTGTTTATGATCAACGAAGAATTCTGTTGGACGATGTCCTAACTCTTGTGGACATTGTCAATGTTCCCTAGATAGTTGGTGGTGACTTTAACTCTATTAGTCAGAATTCGAAGAAAAAAGGTGGTCTGTTGCATAGCACCACTTCCATGCTGGAGTTCAATGCCTTCATTTCTGCTTGTGCTCTTTTGGATATTGGTTTTAAGGGCCCTCCGTACACCTGAACAAATAATAGAATTGGATCCCATTCTATTAAAGCTCGGCTGGATAAATTTCTTGTTGATAACTGATGTGTTGTGGCTTTCCCGGGCTCTATTGTGCACCATCTTAATAGGGGGCCCTTTGATCATGCTCCTCTTTTTATTCAATTGAATAATGTGTATACTCAGCCATCTCGCTTTACCTTTCAGAATATGTGGACCACTCATGCTTCCTTCATGGATTGTGTAGCAGTGCTTGGTCTTCTGGGGATAATGGTATCCTAATTGTTTCTATAAGCTCCAAGATAAACTTAGGAAGTCAAATTTGCTTGAGACATTGGAATAAAACTGTTTTTGGCCACATTGATGTCAATATCAAGAAAGCGGAAATGCGCATTGCTAGCTGCCAGCAACTATTTGATGATTTTCCCACTGCTTCTAATCGTTCTTTATTAAATGAAGCCAATGCGCATATGAGGCAAATTTGCACTATCAAGAGATCTTTTGGTGTCAAAATTCAAGAATCCAGTGGCTTCAAGAGGGTGACAGAAATACTGCTTTTTATCATGCTGCTGTTAGGAGTCGGAGAAGCAGAAATTTCATTCATAGGCTGAAGATTGGTGGTCAATGGTGTGATGATCAAAAAACACTTAAGCTGCGGCAGAACAATTTTTTACCTCCCTTCTATCCTCAGAAAGCCATGTTATCCAGAACCAGCTCCTTGATTGTATTCCTAATCTTATTATCGATCATGACAATAAGGTGTTGACCGCTATCCCTACTGATGAGGAGGTGAAGCTTACTGTCTGGGGTATGAAAGGTGACAGTGCACCGGGGCCTGATGGCTTTACTAGGAACTTCTACACTGCTTGTTGGGATATCATTGGCAAAGACGTGATTGAGGCTGTAGCTGGTTTCTTTGCGGGATTCCCTCTTCCCAGGGGTGTTTCCTCCTCCTTAATTGCTTTAATCCTAAGGGGATAATCCTATTACCTTCAGTGATTACCGGCCCTATCGTTTTTGTAATTTTTTGCTATAAGATTGTGTCTATCATAAGCAACATGCTTTCTTCCATCTTGCCGAAAATTATTTCGTCCGAGCAGGGAGCTTTTGTCAAAGGTAGAAATATCATGGATAATGTTTTCTTGGCAAGGCAGTTGGCTGCTGACCTGGGAAGGAAGGTTCGTGGACATAATGTTATATTCAAACTTGATATGATGAAAGCCTATGATCGGTGGAATGGGACTTCTTATTGGCTGTTCTTTGCAAGTTGGGTTTTCTTCTATTCACATCTCTTGTTGCCATGCTTATATCGAATTCTTGGTTTTCGATCTTATTTGATGGCACACTAGCTAGTTATTTTAAGTCCACAAGAGGACTCCGCCAGGGTGATCCTCTTGCGCCTTCTCTGTTTATCATCATGGAGGAAACCCTGAGCAAGGGGTTGCGCATGCTTCTGGATACACACTCCATCAGGCCGTATTCTAGACCTCGAGGATGTATGGTAATGTCCCACCTTTTGTATGCTGATGATGCTCTTATCTTCCTTAATGGTCAGGCTTCTAATATCAACAAAATTATGAACTTCTTAAAGACTTATGAGGGGTCTTCTGGCAAAATGATCAATCATGGAAAAAGCTCTTTCCTCATTGCTAAGAAAGCTCCACTTCTCCTGGCTACTAAAATCTCTCGTCTGATTGGCTTTCATCGCCAAAGGCATGTTATGAATTATCTTGGGGTGCCTATCAAACAGGGTAGAACGGCTATTGCTGATTACAAGCAGCTAATAGATAGAGTAAATGTCAGAGTTGGTTCCTGAAAATCAAGGTTTCTCTCCAAGGCTGGGAGATTAACGTTGGTGAATTTGTGCTGTCTTCTATGCCTGTTTACCTTGCAACTGCGTCTGGTATTCCTAAAACTGTTTTGCATTACATTGAATGCCTCTGTGCTGCTTTCTTTTGGGGCGGCTCTGGCAGAGAAAAGCTCAGGCATTGGGTTCCTTGGGAGACCCTTCAAAAGCCGTTCTCAGAAGGTGGCCTCGGTGTGAAAAATCTTTGGCTTGTTCAGATGTCTATGGTTATCAAATTGCTTTGGAATATTTTTCATGGTTCATCACTGTGGGCTTCCTATGCTAAAGGAAGATTTTTTCTGCATGGTCACATTATTTCTCATCCGCATGGTATCTCTAAAAAGTTGTTTTATAGTGCATACGATATTGTTAAACATCATACTAGATGGGTGTTGTAGATGGTGTTGGCAATGGGGAAGTATTAAATTCCTTGATGATATTTGGATTTGTTACAAGTCATTAAGAGAGATTTCGAATCTTTCTCAAGAGGATTCACCTACTGTTCGGGAGGTTATTCTTAATCATCAACATCCACTACGTCACCTTTTACCTAACGGTTTTCAGGTGCAGCATCTTCTTACTTATGATGACTTTGTTGTTTGGGCAGAGACCAGTTCTGGCTCTTTCTTTACTAAAAGTGCTTATGATCTAGTTCTCTCCCATGGTGTTCAAAGAAGGCCGTTCTTTAGCATCTGGCATTAGCGCTTTAGTAGGCGGGCCTCTTTATTTACTTGGCTTCTTCTGCACAGAGCGGTCCCTGTTGATAGTCGTATTGCGGAGTGTGGCATTCCTCTTGTTTCCCGGTGCTGCTATTGCAAGTGACCTCAAGTGGAGGATTTGAACCGTCTTTTTGTGCAAAGTGATCTTGCTAAGAATCTGTGGTCTTGGGTCGCCCCACTCATTCAGCCAGGGATTGGTATTCATATGAATATTTCTTTGCGTCTGTGGGACATTATTAAGGTGAGCAGTACCAACAACCCGCATGGTTTCATTTCCATCTACTGCTCTATACTCATTACCTAGGAGATTTGGAAAGCTAGATGCAAAATGAAGTTTGAACAGGCTGGTTACTCAGTAAATTATCTAAGACAAAGTATTCATGGGCTCGTTACTACTACTTTACACTCCATGGTTTTCAAGGAGGCCACCACACCTCAGCAAATGACAGTGATCAGGGAGATGGGTTTTGTTGTTCAGCCTTATGTCAAGCTTTGCCAGCTAGTCAGATGGATCCCTCCATTACATGGTTTCCTTATTAATGTTGATGGTGCATCTAAAGGAAATCCAGGGCTTTGTGGTGGTGGTGGTGTTGTTAGAAATGCTGCGGGGTCTGTTGTTCTTGCTTTCTCGCACTTCTATGGTAATGGTAATAGTCTTCTAGCAGAAGTTAGAGCTATGTGTGATGGCCTGCAATTGGCAGTGGAAAGAGGTTTCTCGGTTGATCAGATCTGCTCGGATTCTATGGTTTTGATTAATTCCCTTCGGACGGGTCGTGCTCCATCCTGGTCGTGTTATAGGTGGTGGAGGTTTATCTCTGATTTTGTTCAGCTGAATAGAGTTCGAGTCTATCATGTTTACAGGGAAGCAAACCAAGTGGCGGATGCTTTGGCCACCTTTGCTTGTAATGCCCATTGTAACAGGGTCTTTTCTTCTTCTTCTCAGCTCCCTCGGGCTTGTTTTCCGGCCCTTGTTGGGGATCGTTTAGGCCTTGTGAACTTCAGATTTTGATACTCCTCTTGTAGCTTTCAGGGGTATGCCCCGTAGACCTTGTATCTTTCCTCTTCATATTTATAAAATTATTTGTAGCAGGTGTCACCTGGAGGAGTGATTACATTCTACTCTGCTAGGGTGGAATGCACTCGACCGGTGCTGATCCTGTTGCATTCCGGTAAAAAAAAAAAACAATGCCTGGCAATATATAAAGGGCCCGATCTAGTCCTGGGATGTGCGCCCGAAAGTGCTAGTGCCCATGTGAGTTAAATGATCAGAGTGTTTGACATTACACTCAAGTGCTATCTATCTCGACTATCTAAATGACAATAAAAAAGTGTTAAGTTCTCTCGTTGTCTATTGACAAAAGTGCTATACTATACTCGTTGCGCTATTACTATACTTTGTGCTATTTGTGCTATGGCCATCTTGCTATTTTGTGCTATACTCGACACTTATGCTATATTTGGAAAGCTGTGCTATTTCGTTCACGTGCTATCCTGCTATCTTTTACTTGACTCTCTCGCTCTACCATTAGTTACTCTACCTTTAATGCACTAATTATTTAAAGCCTGCTTGACTATTGAGATTTAAGTCCTACTGGGCATTATCGCTCACCCTGCGTTATTTGTCGTTGTGTTCTCAGGTGAGACCGAGGATGAACTATATACTCAAGAGGACGGGAACGACCAGGAGTGACGTCACGAGTACCCTAGTGTCCTAGCAATATGTTAGAGTCATAGTTAGTCTTTTGCTTTTATTTCAATGTAATTGGGCCCTACAGAACGGCTCTGATATTAGTGGTTGTAACTAGACATTTGAAAGTTCATTAATGAAATGAATTTGATTTAGTATTATTCATTGTGCATTGTTTGATGTCTAGTACTTGCTCTGTACTCGTTTACTTGCAACTGCCTCGCGTTCCGATATTTTGCGTCGGGGCGTGACAGTTTTGTGGTATCACAGCCTAGGTTATTCTTAAGTATAGGATGATCTGGGTTAACCTGCCTCGACTAGAGTCAATTATCCTACCTATGTGAGTTGTGGTTAGAGCCAAGGGTAACTAGCTAAATGAACTCACACACGCACGAATCAAATTCCACATCAATATCATGACAATAAGTATTATTTTGTAGGAATGATCAACAAAGATGACTGTTGAACGTGCTCAATTGAGGGGCATACAACAGACCATCCAGGAACTGACACGCACGATTGTGCAAGCTACCCAAGGAGGTGGCAATCGTGGTGCAGGCGACCTGCATCGTAACTTCCGGAGTCTGATCCCACCTAGTTTCGGTGGATCCACAGATCCGGATGAAGCTGAGCACTGGCTCAAAGAGACGGAAAGAATTTTCCGCATCATGCAATGTGTAGCGGGGGATAAGCTGCTGCTAGCCACATTTCAACTTGAAAAGGACGCCCGCGCTTGGTGGGAGTCTGTTGAAGCGATCAGAGCTAATGGTCAGTTCACCTGGACCGAGTTCAAAGAAGCTTTTAACTCAAGTATTTCTCTGAGTGCGTCTAAGATAGGAAGGCTGCAGAATTCGCTGCTATGAAACAGCGAAGCTTGACTGTGGCTGAATATGAAGCCCAATTCTCTAGACTGGCAAGATATGCTGAACACCTGGTGAATACGGAGAGAATGAAGGCTAAGCGCTTCCTCAACGGCCTTAAGACTCAATACATTACCCAACTAGCACCCCTCGACATCCAGACCTACGCCGAGATGGTGAAGAAAGCACAGCTGCTGGAAGATGCTACGGACTTCACCGACCATATAAAAGGGAAGTTCATGAAAAAGGAAATGACCTCGGGTTAGTCATCTGCTAATCTGAACAATGGCAAGAAGCGTCCCTTCAACATCACGGAGGGATCCAACAAAGAATTGAAACTGAAGGTCTTCGTACCCAACACTCCAGCCAAGAGCAACTGCAAGCATTGTGACAAGCCAGGTCACACTGCTGATGAATGCTGGAGGAAAGTTGGCGCATGTCTGCGCTGTGGAGTCGCGAGCACCGCATCCCTGAGTGCCCGCTGCTGAAAGAATATGAGAGGCGCCCTAATGTGCCTAAGAAACAGGGAAGACTGCAAGCCCTGCATGATGAGGAACCCTCTACGGACGGTGGCGTGGTAGAAGGTACTCTACAAGTTTTCTCTTTATCAGCATTTGTCTTATTCGATACTAGAGCAACTCATTCCTTTATATCTCAAAACTTTTCTGATACCCTAACTGCAAAACTTATATCCATGGGTTGTGAGTTCTCTGTCACAACACCACTAGGGGAAAAGGAAAAATTGAACAAATACTTTCTATTTGCCGATGTAATGATCGGAGACCATAACCTAAAAGCCGACCTGGTGTGTATACCCATGGAAGGCTATGATGTAATTTTGGGAGCCGACTGGTTGTCCACTTATAGGGCAAGTGTCGACTGTAAGAAAGGAAGGTTACTTTTAGTGACTTTCCTAAATTGGCATTATCTGGGATTAGACATAGAGACGGATCTCTAATCTCCGCCATAAAACCCACAACATGATAAGGAAAGGATGCATTGCTTTCCTAGCAGCCGTAGTTGTTGAAAAGAAGGGTTCTAATATAGAAGACATCCACATAGTCCAGGATTACCCCGATGTGTTTCCTGAAGATCTGCCAGGGATTCCCCTGGAGCGAGATGTCAACTTCGCCATTGAATTGATCCCTGGAGCTGCCCCGGTATCGCGTCAACCATAGCGGATGTCACCTGCCGAGCTAAAGGAGTTGAAGATGCAACTGATGGAGCTATTAGAGAAAGGGTTCATCAGACCAAGTACTTCCCCATGGGGAGCACCTGTGCTATTCGTCAAGAAGAAAGATGGATCGATGAGGCTATGCATCGACTATCGTCAACTCAATCAGCTCACCATCAAGAACAAATACCCATTGCCCAGGGTCGATGAACTATTCGACCAAATATCCGGAGCTCAATATTTCTCCAAGATCGATCTTCGTTCTGACTATCATCAAATGAGGATCAAGGATGACGATATCTTCAAAACGGCTTTCAGGAGCAGGTATGGACATTATGAATTCGTCGTTATGCCTTTTGGTCTAACCAATGCTCCTGCAACCTTTATGCAACTCATGAAACACATATATCGGCCATACCTTGACAAGTTCGTGGTCATCTTCATCGACGATATCCTCATATATTCAAAGACCAAAGAAGAGTATGAAGAACACTTGAAGATTGCGCTGCAAGTCTTGCGAGACAACAAGCTGTACGCAAAGCTTAGCAAGTGTAAATTTTGGATTCGAGAAGTGTCCTTCTTGGGCCATGTCATTTCAAAGGACGGCATCTCTGTTGATCTCTCCAAAGTCGAAGTTGTACTCAACTGGGAGAGACCAACCAACGTCACAGAAATCAGAAGCTTCTTGGGACTGGCTGGCTACTACAGACGGTTCATCAAGGACTTCTCCAAGATCGTTGTTCCTCTCACACGACTGACATGAAAGGAGAATCCATACTCCTGGAGTAAAGAGTGCGAGAAAAGTTTTCAAACTCTTAAAGATTGCCTGACCTCAGCACTTGTTCTCGCTCTACCAATAGAGGGAGAAGGTTTCTCTGTCTACACCGACACCTCAGGGATTGGGCTAGGGTGTGTACTGATGCAAAAGGAGAAAGTCATCGCCTACTCTTCTCGACAACTGAAGACGATCTTCAGTTGGCTGCCGTGGTCTTTGCCTTGAAAATCTGGAGACATTACCTCTACGGAGAAAAGTTCACTGTCTACTCACACCATAAAAGTCTGAACTATTTATTCTCTCAGAAAGAACTCAACATGAGACAGAGAAGATGGCTAGAATATCTGAAGGATTTCGACTTCAACATCCAATACCATCCAGACAAGGGTAATGTCATGGCTGATGCTCTTAGTAGAAAGCCGATGGCATCTGTTTCAAGTCTAGTCCTTGGCGAGATGCAACTACTGGAACAATTCGCAAGGTTAGACTTAAATATTGAACATAGGGATGATTGAGTCTTGGTTGCCAATATCAAGATTCAATCTGATCTGCTAGAGGAGATCAAAGCTCAACAAGATGATGATCCATTCTTAGTTCACGTCAAGGGAACTCTAGCCGAAAGACTGGACTTTGCTATGACCGAAGATGGAAGGCTTGTCTTTCAAGGGAGGACATGCGTCCCCGACAATGAAGAACTGAAGAGGAAGCTAATAGATGAAGCTCACAAGACAAAGTACACTATTCATCCTGGAGGTACCAAAATGTATCAGGACATGAAAAGAACATTTTGGTGGCCGAACATGAAGAGAGAGGTAGCTGAACATGTCGCTCACTGCCTTACTTGCCAACAAGTAAAAGCAGACCACCTGTGCCCTGCTGGTGTACTCAGACTGCTAGATATTTCGGAATGGAAATGCGAAAGCATTGTCATGGACTTCATCATGGGTTTACCCAAGACTCGTGGTGGACTCGACGCCATATGGGTCATAGTCGACCGACTAACCAAATCCGCCCATTTTCTGCCTATAAAGAGTAAGTGGTCGGTAGAAGTACTAGCTGCCTTATATGTCAAGGAGATAGTAAGACTGCACGGAGTTCCATCATCTATTGTCTTGAATCGAGATCTGAGATTCACATCTCAATTTTGGAAAGGACTGCAAGGTGCACTGGGTACTAAACTAAACTTTAGTACTGCATTCCATCCACAAACTGATGGGCAAACTGAAAGAACCAACCAAATAGTGGAAGACATGCTGAGAGCTTGCACTATAGACTTCCAAGGATATTGGAACGAGCATCTATCCCTTATTGAGTTCGCCTATAACAACAGTTACCAGGCGAGCATCAAGATGGCACCGTTCGAAGCACTCTACGGAAGAAATTGTAGATCTCCTGCATGCTGGAATGAGGTTGGAGAACAGCAGTGGCTAGGCCCAGACATGGTGCAACGTACCACAAAGGACATACAAGTGATTAGAGATCGGCTTAAGACTGCTCAGTCCAGACAAAAGAGCTATGCCGACAAAAGAAGGCGAGACTTAGAATTCCAACTCGGTGATCATGTGTTCTTGAAGGTGTCACCTACACGTGGCATCCAAAGATTTGGAGTGAAAGGGAAGCTCAGTCCTAGATTCATTGATCCTTTCGAAGTACTCGGAAGGATTGGTGAGGTTGCATACCGACTGGCATTGCCACCGGATCTGGCATGTGTACACAATGTGTTCCATGTCTCCATGCTCAGGAAATATGTATATGATCCTACCCATATCATTCGCCATGAAAAGCTGGTGCTGAACAAAGATGTGACATACGAAGAGAAGCCAGTCAAGATACTAGAACGGAAGGTACAACAGCTCAGGAACCGTCCCATCCACGTGGTTAAAGTCTTATGGAATAACGCGGTGTGGAAGAAGCCACATGGGAACCGGAAGGAATTAACAGACGGAACTACCCCGATCTTTTCGGTAAGACATTCTCTCCTGAATAATCATATGAATTTGGGGACCAAATTCTTTGTAGCAACCTGGATTTTTTTCAAAAAAAAAATAAATAAAAATTAATAATATAAAAAGGAAACTAATTAAATTTATTAGAAAATCAAATAAAAGAAAATAAATTAATAGGAAATTAATGGAAAGGGAATTTACTAAAACCCATTAAAAGAAAAGAAGTGATGGGCTTTATTAAATGACCCAATAGAATTTAGGGGGCCAAAATAGGAATTTTAAAAGAAATAATAGAAAATACCCTAAATTCGTAATTGAATTATTACTTAAATAGAAAAGAGGTGTTTAATGCATTTATTGGGAAGTTGGGTTGAAATTGGATTCCTAACCCTAACCAAATTGTAACACCCCGAAAATTCGGTAATTGGAAAATTAAAAATAAATCGAAAATGATAAAATCAATATTTATGAAATAGCAAAAATGCACGTGTCATTATCATACATATAAAAACCCATTAGAAAAATTTCATAAAAATCATAGTTCAACTCTAAATAATACTCCCTAATGACCCATAGAGAAATTCGTGCAAAGGAAAATCGGATGGTCCAGGTTTAAGACGTTTTACGACTGAGTGTCGTAATGAGGGAATAAGTCAGTAAATCATTATCACACATACTTAGAGGAGCCAGAAAATTAAATAAAAATCATAGATGGACTTCAAATAATATCCTCTAATGATCCATTAAGAATATGGGTCAAAAAGTCATTTGGGATATATTTAAGAGTTAGTGTGACTTCTTATCGTAATTAGGAAATAAGTTGGACAACCCATTATTAGGTGTATAATGAGATCATAAACTAAATGAGAAATTTATGGTGGACTCCAAACAATATGAGGGGATAGTCCATAAAAGAAATTGGATCAATGAACAACTTATGTCACATGAACAAATTCAAGTATGAAATTAGTAAATAAATAACTTCCGTATTATCGGAATGATAGAACTTACGTACCACTATTGTACGTGAGAAAACACATCATAAAATTCCGTAAAAATTATAAATCAACCCCAAATATTGTCCCGAAGTGTTCCACGAAGGAATTCTTGCAACGAAAAATCTGATTGGTTGAGTGTACGTCACACGTGACCAAGTTACCCGAATTAGGAAACTAAGTTGGAAAATTGTTAACACGGAAAAATAACCCAACCATAAATTAAATAAACATATTGGAGAGACTTCAAATATCATGTATTAATAACCCATAACAAGATCGGGCCAATGGAGCACACTTGGCCCAAGGATAGAAATTGGGACAAGAAAATACCCAGAAATTCGTGTATGTAATTATGCAATAATTAGGGAGGGCAATTTAGGGTTAAAATTAGGATGATTAGTCATGTAAGGTAAGCCAAAACTGGACCCAACCCTAAGAGGAGGTTTCCTAAACCTTTGCTACCTCCTTTGGGTGAGAGAATCCCAGATTTCTTGGAAAGTAGGAAACAGAATTCGCAGCCCCTTTTCTAGTCCCGTTAGGACTTGTAAATACACCCTAAATATATAAGAACTCATCCTTAAACTCTTGGGCAAGGTTTAGCAACAAGTTGGGGTCGTGAGCAGCAAGTTGGAGCGCTGGAGGAGTGGAGAACGGCTGGGGAAACGTGGTCTTCCTCAACCTCGCTCTGCATCAACCCAGAAATCTGCAGAGAGTTATTAGCATTCAAAGGTAGGTGTTCTCGGGCCAAGATTAAAGAAAACCAACACCATCATGTAGTTCTTTGAGTCTAGGTTCATTTACACTTGGTTTGACTAATTTTCATGGAGTATACATTGCGTATTCGTAGTTGTCCCTAGGTCGCGCACAGTTAGGGCTTTTCCTGTTCTTCATATCATGCACACGATTCAAGACCGAATTAGACTAAACTTCATTCATAACGTTCTTATACTTGTAGTCACAATCATCTTTTATGTTGGACATTTTTTCCAAAAGTCTTTCGTTAGAGAGTTATAAGCATGGTAAGAGAGTCGCTGCATGATACTGCGATTTCGGGCTGCACTTAGCTTTATGTTCTTCATAATTTTCTCGAGATTCGAGACCGACTTAGATCAAACCCCCAACATCAAAGTTATTATACTAGTTATCCTCGTCATATTTCATGTTGAACGTTTTGTCTAAATGTCATTCGTTAGAAGGTTATAAGCAGGGTACGTAAATCACTGCATGAGATGTGTTTTCGGGTTCCACTTGACCTATATGTTTTTCTGGGAGGGCCTCTAGTGTCGACACTAGTGATCTAGTGTCGACACACTGTCCCAAATCAGCCCAAAAGGTGTTTGGGAAGGCCTCTAGTGTCGACACTACTTGATCTAGTGTCGACACACTGTCCCATTTGGCCAGAAGGTTCTGGGAGCTGTCTCTAGTGTCGACACTACCTGATCTAGTGTCGACACTACTTGACCAGTTCTGCATTATTTGCCTTGTGTTTGAAGCATTGTGTCGACACCAGTAAGGGGGTGTCGACACTACCTTTGCAAAAAAATTGCATATTTTGGGTCTGATCATTACATGATGTCTACTAGCATGTGCATGTTGTTATATAGTATGCATGGACCTAAAAGAAATCAATCCATTGAAAAATGGTAATGATACGAATATGATTCTAATGTGTAATTGTGATTGTCCTTATGTTCATTGGAATATCTTGTGATCTTCCCTATTGTCAATTGATAAGATAAGAATATGATGTGAATATGGTAATGAATACATGTTAGTATGACTTGTTAGTGAAGTTATTATCATGAATTGCATACGAGTTTCAATAGTTACATGCTTTCCGGTGTTCAAAAATTATTTGTCAATTGCATACATGTTAGGAAAGATCCGTGGCTAATCACTTACATCTTTGCACGAATAGGCACACCCTTCTTGGGGAATTGAGAGCACATGTTCTGCATACGATTTGTCTTTAGAAACATCCTCATGTCAAGACATTAATGAATTATGAAACATAAGATACGTCGTTATCCGGCCTTTGGTTCTCTTGAGCTATTTGTCATACCTTGACTCTAAGAATGATCATGTTCCTTTTTACTATGAGCTTGTCATTGAAACTTTGTGGCCATAATATGAAGTGTTGTTCGGCACAATGTGGGACTCGGTCCATTTGACCAATGCCTGTGCAAAAAGGGGCCTGGTCCGGTCCTGGGGAGGAGCGCCCCAACGTACTTATTAACCGCGGGAGTATGGACTTCTGGTGCTTGGCATAGCACAACGAATAAGCAAGATTAGTGGAAATGTGCCTTCGTTTGATATGATAAGTTTGATTTGATCTGGTATGATAAGATTTGATATGATACGTCTGTTCACGTGAATACGTGATATCTGTGAATATGGCCAAATCTCTTTTGATATGATTCTACTCTTGAAATATTTGTCCATTGTATATGAAATTCGATATTTGATTTGATATGTCATCCATTCTATTCCTCTAATCACTTGTTTGAAAAGTATGCATTGTCATCACATTCATGTGCATATCTGCCTATTTAAAATGTTAATCATGTATATAGTGCCCGCACAATATTGAGATGTAAATCCTACTGAGCTAGTTCGCTCACCCTATCATCCTGCCCTTTTTCAGATAGTGATGAGGAACCAGAGGAGTCGGATGGGGCAGGGCAAGAGTGATGAGCACCCCCTCTATGAGGAGTTGATAGTTTAGGAATAGATATTTGAGTAGTCTATGTAATAGTGAAACTTTTCTGGAAGTTTTATTGAATAACGAACCCTTTAGTTGGTTCTTCTTATGTAAGGTTGTAACTAGATAAATGGAATGGAATAAAGTATACTTTTGGTGACCATATTACAGTCTCGAATGTGTTCTTCTGTTCAATTGTGACTCTGCGTTATTCAACTGTGATACGTCTATTTGTATCGTTCACGTCCCCCGATATTTATTCCGCTGCTAAATATCGGGCATGACAGTTGCTATCAGAGCCCTAAACTTTAGGGTCCAAGGGAATAGGAACATAGGATGAAACTAGATCACACGAGTCAAAATCTGTCGTACCTAATGTGAGCTTGGGTAGAACCATGGGAATAGAAGTCACATGTGATATATTTAGATGACCGACTTATATTAATATCTTGAAGGTACTTAATACCTTAACGGCTGCCGAACGAGCCGGGCTTCCCCTAAGTCCTAGGCAATTAGGAATGATAGGATAAGTGTCATTATAACCCTTAGCTTGTGTCAAGAACTTTGTACCTACCTGGTGAGATTGGGTAGAAACTTAGGCTTAGTCCAAAATTTATTAATAACTAAATAATGTAGGTTACAAGGCATCAACAAGGAGTAAAGAAGACTGACCATGTGATAGTTTGTTTTGAAGGAACTTAAATAAACAACAATGGAGGATATACCTACACCATCTATGGACGGACAAAGAGCGGTCCAAAGATTAACCAAAGCACTACGACAAGCTGCTAAACTGTTAGAGGATGCCCTAATAATGGCTAAGGGGGATACAAATAGAAAGGAAAAGTCTATGGATGACAAAGGAGTTGGCGAAACTAATAAGAAAGAACAAATTTCAACCACAGGAAACTCCAAACCTATAGTCAGAGAGAAACGGCCCGACAACAGTAACAAATCGCACAAGAGAAAGAAGTGCAAGAAGTGCAAGAAGAAACTAATTCCCGCTCCTGTAGAAAGATGCCAGCATTGCAACAGAAAAAAATCATCGGACTGAGGAGTGCTGGAAATTTCAAGGCAAGTGTTTCTGTTGTGGTAGTCAAGACCACAAGGTTAAGGATTGCCCAATGGAGAAATTGAGCTCAGGAAAAATGGCAGCACAACCCAAAATAGGAGGTAAAGGAGAGGTATCATTTCTAACTCGTTTTATTTGACCCTGAAGTGACATCATCAATCAATCATTATGTCATGAGTAAATTCACAATTTGATTCCCTGTAAGTCCAGCCCGTAAACACATGTGAATTTGGGGACCAAATTCTTTTAAGTGGGGGAGGATTAACACCCGAAAATCAGTAATTGAAAAATTAAAAATAAATCGAAAACGATAAAATCAATATTTGTGAAATAGCAAAAATGCACGTGTCATTATCATACATACAAAAACCCATTAGAAAAATTTCATAAAAATCATAGTTCAACTCTAAATAATACTCCCTAATGACCCATAGAGAAATTCGTGCAAGGAAATCGGAATGGTCCAGGTTTAAGACGTTTTACGACTGAGTGTCGTAATGAGGGAATAAGTTAGTAAATCATTATCACACATACTTAGAGGAGCCAGAAAATTAAATAAAAATCATAGATGGACTTCAAATAATATCCTCTAATGATCCATCAGAAATTGGGTCAATAAAAGTCATTTGGGATATATTTAGAGTTAGTGTGTGACTTCTTATCGTAATTAGGAAATAAGTTGGACAACCCATTATTAGGTGTATAAATGAGATCATAAACTAATGAGAAATTATGGTGGACTCCAAACAATATGAGGGGATAGTCCATAAAAGAAATGGATCAATGAACAACTTATGTCACATGAACAAATTCAAGTATGAAATTAGTAAATAAATAACTTCCGTATTATCGGAATGATAGAACTTACGTACCACTATTGTACGTGAGAAAACACATCATAAAATTCCGTAAAAATTATAAATCAACCCAAAATATTGTCCCGAAAGTGTCCACGAAGGAATCTTGCAACGAAAAATCTGATTGGTTGAGTGTACGTCACACGTGACCAAGTTACCCGAATTAGGAAACTAAGTCGGAAATTGTTAACACGGGAAAATAACCCAACCATAAATTAAATAAACATATTGGAGAGACTTCAATATCATGTATTAATAACCCATTAACAAGATCGGGCCAATGGAGCACACTGGCCCAAGGATAGAAATTGGGACAAGAAAATACCAGAAATTCGTGTATGTAATTATGCAATATTAGGGAGGCAATTTAGGGTCAAATTAGGATGATTAGTCATGTAAGGAGCCAAAACCGGACCCAACCCTAAGAAGAGGTTTCCTAAACCTTTGCTACCTCTTTGGGTGAGAGAATCCCAGATTTCTTGGAAAGTAGGAAACAGAATTCGTAGCCCCTTTTCTAGTCCCGTTAGGACTTGTAAATACACCCTAAATCTATAAGAACTCGTCCTTAAACTCTTGGGGAAGGTTAGCAACAAGTTGGGGTCGTGAGCAGCAAGTTTGGAGCGCTGGAGGAGTGGAGAACGGCTGGGGAAAACGTGGTCTTCCTCAACCTCGCTCTGCATCAACCCAGAAATCTGCAGAGAGTTATTAGCATTCAAAGGTAGGTGTTCTCGGGCCAAGATTAAAGAAAACCAACACCATCATGTAGTTCTTTGAGTCTAGGTTCATTTACACTTGGTTTGACTAATTTTCATGGAGTATACATTGCGTATTCGTAGTTGTCCCTAGGTCGCGCACAGTTAGGGCTTTTCCTGTTCTTCATATCATGCACACGATTCAAGACCGAATTAGACTAAACTTCATTCATAAACGTTCTTATACTTGTAGTCACAATCATCTTTTATGTTGGACATTTTTTTCCAAAAGTTTTTCGTTAGAGAGTTATAAGCATGGTAAGAGAGTCGCTGCATGATACTGCGATTTCGGGCTGCACTTAGCTTTATGTTCTTCATAAGTTTTCTCGAGATTCGAGACCGACTTAGATCAAACCCCCAACATCAAAGTTATTATACTAGTTATCCTCGTCATATTTCATGTTGAACGTTTTGTCTAAATGTCATTCGTTAGAAGGTTATAAGCAGGGTACGTAAATCACTGCATGAGATGTGTTTTCGGGTTCCACTTGACCTATATGTTTTTTTCTGGGAGGGCCTCTAGTGTCAACACTAGTTGATCTAGTGTCGACACACTGTCCCAAATCAGCCCAAAAGGTGTTCTGGGAAGGCCTCTAGTGTCGACACTACTTGATCTAGTGTCGACACACTGTCCCAATTTGGCCAGAAGGTTTTCTGGGAGCTGTCTCTAGTGTCGACACTACCTGATCTAGTGTCGACACTACTTGACCAGTTCTGCATTATTTTGCCTTGTGTTTGAAGCATTGTGTCGACACCAGTAAGGGGTGTGTCGACACTACCTTTGCAAAAAAATTGCATATTTTGGGTCTGATCATTACATGATGTCTACTAGCATGTGCATGTTGTTATATAGTATGCATGGACCTAAAAGAAATCAATCCATTGAAAAATGGTAATGATACGAATATGATTCTAATGTGTAATTGTGATTGTCCTTATGTTCATTGGAATATCTTGTGATCTTCCCTATTGTCAATTGATAAGATAAGAATATGATGTGAATATGGTGATGAATACATGTTAGTATGAACTTGTTAGTGAAGTTATTATCATGAATTGCATACGAGTTTCAATAGTTACATGCTTTCCGGTGTTCAATAAATTATTTGTCAATTGCATACATGTTAGGAAAGATCTGTGGCTAATCACTTACATCTTTGCACGAATAGGCACACCCTTCTTGGGGAATTGAGAGCACATGTTCTGCATACGATTTGTCTTTAGAAACATCCTCATGTCAAGACATTAATGAATTATGAAACATAAGATACGTCGTTATCCGGCCTTTGGTTCTCTTGAGCTATTTGTCATACCTTGACTCTAAGAATGATCATGTTCCTTTTTACTATGAGCTTGTCATTGAAACTCTGTGGCCATAATATGAATATGTTTGTTCGGCACAATGTGGGACTTCGGTCCATTTGACCAATGCCTGTGCAAAAAGGGGCCTGGTCCGGTCCTGGGGAGGAGCGCCCCAACGTACTTATTAACCACGGGAGTATGGACTTCTGGTGCTTGGCATAGCACAACGAATAAGCAAGATTAGTGGAAATGTGCCTTCGTTTGATATGATAAGTTTGTTTTGATCTAGTATGATAAGATTTGATATGATACGTCTGTTCACGTGAATACGTGATATTTGTGAATATGGCCAAATCTCTTTTGATATGATTCTACTCTTGAAATATTTGTCCATTGTATATGAAATTCGATATTTGATTTGATATGTCATCCATTCTATTCCTCTAATCAACTTGTTAGAAAAGTATGCATTGTCATCACATTCATGTGCATATCTGCCTATTTAAAATGTTAATCATGTATATTAGTGCCCGCACAATATTGAGATGTAAATCCTACTGAGCTAGTTCGCTCACCCTATCATCCTGCCCTTTTTCAGGTAGTGATGAGGAACCAGAGGAGTCGGATGGGGCAGGGCAAGAGTGATGAGCACCTGCTATATGAGGAGTTGATAGTTTAGGAGTAGATATTTGAGTAGTCTATGTAATAGTGAAACTTTTTTGGAAGTTTTATTGAATAACGAACCCTTTAGTTGGTTCTTCTTATGTAAGGTTGAAACTAGATGAATGGAATGGAATAAAGTGTACTTTTGGTGACCATATTACAGTCTCGAATGTGTTCTTCTGTTCAATTGTGACTCTGCGTTATTCAACTGTGATACGTCTATTTGTATCGTTCACGTCCCCCGGTATTTATTCCGCTGCTAAATATCGGGGCATGACACAAATAGCTTGGCCACAAAATTACCTCTCTCCCTAACCCATTTGGAAGGTTGCAAGCTTGGAAGGGTGGAAAGAAACTAGGAAATTCGGAATAATTAGGAGTTTGAGTCATAATAGGAAATAGAAAGGGGAGGAATATAAAAACTCTCTTAAAACCCTCATGGCTGGCCCTAAGCTTGTACTCAAGGGTTGCTAGACCAGGAGGAGAGCCCAAGGAGAGGAGAATTCGTGGGAGAAGGCTTCATCAAAGCTTCATCCCGAGTTCTTCACCTTCAAACCCTAGAAGAGGAAAAGCATTAAAGGTAGGCATTCTCACGAGCATAAACCATGAAAATTTATCTGTAGGATGTTTCGTCCATCAGGAACCAAAGCCCTTTGGTTTCATGATTTTTCATCGAGCAAATATTTTGTTCTTAATTTTCAAAGTTTTGTGAACTTGATGACCCCGAACCCTCTTTTTAAATTCATATCTCCATGCATACTCGTCCTCATGCCATGAGATTTTTACTGTAGGAACTGATGGATGTTAGGCTTCTTTTGCCCCTAAAAGCCCTAATTTCCATGCATCCTATCATGCGAATTAATTCGTTGATCTCATCTGTGTACTGTTCTAAGTTCTTCATGATTACCATGACCAAAGCATGTCGAAACCCTGCTTGTTTTCAAATTCCTATTATTGTAAGTACCCATGCATGCCTAGAACAATTCGCAATAGGTTTCGCGATTTTCCATCGCCTGTACAATTAGATATGTTTTTCTGAATCACCCTGTGTCACATAGGGTGAGTCTGTCCTGAAACCCAATGAACTGTTCTTTCCCTGTCAGACTCGGGCTTAGACCCTGTGAACGCGACGGCCCGATAGGTCGCGTTCACAGTGGTGTCGCGACAGAGCGTTCCGTCGTGATCTAATCGCGACAGGGCCGGTCGTCGCGATCCGACTGCCCGGTCTGCCTGAGCCCGTCGCGACCCTCACATGACCCCGTCGCGACCTGCTTGCCCGAACCGACAAGCCTAACGCGAACTGTACAAGACCCCGTCGTGATCTCAGTGGACCCTGTCGCTACCCTCATTAGGGTGTGTCGCGATCTGACTTTTGCATGCAAACCCATATTCGTGCATGTCTTGTTGTTCTACAGTCACTCCATGTCATGTTAACTGCCTGATATATAGAAAAACGAAATGTTAATTATTGAATATATTTTAATTAATTTAAGTCAATCACATGATCTATCTTGTCCATGATTTTCTTATTCACATGCACACACACTTTGAACCATCCAAATATGGCTTAATTGGCATGAACATGTTACATAATTTATCTGGTAATTTATGGCATTATATTGCCTTGTTCTTAAATATACTTGTGTACGTTTCTCGCGATGTTTTGGAACACCTATACCGACGCTCCACTGTTCTAGAATTCCTCTAGAACGTCGAGCACTTGTTTCTATATTTACACTCTCTCTTGACTTGGACGAACTCTCTGTCGGATATTCCTTCTACTGGACTAGTGAGTCTTTGTTCAAGGCCTCCATAAGTCTCCTCTGTCCATGGATTCCCACATGGTCGACGAGCTGGTTGTCCCCTAACACCTATTACACCCTTTAGGGATCAACATGATCCAAACGGCTATTAGAAGTTCGCTCTTATCTTGAATCACGCTGGACCTTTGGACCTGTGCATAACATGGCCAGCGGAAAGGTAGTGAGTTCCACCTGACTGCCAACACCACGTGCACGTGTTGTGCAACTGTTACTATCGCATGTTTACTCGACGTGTTACGTGCAATGTCCACTAGCTCTCAATAATACTCTACTCGCTCATCTATTCACGTTCACCCTACTATCTCGTCTATTCCTCTAGTACTCTCATCTTTTCTTGGTACTCTATATTGGCCATTGACTGATTGTCTAAAGATAAACAATATAACCAATGCCTGGAAATATATAAAGGGCCCGATCTGGTCCTGGGATGTGCGCCTGAAAGTGCTAGTGCCTATGGGAGTTAAATGATCAGAGTGTTTGGCATTACACTCGAGTGCTATCTATCTCGACTATCCAAATGACAATAAAAAAGTGCTATGTTCTCTCGTTGTCTATTGACAAAAGTGCTATACTATACTCGTTGCGCTATTGCTATACTTTGTGCTATGGCCATCTTGCTATTTTGTGCTATACTCGACACTTGTGCTATATTTGAAAAGTTGTGCTATTTCGTTCATGTGCTATCCTGCTATCTTTTACTTGACTCTCTCGCTCTACCATTAGTTACTCTACCTTTAATGCACTAATTATTTAAAGCCTACTTGACTATTGAGATTTAGGTCCTACTGGGCGTTATCGCTCACCCTGCGTTATTTGTCGTTGTGTTCTCAGGTGAGACCGAGGATGAACTATACACTTAAGAGGACGGGAACGACCAGGAGTGACGTCACGAGTACCCTAGTGTCCTAGCGATATGTTAGAGTCATAGTTAGTCTTTTGCTTTTATTTCAATGTAATTGGGCCCTACAGAACGACTCTAATATTAGTGGTTGTAACTAGATATTTGAAAGATTATTAATGAAATGAATTTGATTTAGTATTATTCATTGTGCAATGGTTTGATGTCTAGTACTTGCTCTGTACCTGTTTACTTGCAACTGCCTCGCGTTCTGATATTCCGCGTCGGGGTGTGACAGTCTTATTGTCATCTTACTGTCAGGACAGTTGCACCACGTGTCGAAGTGCATGCATGAATGCGACATGGTTGGCCGTCGTGATCTTGCTGTTAGTTTTGCATGCACGTCGATTGGGTGGTTGACTGGCTGACTGTTCCAGATCACGACGTAGGGCTGTCGCGTTCCCAACGTCTGTGTTTAAGTTGCTCTGGCCGAGAGCAGAAACCGCCTTTGGCCTTTCCTTTGGTGTTTCTTCCCTCCGGCGTTTCCGAAGGCTGGTGGCTCCATGGAGTGTTTGGGAAGGCCTTGTGGGGTGTGTTTGCATGGTGTAGGCAAGTGCATGGATCTATTACATGGTTGTGTGTGTGGTTGTGCTTCTTCCTCATCTCCCTCTCCTTCTTCTTGCATGGTGGTTCTTCTTCTCTTGGTGCATGAAGGAGGAGGTCGAGCTCGGTTCGTGGGCAGCATTTGAAGCGTTGGAGCTCGAAGGTGGAGGGGTGATAGCCTACGAGAAGACCCATCTTGGGTAAATCTTAATATTAAGGTAGGGAACCCAATTCTTCCCCTAGCTCTAACATGATAGGGCCAACCCCTTCTCCAAGCCTAGAATCCTTATTTAGGATGTGTACTGTGCTTCAGGATCCTTGTGTGTTGATTACATGATGTTGGTTTGGTTGGATTCATGCTTGGGTTGGGGTGTTCATGAAGAGGGTTTCATGTTGTGCATGTGAGGATTAGAGTGTAGCTTTACCTTCCTTGGCATGCATGGGGTTGTTGGGGTGGTTTGGATGATATTTAACATGTTTTACATGTCTCCATGCTTCCCCTTCCATTTGTATCCTTTTGTGTGGTTTTTAGGATGTTGGGTGTTGCCCTGTTTGGGCACTCGGCTGTGGTTGCGACGGGTTTCCCAGTCGCGACCAGGTCGCAATGCATCAGGGCGTCGTGTTCTCTTGAACGCGCCCCAGACTCGCCGCGTCATGCTAACACGACGGGTACGTGGCTGGCGTTCAGGTGTTCGGGGTCTTCCCGATTGTGACCTCCGTCTTCGTCGCGATGAGATCACGACGGGGTACGTGTCGCAATCAGTCGACTCGGGCTTATTGCGGTACTCTTAGCCGCCGCGACCTTATTGCGACACGCTCAACGGTTGACTTCATGTTTTCTTGTCGCGACAGGCAGAACCGTCGCGTTCTGGTCGCGACGGGTCGATACATCGCCTCTCTGACAGAGAGCTGACTGTCGACCTGCTGTGTTTTCGTTTCCACTGCGACTCTGGTTTCTTGGCACCTGTGCTGTTCCTAGTACAGTGCTACTCTAGTCTCTTCACCCGATGCTCGACACTTGAGGGCTTGTCCATGAGACAGGTTGTTATCGTTACCTGGGACCCCCAGCCCCGCGCGTCTGTTAGAGGGAGTTCTTCGGGCGGTGGGCGTGCTCAAGTCACGGACTTGGAGCAGAAGGGGAGAACGGTGGGGACAACAGCGTTGAGTCGTTGTAGAGCTCTCTTAGATGGTCTGATTCTCCGAGGTAGTGTGGTGCTCTTACGGTGCGAACCAGCTAGTCCTTTCTCACTGCCTCACTCTACGTGGTTCTGGAACCATTTAGAGGGGTCAGGCGTGGGACCATAGTCCGGCCAGACTACGGCAGTTGTGGTTGTTCTTGTTCCGCGTCTCACTCTGACGGGAGGTGCTAGACATGGACTGTTGGTCGAGGGTAAGGCGCGTGGTGCACCTGGCCAGCTGACTAGTGTAGCATTCTGTAGCTAGTGTGTTTGTCTAGGCAGTGTCTACTGTCTGTGGTTACAGCTGAGTTTCTTGTGGTGCCTTAGTTTACACGGGTTTTCCGGTCCCGCTGTGTAGCCTAGACCGACGACCGTGTAGTTTTTTTCATGCTTCCACACTTGACTCTGTTTAGTAGAATAGACTTTACTGCTTTATTTAATTATTGCACTTAGTTCTATTCTGCTGTTAGAACCAGTGGGAGATTGGTAGTCCCTACTGGGCTTCTTCGTGAAGCTCACTCCTTGTTTTGTAGGTGAGACTTCACAGCAGCTCTCTCCATGGCGGACTGAGGAGACGGGCCCGCAGTAGTCGGCGTCTCTAGTGGTAGTGTTCCCTTAGCAGTTGTACTTCACCCTCGGGGTATGCCCCTAAGGGATGTGTTCTTTCCCTTTTATTTCAGCACTTGTACTTTATTTACTTTGGGACTGTATTAGACTGTTATCTAGTGTTGGACATTTTTCGATCACTTGTGGTGCATTTTAGTACATTTGTTGTTATTTATTTCTATTACATATCTTGTTAGACCGATCCGTTAGCCCTTCCGGGTCTCCAGACCCGTGGGCGGCGGTCCCGATGTTCGGATTCTTGGTGGGAGCCGAGGGTCCGGGCGCCGGGGTCGTTACACGCCCCCTCTTGTTGTTGCTGCTACCTGCTGCTATTGGCCGCTGCGTGGCATTGCACGACATGGAGGAGTGGCACCACCGGCGAAGGAGGAGTCATCATCATAGCCCGATCAAGTACTTGGATGGAAATCATTTTCGTTTTGCATCCGCTGCGCATATGATGCCCCAAGTCGATTTCCAACAACGATGCCTTTCGTGGTTACCTCTCGAGTCGGGTATCCTAGGTTCTCTGTGAGCTAGACACGTTAGTGCTCGGGGTTTGTCTTAGTTCTATGTGTACCATCAAGGTTTGTGTCATCTTCCTAGACATTCTCACTCGTCTGTCGAGTTATATGTCTGCCTGAGGGAAAGACGATAATGGGGCAGCGACTTGTGGTGTGTTGGTTCTCAGTTCGGTCGCTTGTAGCGCGCTCGTGGTTGGGGGACAGACACTGGTAGACGTACTAGTCCCCATCTAGTCCTTTGTTCCACAGCCTCACTCTAAGGGTTCCGGAACTCTTAGAGGTGTGTCAGGCGTGGGTCCGCAGCGTGTGTCGCTGCAGGTGTGGTGTTGGTTGGACTCCGCAGCTTGTTGGCATTGTAGAGGTGGAGCGGCAGCTGAACCTTTAGTCTGTGGCTGCGAGGTTGAGAGGTAGTCCTGTGCGGTTGGTCTAGGTCAGTAGCTGGTGTCGCGAACAAGGTTTCGTGACCCGAGTGTGGCGTTACCCTTCTTTAACTCATACACTTGAGTGTGGTTTTCCGTTTATTTATTAATGTCTTATCCATATTATCAGTATAGAATTATTTATTTATTTACATATGTAGAACCATGCTTGAATAGCTCTGTTAACTTTTTAATTTAGTCCTTTAGTCATACTTCTCGTGAGTTTGATGTTGTTTTGGCTTTAAAGAGAGTTTTCCTACTAAGCCAATGACTTGTGAGGCTCACACCTACTCCTTTCAGGTGAAGGAGAGTAGAATAGTTCCTGTCCCTCGTCTAGTTCGGAGCCGCACCGTACTGGAGTCAGGCCTGCACCACCAGTAGTGTAATTTACTTTATGTTGTACCTCGGGGTATGCCCTAAGCTGTTGTACTTTGTTCTTTGACTTTAGTTGATAACTGGTTGTGCAAACCTCATGCAAATATGTGTGAGATTGTATAAAATATGTGATCTTATAAATGTTCCTTTTATGTTTCCACGGACTTTTGTGATGGTATCCCTTGCGAGGCATTAGCCTATTCACGGGAGGTGGAGTCGGATCAAGCTCATTATTAGATTAACTAGTTTGAGTGATGAGGACCGCCACAGTTGGTATCAGAGCAAGGTCTGTGTGAATATAAAGGAACAGTGAGATTTACATAGCCTGATCTCTACTTTAGTCTATTGTTGGTAGTTGGCCCTAGTTTTGTATTGACTTGTTAATGTGTTATCTGGTTTGGAATGATGTATGTGCAATATTTGAAATGGCTGATAGAAGAGATTGGAGAGGTGGAGGAGATGAACCAGAAGAGTCTACTCATCAGTTGATTGAGAGATTGTGGGAAATTATTACTGAGATTTGGATGAGATTGGATTAGCAGGTACCTGTCCAACTAGCAATTATAGCACCTCGGGTTGTGGAGGAGACAGTACCAGTGGCACCACCCCCACCCCCACCAGGAGTTGAGGTACCACCTGTTATGCCCATGCCCCCAGCAGTATCGACACGTCCAGTTAGTACGGAGGAGCCTATAGTGTTAGTAGAGAGATTTTTGAGGTTACAACCACCCACTTATTCAAGAGGTCCGAATTCAGATACAACAGAGCATTGGGTGCATGAGATTGAGAGGGTTTTTGTTACTATGAGGTGTCCATAGACAAATAGAGTGATTTTGACTACATATCAGTTGTGTGGTTTTGCACAAGAATGGTGGAGATTGAAGATGCAAATGGTATTTGCAGGCAGGACTGAAGACTCCATCACTTGGCCAGAATTTTTGGGAGTGTTTAATGATACTTTATTTCCAGATCATATCCAACAAGTAAAAAGGGGGCAGTTTAGAACATTGTAGCAAGGGAATTTATCGATTTTGGAGTACAAGATGCGGTTTATGGTATTGAGCATGTATGCACCATATGTGGTTATAGATAATGCAATGATGGTAGAATATTTTATTCGAGGATTACGACCAGAGTTGCAAGATGCACTGATTCCCCTCATGTGTAGAAAAGTGGAAGAAGCTACTCAGCGAGTAGCTATTTCAGAGAGGACTGTGCAGGCCAAGCAGTCAGGGGAGTTAGGTAGTTTTCAGCTTCCACAACATTCTCCAGGTGTTAGTAAGGGCAAGGCACCATCAGGAGCATCTTCATTAGGGTTTACTAAGTGGGGTTCCAAGTTAAAGAATATATTTTGAGGTCGAGGAGGTGGAAGACAACAGGCATTCCAACAGGGTCGAGGCTTCAAGCCAGAGACAGAGGAGTCCTAACAGAGTGTAGTTAGACAACCAGTGGTTCCTCCAGGTTACAGATGTTACAATTGTGGTTAGCTAGGACATTTAATCAGGAATTATCCTTATCCTAGACAATACAATTATGGTAGAGCAACACCATAGCAGCAGAAGCAACTCCAGCAACCACTGGCAGATCAAGGAAGAGGTCCACCTTTCCAGAGGGGTCGAGGATGAGTTATGGCCATCACCAGAGCATAGACAGAGGCATCTAATTTAATTAAAGGTATATTACCTATCTTGAAATTTTTTGCAAGAGTGTTGATAGATCCAGGTGCATCGCATTCTTTTATTTCTAAAAATTTTATGGATAGTATGGTTCATCCTTAAGAAGAGAAGCTGTGTGAGTTGATTGTGGAAGTTCCTTCAAGTGGTTATATGTTCACTTCTAGTTATTTAGATGAAGTTCCAATAGTGATTCAGGGAAATCAGTTCCCAGTCATATTGTATGCTTTGTAGTTGAAAGAATATGACATGATTTTGGGAATGGATTGGTTAGAGGCCTAGTGGATTGTAGGAAGACAAGAGTTAGATTTTGTCATCCTAGTGGAGCAGTATTTGAATTTCAAGGTATGCCATTTTACACCCCCAAATTTGTTATTTCTACACTTAGAGATAGAAGGTTAATTAATGCGAGATGTGTAGCATATTTAGCTTCGGTAAGTTTAGTTGGGTCAGACAAGTTTGTGAAAATGGTTCCAGTGGTCAAAGAATTTGCAGATGTGTTTCTACAGGATTTTCCAAGCTCCACAGTGGAATTGCAGCTGGGTAGTTTGCCGATTTCAAAGGCACCATACAGAATGACACCAGCTGAATTGAAGGAATTGAAAAAGCAGTTGCAGGAATTGTTAGAGAAAGATTTTATTAGGCTCAGTCATTCACCATGGGGTGATCTAGTGTTGTTTGTTAGGAAGAAGGATGGCAGCTTCAGAATATGTATAGATTATCGCCAGTTGATCAAGGTTACTATTAAGAATAAGTATTTGCTTCCAAGTATAGATGATTTGTTGATCAATTGTCATCAACTAAGGTATTCTCTAAGATTGATTTGAGGTTCGAGTATCATCAGTTGAGAATCAGAGAGGAAGATATTATAAAATAGCTTTCAGGACAAGGTATGGTCATTATGAGTTTGTGGTTATGCCGTTTAGGTTGACAAATGCACCCGCAACTTTTATAAATTTGATGAACAAGATATTTCACCCATATTTAGATAAGTTTATTGTGGTATTCATAGATGATATATTGGTGCATTCAACATTAGAAGAGGAGCATACAACACATTTAAGGATCACTTTGCAGACTTTGTGGGAGCATCAGTTGTATGCCAAGTTCAGTAAGTGTGAGTTTTGGTTACAGGAAATTCAATTTTTGGATCATGTGATTTCTGAAGAAGTAGTTGTGGATCTAGCCAAAGTTGAAACAGTCATGAAATGGGAAGAACCAAACATAGTATCAGAAATAAGAAGTTTTCTAGGTTTGGCAGGATACTACAGGTGTTTCATTCAGGATTTCTCAAAAATTACCTCCCCTATGACAAAGTTAATTAGGAAAGGAGTGTTGCTTGTGTGGTCAATAGATTGTCGACGAAGTTTAATGGAATTGAAGAAAAGATTCACTTCAGCACCAATATTGAAATTACTGTAGTGGAGGATTTGTGTTATATATAGATGCTTCTAAGAGAGGGCTCGGAGCAGTGTTGATGCAGCATGGGAAAGTTGTAGCATATGTATCAAGGTAGTTAAAGCGTCATGAAGAGAATTATCTAACACATGATTTGGAATTAGCAACAGTGGCTTTTGCTATAAAGTTCTGGAGGTATTATTTGTATGGGGAAAGATTTGAAATTTTCACAGATCATAAGAGTCTAAAGTATATTTTCTCTCAGAAAGATATGAATCTCAGGCAGCGCAGATGGATGGAATATTTGAAGGATTATAATTTTAGTTTGACATATCACCCAGGTAAGGCTAATGTAGTTGTAGATGCATTAAGCAGGAAAACAGTTTTGAGTCAGAGGATGATAAAAGAGTGGAAGTTATTGATAATGACACAATTTTTAGTGTTAAATTTCATACATTTAGTTAAATTTAGACTTCAGTTGTCTGTAAATAATGTACATTTGGATTTTAATTTGCATTCTATTCATGTATAGTTTTTGAACATTTTAGTTAAATTTTAGGTAGAACACATAACTAGATTCGCATTTTATAAAAGCAATGTCTTTTTGAATAAATTTACTAATAAAAGTGTTTATCTTTTCATATATATTGTACATAATAATATTTGCTCTTGCATTTTTTTAAAAACATCTTTTACATGTTAGTTTGTAATAGATTTCAAATAAAATTTAATCACCACCACCAAATCTCATAATGCCACATACCCCACCACATCTTCTGGCCACGTACCCCATTTAACTCCATTTAAAAAACCTTGTTCTCTTCTTCTCCACCAGATCGACGGAAACAGCTGGTGTGGAACTTGCTGGAAGCACCTGGACAGGGCGCCTGCTGGGCAGAGGTGCGCGGCAGGAGGGCGATGGCGGTGTACGGCTGATGCTGGGCTCCCGTGTGAGTCGGCCAGGACCAGGTGTGCTTCTGGCGGTGCGGAGCTTGGTGCAGTCCAGGTGAGGCTGGGGAGCGCCCAAATCTGGAGCTGGCGGTGTACGACAGCTGGCGATTGGGTGCGCTGGAGCTCCTGTGTGCGATGGCGGTGCGCTGGCAACTGGACGTAGGAGGGCAGATGAGGCGGCTGGGCTGGGTGCGCTGCGGTGGTGTGAATTCGGAGCTGGAGCGCCCGTGCGAAGCGGCCAGCTGGGTGCGCTGGTGCCAAGGGGGCTGGCACGATGGGCTTGGCGGTGCGCGGCAGATCTACACAGCAAAGCAGATCTGTGCGGGCTGCCGTGTGAAGCGGCTGGCGATGCAGGGAAGTGCAGCGGCTGTGGAGATCGTGCGGAAGCGTGTGATGGAGCTGAGGTGACCGGAAGTGTGAGCTGGCGATCCTGGTGCTGCTGCTGATGGCGATCCTGGTGTGAAGCTGAGCCCTGAGGCCTATAAAAGGACCCCAACGTCCTCTTCTCCGGGGTTCAGATTTTAGTTTATTTCTGCCGGTTTTACTTCTTCATATTTTCTTCTTTCCGCAGAGCAGTGAGGGAGGGGAGTTAGCTAGTTCAGATTTTTTTGGTTATTTACCATTTTTTACTCTGTAATTTTTTATTTTCTGCAGAGCTACGAGGTTGGGAGATTCTGAGAGTTAGAAATTTCTCTTCTATTGTTCTTGCTGCTGGGGCTGGGGTTTAGAATTTTAGGAGTTTATTTTATTCTTGTTCTGGTTCGATTGCAGAGCAGGGAGGCTGGTTCAACTTTTGTTTTGATTTGTTTCTTTACTGTAAGGAGACGAGCTTGGACAGTTTGATATTTTGGGATTTATTTCCAGTTTGCTGTTCTTCCCTATTCTGTGCAAAAATGTCTTAGTTCGATTTCTTCTGTGCAAGTTTCTAATTTGACTGATCTTTTTATTTTTATTCATCTTGGGAAGATGTGAGTGGAGCAGTTTGTATTGCATTTCCATTCTCTGTTGGGCTGCATAGTTCGATTCAGTGCAATTGTCAAATTCTATTCCTTCTACGTTTTAGTGGAGATCGATCAGATAGATTTTAATTTCTTTCTTCTGCAACTATTGTCCATTTCTACTGTGTTAGATGGTTCGATCCTTTACTTGTTCGGCTCTTCCTTTTTGAATTGATGTTTGGCAGTGAAAGATTGTTCGGTATCCGTGAGTTCTGCTAGGGAGATGTTTCATGTGTTCCTTGATGTTGGTGAGTGATCGGAGGTGCTTCCTCTGTGTTCATCCGGAGGGATCGGGAGGCTCAGCTTTTCTTTTGAAATTGTTCATCTCTTCTGTGAAGGCTTCCGGAGGGCGACTGCAATTTTTGTCCATTTCTCTGCTACTTCGATCTAGTGTTCTACTTTCGTCTGTCTTTTGTGAAGCCATCTGAGAGGTCAGCAGCAGCAAGGAGTTTGGCATTCAGAGGGTTGGCTACAGGGAGGTAGGTTATTTGTGTCTTTTCTTGTGGAGAGATGTGAGGGCTGTTGAGAGATAGATGCATAAATCTTCCATTTCTTTTGTGTTCCAGAATTCAATTCAGAGGCATTTAGTTTAGTTCATCTGAATTTTCTTTCTTCTGTGTGAATAGCTAGTAGTCTTTTACTTCTGTGCAATTTTCTGAGATCAACAGTTCCATTTTTTTGAGAGGATTGATTCAGTATTTGTAGAGAGCTACTTTTGTTGATGTTCATCCCTGAGCTATAGGGGTACATTGATTTGAAAGTTTTCTTTTAAAGATTTTCGTCTACCAATTTGATCCCTCGAGCTGTGAGGGTACAATGATACCATATCTCTTCCATTTTCAATTCCACTTGTTCTTTCATTAGTTTGATATGTCAAGATTGTGTGGGATTTGATCGGTGTTGTGTACACATTCACTTTAATGCATTGCGACAGAGATTTCAAGTCAAGTAGTTTAATTCAAGCTTTATTCTGCTCTCCGTGGATATGACTGTTCTCACTATGTATGAGTTTATCTTACTATTTTATGTTTGTAAGACAGTTTAGAGAATGTGGGCATTTTGACGTGTGCAACGAACTCTAGAAACGAAAAACACACAGTCAATAAGGCCGCGCACTTCAGTTATATGAGGATATAGCAGAGAATCACCTATTTATTCCGAATAATCAGCAGCAAGCAGTATTAGCCAGTAGTGCAGTGGAACCTGTTGAGTTATGGTTATGTAAAAAACCATAATCATTATTTTGATGATGATCACATAACCATAATCATTATTTTGATAATGATTGCTTTGATTTATTTTGATGATGACATAATCATTGTTGATGACATAATCATTATTCATCTTATTGATATCATAATATCATTGTTTTGTGACTGGCCATATTGAAAATATGCTTAAATGAACATTGGATGTTCACATTTGGTCATAGTCAGTAGAAGCACAAACATCGGATGTACAGTTTTGTTCTCTGTTGGTCGAAGTCAAACTTTGTCATATACGAAGCTAGACTTTGGATATGATGAAGTCACTTCGACCGATCATGATAAATTTAACACCGTGCCTTCAGATGTTCTAATTTGTTCTTTATTAGACGAAGTGGAACTTCGTCATATACGAAACTGAACTTCGGATATGACGAAGTTCCACTTCTTCATATACGAAGCTAAGCTTCAGATATGGCGAAGTCACTTCGACTGTGTAATCACGAGGAAATGACACTCCTCAAACACACAACGAGATATTATAATGTGATGGAAAATATGTGATCACCACCCAACATGTTGCCCAAAAATATAAACAGAGTTTAGGGCTATCGTATTAGGAAAGAGGAGAAGAGAAGGCCACTTACCCCCGTCGCGATTCGGATCGTGTCGCGACCATGCAATCCATCACGTTCTTGATGTCACGATGGGGATGTCCGACGCCTTCTCAGCAAGGAGTGAGGGACTGTGGAAAACCTCCTTCCCTCCCTCCGGCCGACCAGAGGGTGAGAGTCCTCTTTGTAGACACCCGTTTTTGGCCTATAAGTTGAACACATTTCTCATTCATATCATTGATGTCCCAAATTGATCATCACTTTGGAGTCCTTATTTGGCCCATCATGAGCCCATTCACCCTTAATTCAAGTCCATTCTCAAGTCCATGGCCAAAATCCACTTGAAACTTCAAAAGTGTGCAATCTTCCATATCCTCTGAAGATGCCTTCACTTTGAGAGCTCATATCTTCCTCACTTTTAATTCAAAATCAGGCATTCATACTATCTTGTTGTAGCCCTCTGAGTCTAGAATCCAACATAACAAACAAATCATTAATCCAATGTCTGTGGAGATAGATATGGCCCTTTTCGTGGGACCCTGCGCGCACTATCTTGGTGATGTGGTCGGGTTCATGGTCACGACAAGAACGCGACCCACGGACCCGTCGCAACAGCGTCGTGCACGTAAACACATTTTTACGTGATTATTGGTCTCTCTTTCCATCCTAGGGCCTATCTAAAGTCTCTTTGAGTTGGATTACGACCCAAACCTCCTATCATCATCCCTAGGGAGCCCCCAAGTCCATCCAAACTCAAGATAGACTCTCCAACTCTCCCACAACTTGGACTCTCTCTCTAACTCGGGATGAGGACTCTCTCTTTCTCTAAAAACATATCTTAGGACTCTCTAGAGGAGAGAGGAAGGCTACCACCATGAGGAGAAGTCCCTGGAGGCTCTGCTCACGAGGTCTCATTGCCCCCAACGCAAAGGAGGAGTTGTTCTTCCCGTTTCATCCCTTTCTCTCTCATATCGCCTCTAGGACCAGCAGTGCTTGTACGGCTTGTAGAGATCGAACCAGGCAAGATATCTTCAAAATTTCTTCATCAACATGCTCCCCACAGAGCCCTCTTCAATCTCAAAGTGGAATCACATTGATTGGTGGTCTGTGCGCAATGTTACAGTAGATTGTTCTTCACCTTCCCTCTCATATCGAGATCTGCACATGCGGGATTATCATGCCTTCCACAGCCCAAACCAGGCCATATCTCTTCAAGACGTCTTCATGAAAGATGTTCCCCACATCCTCCTCTACGATCGCCAACTAGAATCACATCAAATAGGGCAGTATTGATTTAGTTTTGAGTTTTACTTTCTTTTCTATGTTTTGCACATGTATACATGCTAGTTAGGGTTCCTCCCTCTCCTCTTCCATGATTTCTCTCCATGCATATTCCCTCCCAGTTTTCCCATACCCAAAAGGGGTTTCCAAAACCACTCGGTACGCACTCACCATGCTCTCTACAAGCTCTCTCATATGTGATGGATGCTACACTTATTTCAATGTCTAATTGGGTTCCCCTTTCATTTTTCATGACTTGGCAGGTACTTGGAACAAAGAGCAAGCAAGGAAGCTCTTCCTCTTTGGCTGGTTGAAGAGGAGAAAGGAGGTCTGCCATCCATCTCTTGCACTACTGAGAAGGCATCGAGGGACCCGATCGCGACATCCATATCGCGTTCAATCGTGCGGTCGCGACAAGGTTGCCATCACATCACACATCGGCGACTCGTTAACAGTAAGTGGCCTTCTCTTCCTTTTCCAAGTTGATTAGCCCATGCTGAGGGAGTATTTCTTTAGGTAATCATCTTGGTGGCGATCACATTCCTTCATTCTATATATCACATGCTCTTTTGTGTCTTAGAGGGGGTACACCCCGTGATTACACCTTGGCGATCACAGTCGGACCTCCATTGCCAACCTTGTTGCTCCATCCTTTACTGCCTTTGTTGTTTTTAAAGTGTTAGAATCATCTTAGGATCGGGTTTTCCATTTTATTCCTTATGTTGCTTTTAGGCCTTGTCGCGATAGACGGCAGGCGCGACGTTGTCGCGCGGCAGAGTGTTGGAGGACGGATATCAGGTACGCTTGTGGTACTAATTTCCATTCCATGGTCCAGTTCTATTTGTTAGTAGGTCTTCTCTTCTATTTAGTTGTTTTCATGTTGTATTATGTTTAGGGTAGTCTGTTTGCCATATGTTTATGTGTGGTTTAGGCTTTCTGTAAATAGACATTATCGCGACCGACCCGTAGGTCGCGATAAGGTCGTAACGGATCTGATCGTCGTGACTTTATCAAAAACATCCTAGATTGTTGTTTGTTAGTTTAGGATAGTATTTGCATACACTTTGGTGTAATTAGGTTCATGCATACACTATTTCGTGTAGATAGGATTTCTCCTTGGTAGTGGAGACCCTCTCACCCGCGAGCACTCGTGGGCTGACCAGGGCCTGCTATCGAGGGCCTCCGTAACTCCCCGTTGTTGTACGCATGTTGCGGTCACCGGGCTGGTTGTACCTGTTGCCCCCTATTTTAGATCGTTGCATGTGATTTTTGTGTCACCCCTTAGTCATACCGGAGTACTCAGTACACACCTAATAGGGTTCCTCTTTAGCCGAGTGCAATCCATTTAAATCAATTCGTTAAAAGACTAAGTGATAACCCTAAAATCCTAACACATATCATGTTAATTTGAGTGTTTGCTTGAGAGCTCCCTTTCTATCCCCTTCTTGTGTGATTTTAATTGTTGGTGTACCCCTTATTTATATTTGTGTATCCTTTTATTTCCCCCATTTCTCATCCTCTCATGGCTCCTTTCCACTTCACCTTTCCTCCTCATGTAGACCCCTTGTCTCATGAGTCTCTTTCAAATTCAGCCCAGTCCAGGGCCCATCAGGCCGATGAGAGTGCCTTTTCCCACTTTGTCCCGTCACCATCCTCCTCTGATGAGGCCGCTGAATTGGAGCGCCTCCGTTTGAAATGGGCCTCTACCAGGCCCGCGAATTGTTGTCCACCTTTGCTCTACGGTCTTCTTCTGGGATCTGCCCAACAGGCCCACATTATCCTGCTCATTCTAGATCCCCTTTCGTTGTCACTCCTGGATTGGACCACCCTTCTATTCAGCCCACATCATTACAACCGACCCATTATGCTCAATCTGGTCCGAACCTTGACTCTCGACTTCGCTCTCATTTCCAGGCTGGCCCTCACCATCCACAATCCACCTCGGCTCAGGACTTCCAATCTGAGTTTAAGTCCATGAAGCGAGAGCTTAGTGACTTGCGGAGGCAGTTAAATCCCAAACCCGCCTTTAATGATACACTCCCTGATTTCCATGGTCTCTGGATCCCTCCACTCTCTCAACTCCCCGTTTATCACAAATATAGTGGAGCCGGAGACCCTTACATCCATTTGAAGGAGTTCCTCTATGAGTCTGTGTCCTATCAACATGATCGTCGCTTATTGGCTTATCTTTTTAGGCTGTCATTGGATGGGTCTTCTCTAGAGTGGTTCTATTCACTGCCTCCCAATAAAGTCGAGGACTTTGAAGTCATGAAGATCAGATTCATATAGCAATACCAAGATTGGGTCAAGCCCGAGTATTCAATGGCCAATCTGGTGGCTGAGCAGATGAAGCTCGATGAAGAGTTCATGACCTATGCTGACCGGTGGTGTCAAATGTCTGCTCGTATTTAGATGCACATCCCAAAAGAGGAGAAAATCAAGCTTATTATTGCTAATGCAGCCCCTATGTATCGTGGCATCTTGGCTATGAATGACATCACATCCATGCAACAACTGTACAGTCGGGCTCATTTCATTAAGACCCAATTCCGTGACTCATTTATGCCATCCATGTTCGAGGCCCAACAACCAAATTCTTCATTTCAAGGGCCCATTTATGAAGGAGTTCAAACCCAGGAGAGAGTGGATGCTGTCTACCAACCTGCACCTCTCCATATCACCACCCACTATACATCCTCGCCACTTCCACCGAGCCAACTCACTCCACTTCCACAAGACCGACCACCTCGCCAATATCACCACAACCCATCATCTAATACCCATCCATCATAGTATCCACTCGGCCCAAAGCGAGCCCACTATCACCCGTTGCCTGAAGCCTTTCAGATGTCTTCATAGCTCTGATGACTATCAATGCATTGCAGCTCCCTCCAGAAAAGCCAAATTGGGATGCTACTGTAGTCCAGTCTAAATATTTCCTATATCTTTGCTATCCCGGACATACAGTCACGAATTGTTGTGAATTCCAAGATGTGATCTATGATCTAGAGCACAAGATAGATTGGGCTGAAATGCACAGGCTCATCCTGCATTGTCAAGAAAAGAAAAGAGCACAAGGCCAGGGGCAACAACCCTCTCCATCACAGGCAATGGATTAGACGCCCAAGCAACCAGTAGAACAGTCAAGACAACAAGCACAAGCATCAAGATTGTCATCTCAATTAGCTAAGGATCAGATGCATTTCTTTACCTACCCACCTAGTGCGCTACCTACTCCGTCACCACCTCAACAATCTCCTCTACCAACCCTTGCTCAGGCCAACACCACCACGCCTACCCCTGATCCCGCACCACACCATGATGACAAGTTGCCAGCTTGACGTATTATGTCAGTGCGCCATCGGTCGTCTCCCCCAATACCACAACCCACTGATCCCTCACCCCCCACAAACCCTCCATCCTTACCCATTGCCACCATCTATATGCCACAACCACCCGTTCTTGAGCAAGCCACCACCACAGCACCAATGCTAGAGAAAGCTCCACTCACCTCTGAGCCAGAGCAAGAGTTTCCTACTCCTAAGCTTAAGGCTGACTCAGCCTCTGAGTTGGAAGAAGAGCTCTCTCCGCACGAGCTTGTCCTTGCCACCATCCAATCACCTCACGCTAAAGCCTTCGCATCTGAAAAACCCTCCATAGCCACCATACATCCCATCACCATCACCACCCAACGAAGCAAGTGTGAACCACCATGCCTCGAATCTACTTCCCGTGAATAAGACAGTTCGAGCAAGGATAGCGTAGTCCCAGTCATGCATTCTGACCCCTACAACTACATTAGCAGCATACCGGTCTATGCCCTTATCTCGGGCACATTCGGGAAGGATGAGCCTTCATCTCCTCAGAAAATGACTGTCAAAAAGAGTTCCCAAGCACTAGTGCCAGTCACTTCCAAAGCGAGGACAATAGCTGTTACACTTCTCATTGGAGATGCTACCGTAGATGCCATCATTACCCCTTCGCTCGATTATGTTGTAGGTGACTGAACAAAAGAAGGCCTTCTCTACAAACATTGTGCTATTTGACACTACTGCCAAGGCTATCATGAATTCAATGCTTAAAGGTTAGGCATGGAGACATCTAGTCGAAGCTCTCAACAATACAACCTCCACATCTCTGCTAGAGTTTTCACTCAAGAGGCAAGAGGCCAAGTTGCCCAAAATGTCGAAGATTGTTCCGAAGACCCTCCATGCTCCCTTCCAGTTAGACCAGGGGCAAGTTGTCATGCAATCAAGAACACTCAAGGTTTTGCCAAGAGTCTTTTGCAATTTGCTTCAACTTGTCAGTCGGTTGGCCATGCTAATGCCACCCATCATACTCCTAGAAGCCTCCCCTCTTCATCTGTCAAAGGAGTTGGTCTTCATGTCTGACTTTCAGGCCAAGATGCCAAATCTCAAGTCGTTGGTACCATGCATCAAATTCCCATGGATCTGCACTGTCCACTTGTCAAGGAAAACCCTCTCAATAGAGGAGCCTATTTATGGCATTCCCCCATGGGTGTCTATAGAGGTTGGGCATGCAAATGATAACCAAAGGGCAAGTGCACTTATGGTAGTCATGACAATAGATGAGAGAGCCATGTGGCTGCAAAGAAGAGCGAGGCCATCTACTGCTTGGTCTCATTATTGAGAAGACATGTCAAGATGAAACACTCATATCTATCTGTAAGAGCAAAGAAACCACGACATCACAAGAAGATGTCCTCACAAGAAGCATGAAAGGAGGCTGAAATCAAGATCAAGTAAGAGCTTGTCAGAAGAAGCTCAAGTTTCACATCTCAATACCTTGGCATCATCTAATCCTGAGCTATCCACACTACTCATTTTGGTCAATTTTATTCCAAGAGGAGACGCTCGATCTCATAATCATGGGATGTGGCCATATCCTTCCCCTTCCACTCCCCCAGGGTCTTTGGATCCTCACTTATTTCCTCCACTGAGCCGCCCGATCATCCACTGGGTACTCAGGGTATCTTTTCATCCTCTCCACTTAAGCCTCCTAATCACCTTCTGGGTACTCAGGACTCCTCTCTACCTCTTCCCCCTAAGCCACCCGACCATCCTCCGAGTTCTTAGGGTTTCTTTCCACATCCACCTGGGTCATCATACCATCTTCCTTGTGCTCAAGATGACTTTCTAACTCTTCCACCCGAGCCGCCTAACTGTAGGTCAGGTTCATATCCTCCAGGGACATCTGATCTTAGTCCCGATTCCCCTCCTTCCACTTCCCCTTCTAATCCTCTAGATCATCCACCCTCTATTCTGCAGTTCCTTCCTTTAACCCCTCCTGATCTTGGGTTTGACCCGATTCCTCCTTCCCCACTTGCTCATGGTCCAGACCCTTTTTCTCACTATTTTCGAGGTTTCAGTCCTCACTAACATTCTTCACTTCTTTGTAAATCTTTTTTGTTTGAGGGTTCTTATCCCTCATCTTCTTGTAGAGTCTTGTCTCCATCTTTTTTTTGTGTTGAGCTGACTCCCATTCTTGCCACCCCTACTTTTCACCATTTCCTACAAATGAGCTAATTAAAATCAACCAAAATTGAAGTTCAAAGACTAATGCAGACCATTCTTTCAATAAAGGGGTCACATTTTGCACCAAATAACCATGCAAATATATGTTTTAACACAAAGAAAAACATCAAAGAGAGTCATCTCAGTTCACGACAAGAGTGGTCGAGTCAGTCTTAGGTTTATTTTGCTTCTACAGCACTCATGCTAGAGACTACTCTGCGCTAGGAGTCCAACATTGCTTCTCCTGTTGTTAAAGGTTACTCTAAGCAAGGATCACATCATCACACACTCACATGACAACCTTAGTCGATTCCTCTAGCAAACAACGTTGCTACTTAGGCCATACCTTTTTTTTTAACAGAATAAATGCAACAGGAATCAGTAGCTGGTCAAGTGCACTCCACCCCAGCAGGGTGAAATGAAACCACTCCCCCAGACGATAACCTGCTACACCTGATTTATTAATGATAAAAATGGACATTACAACCTCTGCGGGGCATCCCCCTGAAGAAAACAAACAGCAAAACACGGGCATATAGCCACTTAGACCAACCTTATATTAAAAAGGCTTGATCTATCTAACATAATCGAACCTTTACAAGAGTGAGGGAGGTTATGGACACCCCAGAAGACTTGATTCCCTTTAGAGACCACTGCATAATTTGCCAAACTGTCTGCCACCATGTTTGCTTCACGGTAAACATGAGAGATGTTGATGGAGCTTGGATCGGCATGCTTGATCTCTCGCCACCATCGATAAGATCGCCAGGATGTGCATTTGTTCTGTTGCAAAGAGTTTATTAGCAGGAGGGAGTCCGACCTGATATCAGAAAGTTGAACACCTAATTGCTCTGCAATCCTTATACCATCACACAAGGCACGAGTTTCGGCAATGAGACTGTTCCCCATACCATAATAATGAGAAAATGCTACGAGCACCATACCATTTCTGTCCCGAATGCAACCACCACCTCCACAGTAACCCGGATTCCCTTTAGAAGCCCCATCTACAGTTAAGCAATATCTTCCATCTGGAGGTATCCATCGGATAAGCTTGATTTGTTTGGCAGAGAATTGTGGATTAAATCCATAAACTTGAAGCACCTGTTGTTTTGACGTTGAAGGAGCAGTTTTGAAAGAAATGTTTGTGAGGGCAAGGGAAATATGGAGCTTTATCGAATTGATAATTTCATTAACCCGGACAATCTTCTCTTCATACCTGGCAGCACATCTACCTTTCCACAGCTCCTAAATCATAACCATGAAGCCATAAAGGGATATAAATCCCATGGGGGATCTGATGTTATAGTTTTTGACAAAATTCCAGGTCCTTGTTGTTATATGGCCATGCAGGTGAATTTTATTACTGACAAGGGGAAAGAACCAGCGCCAGATCTGAACCGCTATTTCACTATTGATGAAAAGATGATCAAGGTCTTCAATCTGAGGATTAGCACAGTAGTAGCATCTAGATACCATGGGAACTCCATAGTCCGCTATCCTACTGTCAACCGGGATAGCACCATTCAACATCTTCCAGGAGAACAGGGAGCTTCTAAGATTGAAGGAAGGCTGCCAAATCTTCAACCAATATGTTCGGCGGTTTCCCTTATCTCTAATCAAGTTATAAGCAGAGGAGACAGAAAAATTACCACTGGGGGAAGCTACCCAAACACATATGTCCTCCTCTCCATTTAGATGGATACACGCTACAAACTCTTCTGGAATGACCACCCTTAATGGATGTGAGTCATTATTCAATACCTTCTAAATAGTAGAAATATCGCCCACTAAGTCCCCTTGGAGGAGCCCAGAAAACGGAAGGTCACCCATCTAATTATCCTACAGAATTTTGATTTTATCCCCCTTACCAAGAATCCATCGTATGTTGTTTTGAATGACTCTGTTAGCAGCTAGAAGAGTACCCTTCGGAATTCCAGGAAGATAGTTGAATCTGGAAGTTTCATACCTTTTCCTTGCATAAGAAGCCCAGAAAGAAGTGGCATGGCGGATGTTCCACAGTTGTTTGACTGCCAAGGACAACTGGACATGGTGCAAGTTGCGAATGCAAAGGCCTCCTTCTGCTTTCGGAAGGAGCAAAGACTGCCAAGAAACCAGTGCCGCCGACGAGAGCCATCAGAACCATTCCAGAAAAAGGCCGCCGCTGACCTATGAAAGAAAGATATTACTGCTTTTGGGAGAACAGATGCAGCCGCAAGGTAGACAGGGATGGAAGAGACCACCGAATTAATCAAGGTAGTTCGCCCTGCTTGGGAGATTAGTTTGGACTTCCAGCCCCCAAACTTGACATTAACTTTATCTATAAGGTGTTTGTAATCAGCAATGAGGACTCTACTAGGCTTGAGAGGAACTCTAAGGTAGAGAAGCGGACCTTGTTGCTTCTTATACCCAGTGATATCTCTGATTCTTTGAATAGCCAGAGGGGACATCTTGGCATCTACCATGAAAGAACTTTTACTAGCATTGATATACTGACCAGAAGATTGAGAATATTTCTCCAAGAAAAGCATCAGATTTTTAACATTACAAATACTGCCATTCGAGAATATAAGCGTGTCATCCGCATAAAGCAAATGGGAAGGGGGCGGGCTGCCTCTGGGACCAACAAAGGGTAAAGCAGGCCACTGGAAACCATTTTTGTCAGACCTCTACTAAGAGCTTCCTCCATAATGATAAAGAGAGCAGGGGCCAAAGGATCACCTTGTCTTAGACCTCTAGTTGATTTAAAATAACCCACCAAAAATCCATTAAACAACACTGAGAACCAGCAGTTGGATATCATCATTCCCATATAGGAAACAAACCTGGAAGAAAAACCAAACCTCTTGAGAACTGCAAACAAGAAATCCCATTCAACACTGTCATACGCTTTCTTGATGTCCAGCTTAAAAATAGCATTTCCCCCTAACTTTGCGGCCAATATCATGAACTAATTGTCTAGAAAAAGAGACATTATCCAGAATGTACCTTCCTTGAACAAACGCCCCTTGTTCCTCTGAAATAATACCTGGAAGAATGGCAGCTAGCCTGTCACATAAGATTCTAGACACAATTTTATAACAAAAGTTGCAAAGGTTAACAGGCCGGAAGTCATTGAAAGATTCGGGAGTATGTTTCTTCGGGACAAGTGCGATCAGAGTAGAAGTAACGCCTCTGGGGAAAGAGTGACCCTGAAAGAAACCACTGACCGCTGCATAGACCTCATTATGAATGATATCCCAACAAGAAGTGAAAAAGATGTCTGTGAAACCATCAGGACCAGGGGAGCTGTTACCATTCAAACTCCAAACAGCGTGTTTAACTTCATCCATACCTGGGCAAGCACACAGGACCTCATTTTGAGCATCAAATTTTTTGAAGGAATAACTTGGAGAATATCCTCATCAATCACATGGGGACAGGACTGCATGAGGGTCTCAAAAAAGACACTGCCTCATTCCGTAAGACCTCTTGGTCCTCACACCAGGAGCCATTAACTTGAAGGCGCTGGATCCTGTTTCTTCTTCTTTTCCCTTGAACAGTAGCATGATAAAAAGCGGTGTTCCTGTCACCTTTCTCCAACCAATCCATGCGTGATTTTGCGCCCAAAAAATCTCTAGGCAGTGCAACACTTTAGTAAGAGCAGCATTAGCCTCCCCCAACACAGCTCTATTCTCCGGCGACGGGTTGGTATCAAAATTCTCCTGCTTTATTCTAACAGCTTCCTCCTGGACACACACATTACTGTCAACATCACCAAAAACCATTTTATTCCAAGAACGAAGATCATGTTTAATTGCCTTGAGTTTAAGGAAAAGGATAACGAAGGGATTGGGGTGCCACTGGGATTCCTCCTTCCACGCTCTGCTAACTGTATCATGAAAAGTGGCATGGGATGTCCACAAAGCTTGGAACGTAAATCTAGAAGGAGGTCTGATATCTGTAACAAAATTAACCAACAAGGGAGAGTGGTCCGAGGGACCCCGAGGAAGGTGACTGACAGAGAGGCCAGGAAACTTTTCCTCACAACTAATGTTAAGCAAAAAATGGTCCAGTCTTGCCATGATAGACGCCTGGCCGGTTCTTTTGTTAGAGCAGGTGAAGTTTGGGCCAATGTAACCGGCGTCATGCAAAGATGTAGCATTGATACAAGCATTGAAGTCCAGCATGGCTTCCATATTACATATGCGACCGCCTTTTTTCTCAGCTGGCTGAAGGACACAGTTGAAATCTCCCCCAATGATCCAGGGGACGTCAACAGTGTCCGAGATGGCGATAATATCATCATAAAGAGATCTCCTGGTGGCAGCGTCACGCCTAGCATACACAAAGGTAAGAACCATATATGCCTTATTATCTTCCATCATTGCTAATGAAATCTGCTGATCAGATTTACTAATGACTTGCATGGAAGTATTATGCCAAAATATCCAAATTTTTTAGCTTTCATCCTTGTTTCCTTCATAATGCTGCATTTTAATGGATTTACAAATTTTAGCGGCCCTGGCAAAAGGGACCATTGGTTCTGCAATTGCCACAATGTCAACATTTCCCTTCCTAACCAACCTTCTGAGAACCCGCCTAGAGGCATTATTAGAAATACCCCTAACATTCCAATAAAGAAAAGAGCTGGTCATGAGGATGAGTATCCAGAGGTACCCCCTGCTGCCTTAGCCTGCGATCTGGTTCTAGCACCAACTATTTTTTGAGATTTTCCTTCTTCCATAGGAGGAGCTGTATTCATAAAAATATTCTCACTGGCCGCTAGTATAGAAACCTTTCGAAGAACCGCTTCCGCCGGTTTTGGAAATGTTTTTGTAGGGTTATGGTAGGTATTGTGGTCCTGTTCGTCCTGCACAACAGGAACCGTCGCCGGAGAAGACATTACACCAGCCTTGCTTGCGTCAAACACACCCTCCAAAGCCGCACTGCACCCTGAAATTTGAACGTTCTCTTGCATGCAGTCCCCATGCATAGCATGCAACGTCGGGGAAGAGTTTTCCTGTGCTTCTTGATTTTCAGGGGCATTAACAGTCATCGGAACATGTCGGGGAGGGCTGGGACCCAATTCCTCTAATGCATGAGGAGACTGGCCATGGCCGTCCTTAGCAACCAATTCTTCGGAGAGAACCATCTGTTGATTAACATCATCATCCTGGACATTCTCCAGAGCTGAGAACCGACTACCAGAGATATTGGTTTCCGGAGCTTCCCGTTGCACCTTTAGCCGCCATTCCTTCTTGGTGAAGCCATTCCCTTCCTTCTGACCCTGCTCAGGCATTGGAGATTCCCCCTGGGGGTTAACTGACATCTCTGAGACCTTTTGTTTCCTGTGACAGTCCGAAGCCGCATGGCCCAGCTTATGGCAGTATGAACAAATCGTAGGAATTCTGTAGTAATTAATTTTTTGCCAGAACTCATCTGAGCCACATCCTATCTATATTCTTTCCGGCCTGGGTTTAACAATATCCAGCTCCACACACATAAAACCCTCATTAGTTTGAGTTAAGGCCTTCGTTGGTTCATAAATTCTGAGAACTTGACCCAGATTCTCTGCTATGGACTTCAAGAAATCATCATAATAATAGTTAACTGGTAGCATTGAAAATCCAATCCATATAGGAATAACAGTCGGATCAGCATTATAATCAAATTGAGGGACCCATTTAAAGAATCTGTATAACAAGCCTTTGATATATAAATTCCTTCTCATTATGACCTTCAAATAATCATCCTCAACGTCAAACCGCAACAACAGGTGACGTTGGTTAAGGGAGCTGACAATGAAATCACTCTTTAACAGAAGTCTTTGTGACAGACAAGATTTGAACTCCGGGATTGAGCAGCGACCATAAGCACACCTGACAATAAGAGCAAGTTTGAAGGTTTGAATGGACTTGCCTACTTCTTCACAGGTAAAGTAAACTGCTGGTTCACCAGAGTCGGTGAAGGAAGGCATTTTGACTCCTATGTTGATGACCAGAGGCAGCTTCAAGTCTGCAATAATCTGCGCGTAGGATTTCCTTCCATTTGAAGGAACGCTGGCAACCCTTTGAACATCATCCACGCCTTCCACCGGAGTAGCCATTGACGAGGACCCAGCACCCCCGCCAGTCCCCGGGGCCGACGGAAGCGACAGAGAGAAACCAGAAACGAACCAAAATTCCCAGAGCGTCTCTCTCTAGAATCTAGAGAGAGAAAGAGTGATACCATGATATTTATCTAGAAATCCAATTAAACATAGGCCATACCTAGGAGGTGCAAAAGTTGTTCTCTTCTTTACTCGGTCGAAGTATAAGGGCAAAAAGGGCTATCTGGGCAAGGCAACCAACCTAAGCACATCTCGATGAGAGCAAATGTCAAATAGGGATGGTCAATCAAACCTGCAAAAGAAAAGCAAAATAAAAAAAAAGAAGAAGAACAAATGGAGGAAAATTGAGGAATAGGGGCATGGCAAAGAGTGGCAATACAGTTCCCCACGAGACGCCCTTGAACTCGGTCGTACTCATGCCCCAAGTAAGAAACAAGCCAAATGTTTTTTTTGAAATGATCGAAAGTCCCTGCACAACAGATTGAATCTTTAAGGGGTGTGCCATAGAAGAAAGCTAAACCTGATTTGTCCTTTAAAACCTGCACTAGACTTATCCCCAAACTTTCTTCTCTTTCTCCTTATATGGCTGGGGCGTCTCCTGGGTATGGCCTTTGTAGCGGCACCGCAAGCTAAGGGCAACCATGTAAAGGACGCCACCATCTTAATGCACATCTGACCTTTTTGGTGGTCTTTAATGAAAGGCGAATGAATGGGGACCTCTGGCCAGTAGTTTGATCTTGCTTTAGTGCTGTAGTAGTAAGGGTGAATACCTTCTGTCTCACATGTCTTTTTTAGGAAGGGCTAACGTCGACTTTAGGAGTTATTCAAAATCCCTAAAAAAAAGATATCCACAAATCACAAAAAATAGATATTGTCTAAAAAATCCCCAAAAAATAAATAATACAAAAAAATAAAATAAAAATCAGATATTTCCAAAAATTCAAAAAATCAAATAATTTCAAAACTCCAAAAAATTATATGTTTTCAAACTAAAATAAAAAAATAAGTAGATCTGATCAACCACTCATAGTGTGGAAGTACTTTGGCTCTCCAACATTGTTCATTCAAATCTCACAATTTCTTCAATGCTTTTGTCTGAGTTTTGCTCACATCATTTTTATGATCTATCTCTCCTCCTCAGTCCCACCCATAATTTGAATTTCAAGTTTATTATCCCACCAAGTCCTTCCCATGTCCCATACATATTCTCCCTCATCTCAATGGCTCCATGAGAGGAATCTCTATGTGTGAACCTGACAGTTCTTCAGTACTTTGTTTCAATCATGTGCATGACTGAGTTGTGTATGCTTGTTGTTGTTAGCTTGTTTAGTACTTTAGTGTTTTGTTATTGCTTCATTTATACAAAAAAAAAACAAAAAAAATCAGAAAAAACAAAACCCAAAAAATGGCGAGTTCTGCGCTCCACAGGTAAGTATCTCTATCCCTTCTCCCTTGCATTACTATATGGTACTTATGCTACTATATTATCTCAAGGACCGGCTAGTTTTCAATGTATTTTAGGATCTGAGTTCCCCTTTAACAAAAATAGTGTGGATCTAGGTGCACATTGCTAATCGTTGGATAGGTCGTTGGGTTAAATAAGTTTGGGGACGATGAATTCAAGCTTGCACTGCAGTTGTTGGTAGTTTATTGACCCATTCTTATTCAGCTTAGCAATATTATCCTTGAGTCATTTTCTTTTTTTATTATTAAAAACAGTCCTCAGGGCCTCAAACTAGGAGAGTGCACCCTCCCCCAGAAAGGGAGAATGTTCTCACTCCACCAGTGAGAGCAACCTGGGCCTGGGCTATTATAAAAAAAGAGTATGAATACAACATCCATGGGGCATACCCCAGTTAAACCATTCTGACATGCATGAGGCTAGATTTATCAATGACTATAGGCCCCTTACAAGGATGAGGTAAGGTATGCACCCCCCAGAAAATATGATTCTACCTAGAATTAACCGCAAAATTAGCAAGGGAATCAGCAAGTTGGTTTGTTTCCCGGTACACATGTGACAATAAAATTGACTCCCGCTGATGAACGATGTAGCTTCTCTCCACCATTTGTATGAACGCCAAGATACAACCTTATCCTCACGGATGGAGTTCACGAGAACCTGAGAATTAGAGTAAACAATAGAAATCCTATAGCCTAAGGAAGTAGCCAGACGAAGTCCATCACAAAGCGCTCTCATTTCTGCAATCATGCTGGTCCTTACGCCATAAAAATGAGCAAAGGCCACTTGGACATTGCCCTGAGAATCACGAATACAACCACCACCTCCACACTCCCCAAGATTTCCACCTAGACATTGAGTTATTTTCTATTTTCTCCTTTCTTTGTATATTAATTTGATGATTTCTTTTTATTTTAGCTCAGCATGCATCATGTCGGACTTTGAGCTTCATGCCTCATGATTTGTCAAAGGTTGCTTCCTTGGTGATGGTCAATCAAGCTTAAGTTTCTTGAACAAGAAATCCTATTCCACTCACAATTTGAAGGTTTTCTTTGAGCTAGTCACTTGGTCCAGTTGGCCAGTACGGCTCCTGTCCAGAACTTTCTCCCTCCATTCATCCAAATCAGCTTAAATATTCCCCCTGATTTGTCTTGGTTGTGAACCGCTCCCAGGCCTTGCGTCATCGTGAGCTGCCTGGCACGCACATGTCCTCTCAAGATGAAACCTATAGGCCAATCGGCTAGGGTACCTCTCAATCAAGAGGTTGATCATCCTTCTTTTACTTTCCTTTTTCTATCATTCTAGACAGGAGCCGTCCGTGCTCGCTCTTCCTTGAGGTTAGTTTAGAGTCTTCCTAAGAATTTCTATGGCTTATTGGTTGTGACGGGTGTCTCTTTACCTTAATTCCCACTTTTCAGTCCACTTCGCTTCATCCTCGCTTCATTTCATTTCATTACACACCGCTCCCCTTCCGCTTCGCTCCCTTGCAAAGCGGGCATCAAGGAGGGCCAATCTGTAGACATCCGTTTTTGTCCTATAAATTGAGCACATTTCTCATTCATATCATTGATGTCCCAAATTGATCATCACTTTGGAGTCCTTCTTTGGTCCATCATGAGCCCATTCACCCTTAATTCAAGTCCATGACCAAAATCCACTTGAAACTTCAAAACTGTGCCATCTGCCATATCCTCTGAACATGCCTTCACTTTGAGAGCTCATATCTTCCTCCCTTTTAATCCCAATCAGGCATATCATACTATAATTTTGTAGCCCTTTGAGTCTATAATCCAACACAACAAACAACTAATCAATCCGATGTCTGTGGAGAGAGATATTGCCCCTTTTGTGGACCATGCGCGCACTGCCCTAGTGAAGCGATCGGGTGCATGGTTGAGACAAGAACGCGACCCCATGACCCGTCGCGATAGCGCCATGCACGTAAACACATTTTTACGTGTTTTATGGTCTCTCTTTCCATCCTAGAGCCTATCTAAAGTCCCTTTGAGGTGGATTACGATCCAAACCTCCTATCCTCATCCCTAGGGAGCCACCAAGTCCATCTAAACTAAAGATAGACTCTCCAACTCTCCCACAACTTGGACTCCCTCTCTAACTCGGGATGAGACTCTCTCTTTCTCTAAAGCCATATCTTAAGAGTCTCTAGAGGAGAGAGGAAGGCTACCACCATGAGGAGAAGTTTCTAGAGGCTCTGCTCACGAGGTCTGATCGCCCCAATGCAGAGGAGGAGTTGTTCTTCCCGTTTTATCCCTTTCTCTCTCATATCACCTCCAGGACCAGAAGTGTAACGTAGCGCATTTTCGGATCTTCGCGGATCGTGGATTAGTGGTAGTTCGGATCTGTGTTTATTGGTTTTGGTGTGGTGCTCATGGCCAGTATGAGGTCATTGGGCCTTGGTTGTGGTTTCCGCGCGTTGTGTGGAGCTTAGTGGGCCGACAGGTTAGATCTGTAGTGCCCGTTAGTTCACCGGATGTGAACGCGACGGTGGTGAAGGCCGCGTTCTGAACGCGTCGGTAGCGAGGGTCACGTTCAGGTTGCCGCTGTTTGGAGCCGACGTCTGCATGTGCGCCGCGTGTCGCGCATGGAGTGGAGTTGCTGACGTCTGGGTGTTAACGCGACGCCTGAAGCTGTCGCGATGAGGTCGCGTCGATTAGGTGTGTCACGTTAGTAACCGCTGTGTGGTTTTTAAAAAGGGTTAGGCCGAACAGAGCAGGGAGGCTCTGCTCGACCCAGGGAAGGAGCTGCTGCGGCTCTGTTGGGCGATTTGGTGTTTCAGTGGTGTTCTCGTCGCGCTCTCGACGTGAGGACGTTGCATGGAGCGGGGGAGACGTCGTGCCATAGCCAGTTTGGGTGTTCTTCGTGAAGGTAGGGAGTTCTACCTTGATTTGATTATGTAGATTGCTCTTTGGTTTGTTTATTGCTTAAGAACAATAGATACCATGTCTAGGAGGTGAACTGAGCATGAAAACCGGATTGAAATTATGTTTAGGGTGGTTTGTATGATTGATCAGGTGATGGTTTCCGGATCCTGAGAAGGCGACGGTTTAGACTGTCGCGACCAGGTCGCGGTAGGCCGCTCTGCCGCGACAGTGTTTCTTGTCGCGCCATATCGTGGTGTCGCGATCAGAAGGCGGTTCTGGCCTCTGTCGCGACAGCAACCGAGGGTTTTGTTTTGTATGCTCTTGGTGCTTTGGTTATCGTTGTTTATAGTGTATGACTAAGAGAAGAGGTGCTTTGACACCCGTGAAACTCTGTGAACAGGTTACCTACATGGTTAGTAGGTAGTTTACATAATCGGTGTGGTGTTATTGTGGTGTGAGGTGCATTTGTTGGGCGGACAGCACTCAGACCAGCGACAACTCTCTCACACTACCCACTCGTAGATACCAGAGAGAGATAGAAGGAGGTAGGAAGAAGAACACAGGAACACCAGATTTTATGTGGTTCGGAGGCAAGAAGCCTTCCTACGTCCACGGCCACAACAACTTTCAATACTTCTTCTGCAAGAAAACACTCTTGCACATACAAAGAGGACAAAACCCCCCCTTTATATACTAGGAGGAAAGGGCGCCACAATCGAGTCACATAAGGGCAAAAGGGTCCTATCTCTGAATCGCCTCAGAACGACATTCGACTGCATGAGTCGAATCCTCCACATTTGACATTCGACTACATGAGTCGAATCATTCAATCGACTGCTTCAACTTCTGACTTCGGCTGTGGCAGTCGAATGCTGAACCCGCCTGCAACACTTAGTCAAAATTTAGCTTGGAGTCAGAACTCGAAACAATATCAGGCACCTCCTCCTCAAGGTAGCAAAAGAGCAGCTGGCTGTGGCATCCCTCCATCTATCATTCATGGAGATCAACTGAAGCTTGACATAGCTTCAGTTGGTCTCTTGTGACCACCTTGGTTAACATGTCTGCAGGATTTTCTGACCCTCTTATCTTCTCAAGCAAAAGTGTACCATCTTTAATCAACCCACGGATAAAGTGATACTTCAGCTGTATATGCTTCGTCCTTGCATGGAAGACAGGGTTCTTGGCAAGATGAATGGCACTTTGACTGTCACAAAACAACACACTCTTGTTTTGTTTCTTGCCCAACTCCTTCAGAAAACTTTTCAGCCACACCATCTCTTTGCTGGCTTCGGAGACGGCAACATACTCTGCTTCTGTGGTTGAAAGAGCAACAACTTTCTGAAGTTGTGAAACCCAGCTCACTGCAGTCCCACCCAAGGTGTACACATAACCAGTGGTGCTTCTCCTTGTGTCCAGATCACCACCAAGATCTGCATCAACAAAGCCTTGCAAAATGACATCACCTCTTCTGAAACAAAGACATTTATCTGAAGTGCCTTTCAGATATCTCAAAATCCATTTTACTGCCTCCCAGTGTTGTTTTCCCGGATCTGCCATATATCTGCACACAGCTCCCACTGCATGTGCTATATCCGGCCTGGTACAAACCATAGCATACATCAGACTTCCCACAGCTGATGCATAAGGGATTCTCTTCATGGACTCACATTCTTCAGTAGTCTTCGGTGACTGCTCTTTGCACAACTTGAAGTGACTTGCTAGAGGGGTGTTGACTGGTTTTGCATCTTGCATGTTGAACCTGCTCAACACCTTCTGAATGTAGCCTTCTTGAGATGGCTTCAGAATACCATCTGCTCTATCTCTCACAATTCTCATCCCAAGAATTTGCTTTGCTGCTCCCAAGTCCTTCATGGCAAATTTCTTTGACAATTGCTTCTTCAACTTGTTAATCTCTGTCATACTTGATCCTGCAATAAGCATATCATCCACATACAACAGCAATATGATGTAACAATTGTCAAACTTCTTAAAGTAACAACAATGGTCCATGTTGCACCTAAAGAACCCATTGCTACATATGAATCCATCAAACTTCTTGTACCACTGCCTGGGGGCTTGTTTCAGACCATACAAGCTTTTGTTCAATTTGCAAACAAGGTTTTCTCTACGATGTTCATGAAAACCTTCTGGCTGCACCATATAAATATCCTCCTCCAAATCACCATGGAGAAAAGCCGTTTTTACATCAAGTTGTTCCAGGTGCAAGTTCTCAGCAGCAACAATACTTAACACAATCTAATAGTGGTTAACTTGACAACTGGAGAAAAAATTTCAGTATAATCAATACCTTCCTTCTGTTGGAAGCCCTTCACAACCAGCCTTGCCTTGTACCTCTTGCTGCCATCATGTTCTTCTTTTAACCGAAAAACCCATTTGTTTTGCAGTGCCCTCTTGCCCTGTGGTAGTTCAGTCAGCCCCAAGTTTCATTCTTGTGAAGGGAGTTCATTTCATCTTTCATTGCCAACTCCCACTTGACTGAATCCTCTACCTGCATAGCTTCATCAAAGCTCTCTGGTTCATCTGCATCTGTCAACAACAAGTAGTACATAGTATGAGAAAATCGTTCAACTGGCCTGCGCAATCTGGTTGACCTTCTCACTTGAACCTCTGGTTGCACTATAGTATTTTCAGGATCTTCTTGAGACCTTCTCAATACATCCTCTTCTGAAATTCCCTCCAGCTCAACCTGTGCACTTTCTTGACCTGCATCTTTGGATTCCACATCAGATCTGTGCTTGTAAAGCAATCTTTCATTGAATATAACATTCCTTTGTCTAATGATTTTCCTACCTTCATCATCCCAGAAGCGGTATCCAAAATCATTAGAACCATATCCAATGAAAAAGCATTTCCTTGACTTAGGATCTAACTTGTCTCTGTCATTGGAATCAACATGCACATATGAGAGACAACCAAATACTCTTAAGTGTGAGAGAGTTACCTCCTTGCCGTCCAAGCCTCTTCTGGTAGCTCACCATTTAGAGGAACGCTGGGTCCTCTATTAATCAAATAAGCTGCTGTGCTAATAGCATCTGCCCAGAAGGTCTTCGGTAGGCCAGCATGCAGTCTCATGCTTCTAGCTCTCTCATTCAAGGTTCTGTTCATGCGTTCAGCAACCCCATTCTGCTGTGGAGTATTTGGAATTGTTTTCTCCATACGAATGCCATGTAGTGCACAGAAATCTTTAAATTCCTTGCTGCTATACTCTCCTCCATTGTTTGACCTCAAGCACTTGATCTTTACACCAGTTTGATTTTCCACTTCAGCCTTCCACTTCACAAAAGTAGAGAACACATCAGATTTATTTTTGAGAAAATAAACCCATACCTTCCGAGTGGAGTCATCAATAAAGGTGACATAATAGAGTGAACCTCCAAGGGATCGAACAGGGGCTGGTCCCCACACATCAGTGTGCACAAGTTCTAACCTTTCTTGCTTAGAACTTCTTCCAGCTTTAGAGAAGGTGACCTTTCTCTGCTTTCCTAGTATGCAGTCTTCACATAGTCCAATATCTATGGACTTTAGATCACCTAACTTCCCTTTTGCAGCCATCATCTTCATTCCCTTTTCACTCATATGCCCAAGTCTGCAGTGCCAGGTCTTGGAGTCTTCTTCTGAATTTGCCACTGCCACTAGGTCTTTGTCATTTGCAGTCATATAAAGAGTCCCCATCTTGCTGCCCCGTGCTATAACCATGGCACCCTTGGTTATCTTCCAGCACCTATTGACAAAGGTAGTGACATATCCTTCATCGTCAAGCTGACCAATGGAGATCAGATTTCTCTTCAAGCCAGGAACATGTCTACATCCCTCAGCTTCCATACAGTCCCGTTTGCTGTTTTCAAGTGAACATCACCCTTCCCCACAATATCTAGAGGCTCATCATCAGCAAGATAGACCTTCCCAAATTACCAGCAACATAATTTTGTAAAGTCTCTTTGCATGAGGTAGAGTGAAAAGATGCTCCAGAATCCAAAATCCAGGATTCGATGGGACTGTTAATGCTCAAAATCAGAGCATCTTCGACTCCCTCTGCCGTGACATTAGCAGAGTCTTCTTCCTGTTTCTGCCCCTTATCCTTCCTCTTGGAAGTCTGCAATCCTTCTTGAAGTGACCCTTCTTACCATAGTTCCAGCAACCATCACCACGGGGTTTTGACTGATTTCTTTTCTTGGACTTAGATCTGTTCCGATTTTGTCCACGCTGATTTGTGGAGATCTGCTTCAGAGTTCGGGCTCCACATTCTAACAGCATTGGCATCTGTAACACCTCTAAAGTATGTTATTGGATTAGTTTGCGTGTGATTAAGTGGTTTGAGGATGTGCATGGCACATACTCCGTGTGGTGGTGTTACGCGTGTATGAGTGTGTGTGTGCATGGCACATGCACTGGTTGTCGTGGTGACTAGGCAATGATGGTTCAAGTGTGAACCTAGCCCAAGTTCTGTAGTGTCCTATGTGGACTAATAGAGATGGTTTAAGTATTATAATGCAAGTAAGGTTAAAGGTTACCGTGTAGTTAATGTGTATGGTTTGTATGTGGCAAGGAGGTCATGTGATGACCAATGATGAGCCAAGTGTAATCGATTATCGGGATCTATGAGTATGCTTGTGTAGGATAGCTTGTGGGTCACGGAGTGACCAGGTCAAGCTAGTCCTTACATTTGTACTGTGGTTTATAGTAAAGAATATTTAAGTATATATCGTGGTTTGTGCATTGCTGAGTTTGGTGGTCCGGCGCCTATTCCGGAATGCCTCTTCAGTTGGGTACCTCAGGTTCTGTGTGAGCCAGGCACGTGAGTGTGCTCGGGATTTGTCCCGGTGCAGTGGTACCGTTGTGGTCTTGTCGTCTTCCTGGACACCCTCACTCTCGGGGAGAGTTGTCGTCCGGCTGAGGGAAAGACGACAGTGGGACAGTGACTTGTGAGAGTTTGTGTTTAGTCATTTGTAGCGCGCTCGTAGCTGGAGGTTACGGACACCAGTAGACGTACTGGTCCCCAGCTAGTCCTGTTTACCAGTGCCTCACTTTAGAGAGCTCGGGCTAGAGTTTCTAAAGATGCCAGGCATAGGCCTGCAGGGTGTGTGACCTGTAGGTTGTGGTGGTTTGGTTGGACTCCACAGTTCTTTGGCTTTACTTGTGTTGTGGAGCTGCAGTTGGGTCTTTCTTCCGTGACTGCGAGACTGAGAGGTTGTTCTTGTGTTGTGTTGTCCGGGTTGGATACTGGTGTCATGAACCAGTAGTCCGTCCCATGTGGTGGCGTCGTGCTTTCCGGCTCGTGCTTTGCTATCAATTGTAGCATGTGTTAGTTGTGGTTTCATCGGTTGTTGTGTGCCATGATGTTGGCACAGTTGTTGTTGAGGTTAGTGAGCGGTGACTCACTAGTTGTGGTGTGCCCTAGTGGTGGCACAATTGTGTTAGTGGTGGTACCTTGTGGTGGTGGGTACCTGTACCCTTTGTGGGTGTTGGTTTCTCATGGTACTTTGTGTACCTGTCTTTTTAGGTGTTGAGGTGGAGCTGTGCTCTGTGGGGGTCGTGTGGTAAGACCTTCCATTTGTAGTGTTTTACCCTTTCTTGGGTAAGTTTCCGAATATGATTTAGTATGCGATGGATTGGCACCATGGTAGCCAGTCCTGCTTCTTAAGTATGATATTCGATGCATCGTGATTTAAGAGTATAGAAGATTGGCTCATGGTTAGTAATCCTGTTACCCTTGTGTTGAAGGCTTGCCAGTGAAGCTAGTAGCTTAGGCAATGCTTTGCTTGTGTGGCTTATAGCTTAGGCGACTAGTTGTTGAGGTGGTGTGCCTGTGAGGCTTGTGGCCTAGGCTTTATAGTTATTGAGTAGATTAAGGGTGCTGTTGTCTCATCGTCTTTCCGAGATTTGCAGTAACTGTGTTAATTATGTTTAGTATTGTTAAGTATGCTTTGTTGTGAGCATGAAATGGTTTGACTTCTGGTGTTGCCAGTGAGACCCGTTGAGGGTGAGGTTCTCTTGTGTTGTGTGTGGTTTTGAGTAGTTCCCTACTGAGCCAGTGACTTGTTGAGGCTCACTCCCTTACAGTTCTTTTCAGGGTTTACCGTTGGTGTAGCTTGAGGAGGTGTTGTGACATACTTGTACCACCAGCAGTAGTGTTAGTAGAGTTGTGCGAGCTTGTGCTCCCTCGGGGTATGCCCCAGGTAGTTGTACTCTTCTTAATTTGGACATGTAATAATATAATGGGACAGTTGTAAATTGTTAATGTAGGTATGAGCACATATCCTTTCTTGTGTCTCTTACTATTGTGGTTTGTCTTTTATATTCTTCCTGGACTCGTGTACGATCTATCCCTTGCGAGACTTCGGTCCGTTCGCGGGAGACGGATCTGGATATGGACCCTTATTGGGTATAGATATCCAAGGCCGTTACAGTTGGTATCAGAGCAATTGTCCAGTTAGAATATGAAAAGATATTAAGATTACAATGTCCCAATACATGATTTAATGTCCACTGCTGGTAGTAAGTCTGTAGTTTTCTGTGCTTTTTAGTGCGGTTTATTTGTGAGTTTTGGTATATGAAATGTATGTATAGCTGGTTAGATTAATAGTTGTGGGTAATAGCAGATGTGATTGGTGGTGTAGTATGAGTGATTATTGGATTGTGGTTAAAGTTTGATTGATTAAAGATTTTCTGTTATAGAAATTGAAAGAATTAGTGAGTTTAGTTATGAAATTCACTAAAAGTGTTTTAATGAGAATCAGAATTGGTAGAGAAAGGTATAAAGTAGTGATGTGATGGAATAATAGAGGGAATTGTATCATGATGAGAAATAGGGCTTTGTGATTAGAACTGTTAAATGAGTAAATTGTTTCTGAGAATTACAGCAGAGATAATCATTGTGTTTGAGATTTATGTTAATGAAGTGTTAAGGAGTTGCTTGAATAATAGTATGATTAGTGGTATGTTAGATTTGAAATGATTAAGTGAGATAGTCTAGTTTGAGATGAGATGCTGGTAAGCAGAGGAGTAGTGATTAAGATGATTCTTAAGTGTGATTTGTGATTAAGAATAGTTGTAATAAAGAATTTAAGAGCAGTATTATCATGAGTAATAAGAATAATAGAAAGTTTGATTTAAAAACTCATGTAAGTGGATGTAAAGGTGATTGGTTGATTAAAGAGAGAGTAAAAGAGCAGTGGGAAGTCAGATTTTGTCAGGAATTTTATAAGAGAAAGCTGTTTGTTAATAAAAGGCAATGGATAAAGATTTTGCAGAGAGATTTGTATAAAGTTGTTGCAATGTTAAAGATAAGAATAGTGGTGCCAGCATTTGTGTATAAATTGTGGAAGCAGAGAAGGGAAATTGGTGTTAGAGGCAGATTGAAGTTAAAGCTAAATAATTAAAGTAAGTTGAAGCTATGTAAGTTAGAATGGATAAGATTAAGTCCATTGAAAAGTATGGGGAATAGTAAAGTGGATTATGAATAGATATTTGTGAATAAGTTGTAATAGTGAAAAGATTGTTGTATAAATGGCACCTGGAAATTAGTCAGTTAGCAGACTAGTTAAAAGAAATATTTTACAGAAATGATGCTATGCTATTGATAGTAAAGATAAAGTTTAGTATTAATGATCAGATGAAGAAAAAGAATGTGTTAGATTATAGAATAATGATAATTGAATGATTCAAAAAATGTGCAATAAGAATTTGTGTAATGATATGTAGTAAAGTGATTTGGATGAATAAATGAATTTTATTATAAGAATATTTCTGGAATTTGAGGAAAAGTTATAATATTCGATTAAGGAATTGTGTGCAGATTATGACATGGTGAAAGGAAGCAGAAAAAGGTGAGGAGCAGTTTAATTAGTTTAATGATAAGGAAATTTTGAGATTTCATGTTAGATAGTTGAGCAAGCTTTGAATAAAGGAAAATGTGAATTTTCGGGTATGTGTAGTAATGAGAATAGAAGATGTGAAAAGTTGTGAATTAATTTGTTAAATTGATTAGAGAATGTTGTTTGAAGCAAGGAAAATATATAAAGGAAAAAGTATATCAATATTGTTATATGTCGAGATTTAGAATCTAGTGTGAAGCAATTGAGGCAGCAGATAGAATATGAGTGGAGTCAATTAAGTGGTATTGATGTATAAAAAGAAAAATGTAAAGTTAGTTGGAAAGTATAATTTGAAGTGAGATAAGTTATTAATGAATTAAGGGAATCCAGAGTTTATGAAATATTTGATGAAAGGTTCAGTTTGATCAGAGTAGCGCAGCGGAAGGGTGGAAGATTTAATATTCATGATTATCTGAAGTTTAAGTAATTGAAGGAGAATTTAAAGATCTGGGTGCAATTGAGCCAAATGATGGTTGGTAGTAATAAATGAATGGTGGAATAATATCTGGAAATTTGAAATTTTAGAATATAAAGTGGAATGATTTAAGCAAGAAATGGCCCAGAAAGAAATGTTGTAAGTATAACCAGGAAAAAAAAGTGGAAATTGGTCCGGTCCAAGGAGATAAAGCGCTAATAGCAAGGTAGAATCGCTTGTGGTTGAAAGGAAAAGAATGGTAGAATAAATCTAGAAAATAAAGTAATTGCAGAATAAATTAAAGAGAAAGGGAAGGCAGCGTAAGTATGAGAATGAGTAAATAGTTGGAAAGAAAGATGCAGAGCTTCTTTGCATATGGCTTTGTTTCTTTTTAGGTGATAGTGTGGTTTATTGTCGCTCGTTTTGAATGTCGAGGATGACATTCCTTTTTAGGTGATAGTAATGTAACGTAGCGCATTTTCGGATCTTCGCGGATCGTGGATTAGTGGTAGTTCGGATCTGTGTTTATTGGTTTTGGTGTGGTGCTCATGGTCAGTATGAGGTCATTGGGCCTTGGTTGTGGTTTCCGCGCGTTGTGTGGAGCTTAGTGGGTCGACAGGTTAGATCTGTAGTACCGGATGTGAACGCGACGGTGGTGAAGGCCGCGTTTTGAACGCATCGGTAGCGAGGGTTGTGTTCAGGTTGCCGCTGTTTGGAGCCGACGTCTGCTTGTGCGCCGCGTGTCGCGCATGGAGTGGAGTTGCTGACGTCTGGGTGTTAACGCGACGCCTGAAGCTGTTGCAATGAGGTCGCGTCGATTAGGTGTGTCGCGTTAGTAACCGCTGTGTGGTTTTTAAAAAGGGTTAGGACGAACAGAGCAGGGGAGGCTCTGCTCGACCCAGGGAAGGAGCTGCTGCGGCTCTGTTGGGCGATTTGGTGTTTCAGTGGTGTTCTCGTCGCGCTCTCGACGTGAGGACGTTGCATGGAGCGGGGGAGACGTCGTGCCATAGCCAGTTTGGGTGTTCTTCGTGAAGGTAGGGAGTTCTACCTTGATTTGATTATGTAGATTGCTCTTTGGTTTGTTTATTGCTTAAGAACAATAGATACCATGTCTAGGAGGTGAACTGAGCATGAAAACCGGATTGAAATTATGTTTAGGGTGGTTTGTATGATTGATCAGGTGATGGTTTCCGGATCCTGAGAAGGCGGCGGTTTAGACTGTCGCGACCAGGTCGCGGTAGGCCGCTCTGCCGCAACAGTGTTTCTTGTCGCGCCATATCGTGGTGTCACGATCAAAAGGCTGTCCTGGCCTCTGTCACGACAGCAACCGAGGGTTTTGTTTTGTATGCTCTTGGTGCTTTGGTTATCGTTGTTTATAGTGTATGACTAAGAGAAGAGGTGCTTTGACACCCGTGAAACTCTGTGAACAGGTTACCTACATGGTTAGTAGGTAGTTTACATAATCGGTGTGGTGTTATTGTGGTGTGAGGTGCATTGGCATCTGTAACACCTCTAAAGTATGTTATTGGATTAGTTTGCGTGTGATTAAGTGGTTTGAGGATGTGCATGGCACATACTCCGTGTGGTGGTGTTACGCGTGTATGAGTGTGTGTGTGCATGGCACATGCACTGGTTGTCGTGGTGACTAGGCAATGATGGTTCAAGTGTGAACCTAGCCCAAGTTCTGTAGTGTCCTATGTGGACTAATAGAGATGGTTTAAGTATTATAATGCAAGTAAGGTTAAAGGTTACCGTGTAGTTAATGTGTATGGTTTGTATGTGGCAAGGAGGTCATGTGATGACCAATGATGAGCCAAGTGTAATTGATTATCGGGATCTATGAGTATGCTTGTGTAGGATAGCTTGTGGGTCACGGAGTGACCAGGTCAAGCTAGTCCTTACATTTGTACTGTGGTTTATAGTAAAGAATATATAAGTATATATCGTGGTTTGTGCATTGCTGAGTTTGGTGGTCCGGTGCCTATTCAGGAATGCCTCTTCAGTTGGGTACCCCAGGTTTTGTGTGAGCCAGGCACGTGAGTGTGCTCGGGGTTTGTCCCGGTGCAGTGGTACCGTTGTGGTCTTGTCGTCTTCATGGACACCCTCACTCTCGGGGAGAGTTGTCGTCCGGCTGAGGGAAAGACGACAGTGGGACAGTGACTTGTGAGAGTTTGTGTTTAGTCACTTATAGCGCACTCGTAGCTGGAGGTTACGGACACCAGTAGACGTACTAGTCCCCAGCTAGTCCTGTTTACCAGTGCCTCACTTTAGAGAGCTCGGGCCAGAGTTTCTAAAGATGCCAGGCATGGGCCTGCAGGGTGTGTGACCTGTAGGTTGTGGTGGTTTGGTTGGACTCCACAGTTCTTTGGCTTTACTTGTGTTGTGGAGCTGTAGTTGGACCTTTCGTCCGTGACTGCGAGACTGAGAGGTTGTTCTTGTGTTGTGTTGTCCGGGTTGGATACTGGTGTCATGAACCAGTAGTCTGTCCCGTGTGGTGGTGTCGTGCTTTCCGGCTCGTGCTTTGCTATCAATTGTAGCATGTGTTAGTTGTGGTTTCACCGGTTGTTGTGTGCCATGATGTTGGCACAGTTGTTGTTGAGGTTAGCAGTGACTCACTAGTTGTGGTGTGCCCTAGTGGTGGCACAATTGTGTTAGTGGTGGTACCTCGTGGTGGTGGGTACCTGTACCCTTTGTGGGTGTTGGTTTCTCATGGTACTTTGTGTACCTGTCTTTTTAGGTGTTGAGGTGGAGCTGTGCTCTGTGGGGGTCGTATGGTAAGACCTTCCATTTGTAGTGTTTTACCCTTTCTTGGGTAAGTTTCCGAATATGATTTAGTATGCGATGGATTGGCACCATGGTAGCCAGTCCTGCTTCTTAAGTATGATATTCAATGCATCGTGATTTAAGAGTATAGAAGATTGGCTCATGGTTAGTAATCCTGTTACCCTTGTGTTGAAGGCTTGCCAGTGAAGCTAGTAGCTTAGGCAATGCTTTGCTTGTGTGGCTTATAGCTTAGGCGACTAGTTGTTGAGGTGGTGTGCCTGTGAGGCTTGTGGCCTAGGCTTTATAGTTATTGAGTAGATTAAGGGTGCTGTTGTCTCATCGTCTTTCCGAGATTTACAGTAACTGTGTTAATTATGTTTAGTATTGTTAAGTATGCTTTGTTGTGAGCATGAAATGGTTTGACTTCTGGTGTTGCCAGTGAGACCCGTTGAGGTTGAGGTTCTCTTGTGTTGTGTGTGGTTTTGAGTAGTTCCCTACTGAGCCAGTGACTTGTTGAGGCTCACTCCCTTACAGTTCTTTTCAGGGTTTACCGTTGGTGTAGCTTGAGGAGGTGTTGTGACAGACTTGTACCACCAGCAATAGTGTTAGTAGAGTTGTGCGAGCTTGTGCTCCCTCGGGGTATGCCCCAGGTAGTTGTACTCTTCTTAATTTGGACATGTAATAATGTAATGGGACAGTTGTAAATTGTTAATGCAGGTATGGGCGCATATCCTTTCTTGTGTCTCTTACTATTGTGGTTTGTCTTTTATATTCTTCCTGGACTCGTGTACGAGCTATCCCTTGAGAGACTTCGGTCCGTTCGCGGGAGACGGATCTGGATATGGACCCTTATTGGGTATAGATATCCAGGGCCGTTACAAGAAGTGCTTGCACGGCTTTTGGGGATCGAACTAGGCCAGATATCTTCGACATTTCTTCATCAAAGTTTCTCCCCACAGAGCCCTCTTCCCTAGAAGAATAATGTGACAGCCCTCGTTACACCGGTACGGTTATACCAACCCACGTCGGTATAGCGAGAGTCCTCACAGTGGGACATTTACCCAACGATACAAACAGCTGAGATACACGCGAATATATATAACAGAGTAGCAGAAGTAAAAGAGAACTATCTCCATTCATTCATCATCCACATTAAACATACATGCAGTTTACAATTTGCAAAAGGAGCTAAAATTCACATGATTTAAATTGCTGAAATAGAGATACAAAATGTCCACATATTACATTCTTTTAATGATAGTTCTAATACAATGTCCAAGTACATACTAAGAAGTACACACAATCACAAGGATCTCAAAAGCTGGCTAGTCTCCACGCTCGGAGTTCGTCTCTACCGTCTCCTCCAACGGTGTCGTGTCACCAACTACACCTGTACGCCGAAGCAAGGAGTGAGTCCAGAGACTCAGCAAGTAACACTATGCATGATATACACGTACAAGTCCTAGTGATTTCTACATGCACATACAATTAGCAACACATAGCATGCTAGTTCATTCAAGGTTTCAACCTATCATGAAAGTTCTACAAGTTTATACTTAACGCATGCTTTCAGATTTCAAAAATATAACATTCACCTATCACATGGTCTCTAATCCATTCACTTATGAACTTTAACCTTATCAAGACCAACCATGAGAGTTATCAACATGGACAACTTACATACATAAACGGAGAACATAGTTAGCATGGATGCCACATGTTCTTAAGTACCTACATAACCTTTTTCACATGCTTTAGGTTGCTGATTTCGCATGGTTCAAAGACTATAAACCTACACATGAAAGCTACAATGTGGCTTAGAACATAACATATGAACAATCCATCATGCCACTTTGCACACATACTCATTAATTGTTCCAAATCATGGATTCTAAACACTTTGCACACATAAACATGGAATGCTAACATGCGTTTGCTGAATTCATACGGTTTCAGATTTAGCCTCACATGATTTCAATACACATTTTACACATCTAGAATTTCACATTTTCTTTTTACACAATTTCCTCTTTGCACATGGTTACACTTTACACATGCACATTCACATATCACTTACACATTTACACATGGTCACATACACTTTACACATTACACTTTACACATATTTTAGTGCCGTGACACATAGTCCAAACCACCAAAGAAGGACACATTCACATCACATAACACATAGGCACCATCTAGGCAATGCAATGGTGACTCTTGGACTGCGCAGACCGGGAGAACAAGTCTCCACCCTAACCAGTGGTACTTGTCCACCTCCAGGATTTCCCCCTAATGCCCTTAGGGTTATTTAACACAATGAACTTTCTCAGGGGGACTTTTCCCTGATACAGCTCCACTGCCTTCTCGGAAGCAGTATCACATTGGCACAGTTTACACTTTTACACATTTAACGTTTTAGACATGGTTTTACACTTGGCACTCTTCATTTCATTCACACTTTCTTACTCACATGAACACCTCTGTTTTCCTAACATGGTACTACAGAGTTTTCAAGATTCAACACATAGTAAACACACCAATCATGCTGGTTTAAACAAAATAAAATCACATTACTATCATATGTACGAATTATTCACAATTCACATGAAACACATAACTTTTTATTTACTGTTCCAATTAACCTGAAATTTTAACCACATGCTGTTTTCGGGTTCAAAATCATACCCTCAAATTTTCAGATTTTTCTGAGCTACATAGGATTTACAGAAAATCAAACACCTAATTAGCATATTATTCACAACTTATGCTAACATGGGTCTAACACATTTGAAATTCTCCCACTTACTGTTTTGCACAGAAAACACTAATGCATGATTTCAAAATACAACATCATCCTAATTCATACATCTATAAATCCGTTACCACAAACCATTTTTTTTTACATGCTTTCATTTTACCGAATCGAACTTTCTAGTAATTCCACAAGTATGCATGAATTAAAAAAAATTCAGAACATACATACATGTCCCACAATATTTCATGAATAGACTGAAAACGAGACATTTAGCTAATCCTAATCATGGAACATTAATTTGCAAAAATTATCTACAAGTTATGCTCACAAGTTTAAAGACATCATTTTTCCACATTTGCCAACACAACTCACATACATCCACAACCACTATGCACAATATACATAGCTTATAGGAATACCATATATCCTCATCACGAAAATCATAACGAAATTAACGTATAAGAGGGACAGAACAGCTCACTGTTCTGTCCTGAAGAACTAGACGGCGGTCTCTGGCCGCTGACTCAGAGTCAGCAGCAGGGTCGATGGACGCCAAGATCATCACAGGCGTCCAGGGACCTTGCCGTTTACTCAGGTCTGTGCAGAAACACAGACCCGAGCTCTGAAATTTGGGTGAAATGGAGGGTCTAGGACTCGAGGGAAATTCCATAAAAATCATAAAAACCTCCTAGACTCATACGGGGATACCATAGATAGGTCACTTGCCTCTCTAAAAATCCTCCAAGAGTTTTTATGGCTCGAAGAAGACCTCCTTGGGCAGTTCCAAGAAGTTGCAGAAGCACCTCCAAGATCGCCTTCCTCCGAGCTCCTGGTTGATCTCCACGCCGAGGGGATGATGGGGAGGCCTTCCCCTATGCTTCAGCTTCCTCCTTGATGCAGAAGATCTTCAAATGAACCTCCAAGGGGTCGGATTTGGGGGTTCAAAAGTGGGGTTTTCTCACAGAGTGCTCTAGGGTTTTCTCTCCTCTTCTCTCCTCTTGCAAGGGTGAAATGAGAAGTGGGGAGAGACCATTTCGGGTTCAGGGTGTAGGAGAGGCCCTCACCCACTCACCATGCCGATTAGACAGCCCTAGAGCCGTTGGGGGACATCCCCCCAATGGTTGTCATGCCTTGTTTCAGAAGATAGCAGCTCTGCTGCGCATGCAGGCCAGAGAAGTTGGCGTCCATATCGCTGGACGCCGGAGTGAGTGTTGGCGTCCAGGGCTGGACGCTGACACCACCTCAGCGGCCAGGGGTTGACGCCAATAGGGTCTTCGGCCAGAACCCTAATTTATGCAGAAAACCATGCATACCAAGCTTCTATACATGCAATATGTACATGGTACTATATTCACACTATCATCATGCAATACATACATTATTTACGTTTAATATAAACACATGTACACGTATTTATACTATTTTAATATCCACGTAAATACGTACATACATACTCAACAGAATATACACACATAAATACGAAAAATACGACGGAAATTCGAGGGTCTTACAAATAATCACATCGATTGGTGGTCTGTGCGCAAAGTTACAACAGATTATTCTTCACCTTCTCTCTCATATCGAGATCTGCACATGCGGGATTATCATGCCTTCCACAGCCCAAACCAGACCAGATCTCTTCAAGACGACTTCATGACAGATGTTCCCCACATCCTCCTCTACGAGTCCAACTAGAATCACATCAAATAGGGTAGTATTGATTCAGTTTTGGGTTTTACTTTCTTTTTTGCATTTTGCACATGTATACATGCTAGTTAGGGTTCCTCCCTCTCCACTTCCATGATTTCTCTCCATGCATATTCCCTCCTAGTTTTCCCATACCCAAAAGGTGTTTCTAAAACCACTTGGTTCGCACTCACCATGCTCTCTACAAGCTCTCTCATATGTGATGGATGCTACACTTATTTCAATGTCTAATTGGGCTCCCCTTTCATTTTTTATGACTTGGCAGGTACTTGGAACAAAGAACAAGCAAGGAAGCTCTTCCTCTTTGGCCGGCTGAACAGAAGGAAGGAGGTCCGCCATCCATCTCCCGCACTACTGAGAAGGTATCGAGGGACCCAGTCGCGACATCCATATCATGTTCAATCGGGCGGTCGTGACAAGGTTGCCATCGCGTCGCACATTGGTGACGTGTTAACAGGAAAGTGGCCTTCTCTTTTCTTTTTCCAAGTTGATTAGCCCATGCTTTAGGAGTATTTCTTTAGGAAATCATCTTGGTGGCGATCACATTCCTTCATTCTATATATATCGCATGTTTTTTTGTGTCTTAGAGGAGAGCACAACCCCGTGATTACACTTGTCTGATCGTGATAAAGAACCTGCCAAAACGACGAAACAAGGAAAAGAAACCCTATTAGACATAAGTGATGCATCTACACAAAGTGAAAAGGAAAAGTGGAAGCATGGAGGGAACGAACTTGGTGGTGTTTTGGAAACCCCTAGGATTGTGGAAAATGTAGGAATAGAGGTGTGCAACTATATAAAAGAAAATAGTAAAATGCATGAAAGGAAAATGAGAGAGAAAGAGGGAAGAAAGGCCCCTAAATGGGGTGACTCCCTAGCTGAAAGTATGCTCTTGAGGTCGTACAACAGCCTTTGAAGGTCATGGAAGTTGCCTCCTAGCTACCAAACTCCATGGATGAAGAGTATGATGTGACTTGGTGGAGTGAATAAGAGGAAGATGGGAGGAAATGGGATGGCTACGAGCTAAGGGGAAGCTTTGGTGGGATTTTGGTAGCACTTCGTGGTAGCATCGGGGTCTTTTTTTGTTCAGAAGGGTATGAGTTGCTTATATAGAGAGGAGAGAGAGTATTTCGTCGTTAAGTGATAATGGCCCCATGAAAATAATGAAAAGTCAGATAAATCTGCATGGGAAGAGTCCTCTAAGGGTTCTAGGGTAAGATAGAACCTCAATCCATGGTTGGGGGGTTGGAGAGTGGTTGGAGATGGAGATAGAGTCCAAAAAAGGATAGAGGAGAGGTGGTTGCCGAGCCAGCCATGCAGAACAAAGTCGTGACGGGTCGTAGGGACGCGACATGGCTTGTCGTGACGGCCTTGGTGGATGCGACACTGAATAGTAACGCGACACCACAACCTGTTGCGTTAAGGATAATCAATCAATTAACATGAATGCGATGCCCAAGGCCGTCGCTTTAATGACTGATGGCTCAAACCCTAGAATAAGGAACTCTGAAGTGACGTTTGGATGAGGTAAGCTAGAAATTGGTTTAATGGGCTCAAAATGAGGCTAACCAATGGGCTCAAGATAAGTGACCAACTTGGGGCACACTAAGAGAGCAAGAAATATGGTTCAACTCATAGGCCATAATTGGGTGTCTACAGATTGCCGCTCCTTCGCTTCCACTTTGTAAGGGAACGAAGCGAAAGTGTAGCGGAGGTGTCATCAAATGATGATGAAGCGGTGGTGACATGGAGTGGACTGAAAAGATGGGAGCTAAGGTAAAGAGACACCTGATCTGACCAATAAGCAACATGAATCTTCTAGAAAGCCCCAAGTTAGTTGCTCGAGCAGAATGCAAGGAAGACAAAAGTCTGGACGAGAAGAAAGAAGATAAAAGAGACGATCAACCCCTCAATTAAGAGATACCCTAGCCGATTGGCTTGCAAGTTTCGCCTTGGAGAGACATGTGCATGCTAGGCAGGTAACATTGACTTAAAACCTGGGAGTGATTTGCAACCAAAACGAATCAAAAGGAATTTGAATGAAAATTGGATAGAAAATCCAGACAGGAAAATACTTGACAAGCTGGCAAGAGTAACTTGCTCGGGAGCAAACTTTTTGATTCAGAGTGGAATTGGATTTATTGTTCTGAACATGAGGAACAATTGGTCATTCATCAAGAACTTATTATCAGCCAAAGATGAGTCATGATAGCTCAAAGAACCTACATGATGCATGCTAGGCTAAAGGAAAAGAAATTATAAAATCAAATGCAAAGAAAGGAGGAATATAGAAAATATATCAAGGATAATATTACTAAGCCAAACAAGAATGGGTCGAGAGTCTTCCTGCAACCGCTGTGCAAGACAAAGTCCATCATCCCCAAACCTATCCAACTTAACTACATGTCCAGCGATTAACAATGTGCACCTAGATCATCATTGCTTTTTGATGAAGGGGAACTCAGATCCTAGAGCACACTGAGAACCAACCGGTCTTCGAAGTGATATAATAAGTAAGCTAATATATAGTCATGCAAGAGACATGGATAGAGAAATCATACCTGAACTCATCTGTGAAGCTCCATTTTTTGTGATTTTTTTATTTTTTTTTCTAATAAATAGACAAATGACAACTGACTAGAAAGCAAGGGAAATATGTACAAAATACAACAACGGTACAAGCAAAACCTAAATAAACAAACACAATCTTAAGAAAACACAAAATAGCTTATTGCGACGCCTCCGGGGGTCACGACAGTGTCGCGGCACCCTTGAGGGTCGCGACCAAGTCACGTCACGTCGGGGTGTCGTGACAGTGACCTGTGCGCTGGACCCCGAATCCGACCCCTATCTCTATCCTAGGACCTATCCTAACACTAATGGGACCCCTAAACATAATCCTAATGCTAATTTAACCCCTAGACACGAATTAGAGTGAGATTAACCCCTCCTAGAGCTCTATAAATAAGGGTGAAGAGCTCAAATTTATAGCTCATCTTCTCTCTCCCCAACTTCTCTTGCTTTCTCTCTCTCTCCTAGACATGAAGAGATCTTCTAGTGCTCTCCAAGCTGAGCCAGCCCCCTATGGTGGTCCCCGGTTCGCCAAGACTGCCTATGCGGAGCTGCAGGCCCTCACTTCTATCCCAGACCATATAAGCTCCAAGCGTGATGGACATGTATGTACTTCTAGTTGATCTTCTAGTTCTTCTCTCTCTTCTTCTTCTTCTTCTCCCTTTGCTCTTGTACCAATCTCCTTCTTCTTCTAAATCCTCCCAGACTCACGTCGCTATTCTAAGATCCCGTGGTTAGAGCCCAAGATTAATGCTCTTCATGTGGCGTCCACCAACCTCTTGTGTAGCGATCCTCGTCGTCCAGACCCGTTAACCTAATAACGTGCATAATCCGACTCCGCCTCTTACGAACGAGCCGAAGCCTCGCAAGGGATATCATTCACACAAGTCCGTAGAAATATAAAGGAAATTGCTGAAATATATTATAAGATTGCCATCTCACACATATTTACAATGAATTTACATAGCCATTTCTCAACTATAATCAGACACAACTACAATAGCAGCCTGGGGCATACCCCGAGGTGTACAAAGAAAGAAAATTACACTGCTGGAGGTGCAGACCCCGCCCCGCTACGGTGCGGCTCGGAACTAGACAAAGGATGAGAAGCTTCCTGCTCTCCTTCACCTAAAAGGAGTAGGGGTGAGACTCACAAGTCACTGGCTTAGTAGGGAAACTCCCCTAGAAACCGAGCAAACCAAACTGACAAATAACAACAGCAGGAAGCTATGCTAGTAGTATATAACTATCTAAGTAGGATATTAAAGCTGTAAATTCTACTTACCACATGCTATTACTAAAAGTAGCTTTAATAAATAAACAGCAAACCACAACCAAGTGTACGTGCTAAAGTAGGAAAAAACCAAACTCGGGCCACGAAGACTGGTTTGCGACACCAGCTATCGACCCAGACAAACCACACAGGACTACCTCTTAGCCTTACAGCCACGGACGAAAGGTCCAGCTGCCGCCCCACTACAACAAACCAAGAAACTGTGGAGTCCAACCAACACCACTCCTGCGGACCACACTGTCGCAGGCCCATGCCTGGCACCTTTAGGGACTCCGGCCCGAGCTCCCTAAAGTGAGGCACTGGAAAACAGGACTAGCTGGGGCCCAGTACGTCTACGTCTATTGGTGTTCGTAACCCCCCAACCACGAGCGTGCTACAAGTGACAAAACACAAATTCTCACAAGTCGTTGTCCCATTGCCGTCCTTCCCTCAGCCGGACGTCCAACTCTACACAAGAGTGAGGGTGTCCAGAAAGATGACACAGACCTCAACGGTACACAAGTACCGGGACAAGCCCCGGGCACACACTTGCCTGGCTCACACAAAACCTGGGGCTCCCAACTGAAGAGGTAACCATGGTAAGCGTCGTACTACTTGACACACACACAAAAACCACGTGCATACCGCACAAATCTCGTGAAACCCTACATCAATCACATGAACACCACGCCAACCACGCACATGACATGCTCCCCAAGCGCTGCAAGTGCCAACACACCACTTACCATTGCCATTCACAACAATCCTCGATAATCGGATAACCACGCTAGAATGCACAGAAATAAAGCCCCTCGGACCTGTTAATGTGATAGGGTCCCATGTCGCCTTCTGAACGCGACGCCCCGGTAGGCCGCGTTTAGAAGTAGAACGCGATGGGTCAGGCTGTCGCATTCTGAACGCGACAACCTGGTCCGTCGCCTTCACAGGCGAAACCCTAATCCAGGAACCCTTTGCCGGATCTCCCCCACAAACTCTGTAAACCGGTGTTTTCATTCATTTTTCATGCTTTAATGTATGCCCTAGCATGGTATCTATGGTTTGTAAAGCAAATAACGCATTAAACACGCCACACACCCAATCCACGCATCGAAACGAGATGGAATCTCCCTACCTCTGCGAAGAACGAGACCCACATGGCGTTTCCCCGGCTCCACGCAACGTCCTCGCGGTGAGAACACGTCAAAAAAACCTCCAAAACGTTAGATCGCCCTTCACCGCGGCGAAATCTCCTTCCCTGGCTGAGCAAAGCTTGCAAAAGCTCTGTTCGGTCAAAACCCACTTTAAAACGCAGTTCGGTTGGGAATGCAACGCACCACATTGTCGTGACCTGAACGCGACGTAGGAGGCTGTCGCCTTCCTACTCATGACGTTAGCAAGCTGCCCAGCGTGCAACACGCGGCACGCATGCAGACGACGACTCAAAACGACGATTCCATGAACACGACACCCAGGATCGTCGCGTTCATAACGCGACGCTCCTCACTGTCGCGTTCACAGACAATGAACATGTAGGCACTTTGGGCCCAACCTGTCGGCCCACTATGCCCCAAAAACCTGCGCGAACACCTGCTACACACACTAATGGGCCACACATGGGCCTCCATAACCATTAAGCCACGATCCGAATGGTCAATACGCTACATTACTATCACCTAAAAGAAATTTTGTCCTCGAAATTTAAGACGGAAACTCGACACCAAAAATTTTCAATTAAACAAGCATAGTACTATCACCTAAAAGAATTAAAGACTTACTCAAACAAGTATGGATACGCTTTCATCATTTCATCTGCTAGTTCCCATGTATCTTCTCCGCCCTGTCTATTTTCCCATCTGACTTTCACTAGTTCAATTTCTTTATTTCTGAGTTTCTGGGTTCTGCGACCTGTGATTTGCACTGGATATTCTGGCATTGTCATGTCTGGCATCAAATCATCTCTTTGATAACTAACCACCTGGGTAGGATCTCTGATGTACCTTCTGAGCATTGAGACGTGAAACACGTCATGTGCATCAGTAAAATCTGCCGGCAAATCCAATCTGTAAGCTGTTTCACCAATTCTTTCTTTTATTTGGAACGGGCCAACATACCTCGGACTCAATTTGCCTCTTTTACTGAACCTAAGCACACCCTTGGTAGGAGAAACCTTCAGAAAGACATAATCTCCAACTTCAAATTGCAAAGGCCTGCGTCTGGTATCTACATAACTTTTTTGGAGACTCTGCGCTGTCTGAAGTTTTTCTTTGATAAACTTTACCGTCTCTGCACATTGCTGGATCAACTCTGGACCCATAACTTGTCTCTAGCCCACTTCATGCCAATTTAATGGTGTCCTGCACGGTCTACCATATAATGCTTCATAAGGTGCCATTCCGATACTTGCATGATGACTGTTATTATAGGCAAACTCTACCATGCCCAAGTGGCGCTCCCACACACTTCCCCAAACTAAGCAGCAAGCTCTTAACATATCTTCTATTGTTTGGATTGTTCTTTCTGTCTGCCCATCTGTCTGCGGATGGTAAGCCAAACTGTACCTCAATTCCGTGCCAATTACTCTCTGCAAACTCCTCCAAAAGCCTGATGTGAACCTGGGATCCCGATCTAAAACAATGGTAACTGGAATCCCATGCAAAGGTACTATTCTTTCCACATATAATTTGGCTAATCTATCCACTGACCATGACATACTTACTGGTAATAATCTGCAAACCTTAGTCAATCTGTCTACAAAAACCCAAATACCATTATGACCCACTGTTGATCTAGGTAAGCCAACTACAAAATCCATAGCAATATCGTCTCATTTCCACTGTGGAATGGTAACGACTGTAACAGTCCTCCTGGCCTCTGGTACTCTGCCTTTACCTACTGACAAATTGTACACCTTGCTATGAATTCTGCAATTTCTTTCTTCATATTGGGCCACCAAAAATGCTTCTTCATATCTTGATACATTTTGGTACTGCTTGGATGAATGGTGTTTCTTGACTTGTGAGCCTCCTCTAACACTTTTTGCCTGACTTCAGCATCTTCTGGTACATATAATCGACCTTTGAGTCTGACGACACTGTCATCTCCAAAAGTCACTTCTTCCATTCTTACACTATCTGCTAAATTATCATCTGTCCTCTGTGCTTCCACTATCTGCCAGTATAGGGAAGGTTCCACTGCACTGCTTGCTAATATTGCTCGCCGCTGACTATTAGGCACATATAATGAATTTTCTACCACATTTTCATACAATTTCCATTCTCTGATCATAAGTTGATTCATAACTGTCTTTCTGCTCAGTGCATCTGCTACCACATTAGCTCTGCCTAGATGGTATGCCAAACTAAAGTCATAATCTTTCAGATACTCCATCCACCTGCGTTGCCTCAAATTTAGATCTTTCTGAGAAAAGATGTACTTTAAGCTCTTATGATCAGTGAATATCTCGAACTTCTCACCATATAAATAGTGCCGCCAAATCTTTAATGCAAAAACAACTGCTGCTAACTCTAAATCATGCGTTGGATAATTTTCTTCATACTTCTTTAATTGCCTGGAGGCATAAGCTACCACCTTGCCATGGTGCATCAACACTGCTCCCGAACCTCTCCTTGATGCATCTGTGTAGAGAACAAATCCGCCACTACCTGACGGAATCTCCAGTATCGGTACTATGGTAAGCCGCTTCTTCAACTCTGTAAAACTACGCCTGCAATCTGAAGACCATACAAAAGGTACCCCTTTTCTTATCAACCTTGTCATGGGAGCTGCTATCTTTGAGAAATCTTGAATGAACCGTCTGTAATATCCTGCCAGACCCAAAAAGCTTCTAATCTCTGACATTGTCTTTGGTTCTTCCCATTTCATTACCGCTTCAACTTTGGCTGGATCAACTGCAACTCCTTCTGCTGAGATAACATGTCCCAAAAACCGAATTTCCTTTAACCAAAACTCACATTTGCTAAACTTACCATACAACTGGTGATCTCTCAATGTCTGTAAGGTAATCTTTAAGTGTGTTGCATGCTCCTCCTCTGACGCCGAGTACACCAAGATGTCATCAATGAAGACCACAATAAACTGATCCAGATACATATGGAATATTCTGTTCATCAAATTCATGAAGGCTGCTGGCACATTTGTCAAGCCAAATGGCATCACTATAAACTCGTAATGCTCATATTAGGTTCTAAAAGCTGTCTTGTCTATGTCTTCTTCCTTGATCTGCAACTGGTGGTACCCTAACCTCAAATCAATCTTAGAAAATACCATAGCTGACTGGAGCTGATCAAATAAATCATCTATTCTAGGAAGTGGATATTTATTCTTGATTGTGACCTTGCTTAGCTGCCTGTAATCAATGCACATTCTTAGACTGCCATCTTTCTTTCTAACAAATAATATTGACACTGTAGTAACCTGAATTTTTTTAAAAATAAAAATTTAATAATATTAAAAATTAAGTCAATTGAAAAATCAAAGAAAATAAAATTAATTAAAACCCATTAAATAAAAAGAAGTAATGGGCTTTGTTAAATGGCTCCTCAAAAATTTATTGGACCAAAATAGGGATTTTAAAAAGAGGAATAATAGGAAAATACCCAAAACTCGTAACTTAAATATTACCAAAATAGAAAAGGGGTATTAAAGCATTAAAATAAGTAATTTGGGTTTGAATTAGATTCCTAACCCTACCCTAATAGGTTGGCCATGAAATTGCATCCCAACCTAACCCAAATAGGAGGTGGAAAGCTAGAAGGAGGATAGAAATAGGAAATCTCAGAATTTAATAGGAATTAGAGTTCTATTAGGAAATAGAAACCCAACAAGCATAAATACTCTCTAAACTCTCCATGGCCGGCCCTAACACATTGCTGGGGCTTGTTGGAAGAGGAGAGGAGGCCAAGGAGGAGAGGAATTCGTGGGGGAGGAGGCTGGACCAAGCTTCAACCCGAGTTCTTCAAGTTCTAACCCTAGAAGATCAAATGAGTTAAATGTAGGAATTCTCACGAGCAAAACCTAATAAATTTCGTCTGTAGATTGTCCCAATCACCAGGAACAAAACCTCTCTTGTTTCATAATTTTCCATCGAGCCAATCTTTTCTTTTTAATTTTTGAAGTTCTGCAACTAGCATGACCCCGAACCTTCATCTTAATTCTAGATCTCCATGTGTACTTGATACCATGCTACGAGATTTTTACTGGTGATACTGATCGACATCAGGAATCTTTTGCCTCTAAAAGCCCTAATTTTCATCCATCTTACTTCTTGAATTAATTCTTTTATCTCTACTATACATTGTACCATGTTCTTCGTGAATAAACTTGTTTGAAGCATGGCGAGATCATGTCCACTTTCAAATTCCTATTTACTGGAAGTACTCTTACATGTCTAGATCCATTTAAAACTAGTTTCATGAATTTTCATCGTCAGTAGATTTAGTTCTGGATTTTTGAACAGCCCTGTGTCAAAATAAGGCAACTTGGACCGCAATCCAAGAACATGTCCTTTTCCCACTCGGACTCAGGCACAGGACCTGAGAATGCAGTGGCCCGATAGGTTACATTCTCAGGGCCCATCGTGACACAGTACCTGTCGCATTCTGAACGCGACAGGCCACAACGTCGCGATCTGGCTTCCTGACCTGACCTCCCTGTTGCGATCTATGAACGGCCCTGTCGCATTCTGATCTGACCCTATCGCGACCCTTACAAGGGTACGTCGCGATCTGGGGTTTTTGCATGAAAACCCATGACTTGTTATGCTCTAACTTTCTACAGTGCATATACCCTTGTTAACAAGTCATATATGCAGTGAATACACCTGCTATAAATTGAATATATATTGAGTGATTTAAAAGATATGCACATGACCTCTTTCTATCTTTGATTTATTTTACACATACACACACTTTGAACCATCCAATCATGGCTTAACTTGACATGAAAATATCTCATAGCCCAGCTGCCAAGTTGCACCCGCTGGGGATATCCCAGGTTTCTTTAAAGGCAACTTCTGAAAACTTTCTAATGCCTCCTGTCAAAGTTCCTATAGAACGAGATTCTATTTTAAGGAATGGCATGTACACCAGATCAAAGGCTAAGGCTGCCGCGGTTCATGGTGGATACGTTTCCTCATGATCAATAATATTTTGTTCTGGAACAATAGGGGCCTTTCTAATATGGCCTCTAAACGTGCCCTGAAGCTGTTGGTTAAGAAATATAAGATTCTAGAGAAAGACTTACTTCACTTTAGGAAAGTGCAGTAAGTGCAATCCACCTAGGATGACAGCCCATGTGGCATCACATGGGCTGTCATGTGGGTTTTTTTTTTTTTTTTGAAATCTAGCGTTTTTTTTGGAGCTTAACCCATCTATTTTGGAGCCCAACTCACTTATTTTGAAGCTTAACCTTTTATTTTGGAGCCTAAAAAATAGTTTGGCTCCAAAACAAAAGGTAAATTAGACTCCAAAATAAAAAGTTGGGCTCCAAAATAGATGAGTTGGGCTCCAAAATAGATGGGTTAGGCTAAAAAAAAAAAAGCTAGATTAAAAAAAAAAATCACATGACAGCCCATGTGGCACCACATGGGGTGCCATCCTAGGTGGATTGCACTTACTGCACTTTCCTAAAGTGCAGTAAGTCTTTCTCAAGATTCAATTATTGGCTATCTTTGAACAAAAAATGGACTTCTCTAAGGCTTCCAGGATTTGCAAGTATCTTCTTATGGACTTTCTTGTGGATGGTATTCTGGCGGACTCAAAGGTCTGGATTTTTTACAATCAGCCTTTTTCCTTTGAAGTGACTTCGTATACGTCCCAGCATGTTACTAGGTTGGTCATGAAGGAGGCGACTCCTCAGCTCATGGTCACTTCAATCTATGCAAGTTGTGATTTAAGTGACAGAAGAATTTTATTTGATGACGTCCTGGCTCTAGCTGACTCTGTTAACGTCCCCTGGATTGTGGGGGCGACTTCAACTGTGTTGCTCAAACTAGTGAAAAGAAAGGTGGTCACCTACCCAACATCACTTCTATGATTGAGTTCAATGCTTTCATCTTGGCTGCTGGTCTTTTGGATGTTGGTTTTAAGGGCACTCCGTTTACTTGGTGAAATAAAAAAATTGGTAGTCATGCTATTAAGACTAGGATGGATAGGTTGCTTGTGGATAACTGGTGTGCTGCGGCATTCCCTGGGTGCAATGTGCAACATTTGTCTCGTGGCCCTTCTGATCATGCTCCTCTCTTGATTCAATCACATAATGTGTACTCTCAACCAGCTCGATTTATTTTTCAGAATATGTGGATCAAGCATGAATCTTTTCTGGACTGTGTTAAAGGTGCTTGGGCGGTGGAAGATAGGTGGTACCCGTCCCCTTTTTGCAAGCTCCAACATAATCTTAAAGAGGTCAAAGCAGCTTTGAGGTTGTGGAACAAAAATGTTTTCGGTCACATTGAGGACAATATTAGAAAAGCAGAGGTGCACATTACTTGTTGCCAGCAGTTATATGATAATTCCCCAACTTCTTCTAATCGTTCCCTTTTGAATGAGGCAAATGCTAAGCTTAGGCAGATCCTTCATTGCCAGAAGATGTTCTGGTGTCAGAAATCTAGAGTTCAATGGCTTTAGGAGGGTGATAGAAACACAGCTTTCTACCATGCGGCGGTCAAGAGTAGGCGGAGCAGAAATTATATCCATAGATTGAGGATAGATGGCGTTTGGTGTGAGGATCAACTTATCCTCAAGTCTACGACTGAGCATTTCTTTGCGTCTTTGTTGTCTTCTGAGGTGCATGATATTGATAGCCAACTGCTTAGCTGCATTCCAAATCTTATCTCTGAGGAGGATAATTAGATGTTAATTGCTGTTCCTTCGGAGGAGGAAATTAAACTCTCGGTTTGGAAACTGAAAGGGGACAACGCTCCGGGCCTAGATGGTTTCACTGGTATTTTTTATACTACTTGCTGGGACATTATAGGTAAGGATGTGGTTGAGGCGGTTTGTGGTTTCTTTGCAGGTTATCCTCTTCCTAGGGGTGTCTCCTCTTCCATTATTGCTCTTGTTCCGAAGGTGGACGGACCTACCTCTTTCAGTGATTATCGCCCCATCAGTCTTTGCAATTTCTGTTATAAGATCGTATATGTTGTTATCACTAATAGGCTATCCTCGGTTCTGCCTTCCATTATTTCGGTGGAGCAGGGTGCTTTTGTCCAAGGCAGGAATATCATGTATAATGTTTTCTTGGCTAGGCAGTTGGCTTCTGATCTGGGCAGGAGAACTAGAGGTCACAATGTTATTTTCAAGCTTGACATGATGAAAGCATATGACAGGGTTGAATGGTATTTTCTGCTGGCAGTTCTTCACAAATTCGGTTTCTCTTCAAGATTCACTTCTTATGTAGCCATGCTTATCTCTAACTGCTGGTTTTCTGTTTTGTTCAATGGGGCTCTTGCTGAGTATTTTAAATCCTCTCGAGGTATTCGTCAGGGTGATCACCTTGCTCCTGCTCTTTTTATTGTAATGGAGGAAACTCTTAGTAGGGGGCTGCGCTTGCTTCTGGACAGTGGTAACCTCAAACCTTACTCGGGTCCAAGAGCTTGTAGAGTCATGTCTCATCTTCTTTATGCTGATGATGCGCTTATTTTCCTTAATGGTCAAGCTCCTAATATCAGAAAAAAATCATGACCTTCCTGAAGAAGTATGAGGAGTCTTCAGGTCAGAGAATTAACCATGGGAAAAGTAGCTTTCTCACTGCCAAGAATGCTCCAATCCAGTTAATTACTAAGATCAACTGGCTTACTGGTTTTCATCGTCAAAGGGGTGCTATGACTTACCTTGGTGTACCAATCAAGCAGGGTAGAACTCTGATCGCTGACTACAAATTTCTGATGGATAGAATTAATGGGTGTATTGGATCTTGGAAATCTAGGTTCTTGTCCAAGGCGGGTAGATTAACCTTGATTAATTCTGTGCTTTCCTTCATGCCTGTATACCTTGCTACTGCTTCAGCTATTCCTAAAACTGTCCTCCATTATATTGATCGCATTTGTGCTGCATTGTTTTGGGGTGGTTCTGGTGGTGAAAAACATAGGCAGTGGGTCTCTTGGATAACTATTCAAAAACCAATCTTGGAAGGCGGCCTTGGCGTGAGAAGCATGTGGCATGTTCAGCTGTCCATGGTTATTAAGCTTGTTTGGAATATGATTCATGGCTCTTCTCTCTGGGCTTCCTATGCAAAAGATAGATTTTTTCATGATGGTCACCTCATTTCTCATCCACATAGTATTGCTAAGAAGTTGTTTGTTGCTGCCTATGATGTTGTTATGCAGAATACTAGATGGGTCCTGGGGAATGGAGGCAGTATTAGGTTTCTAGACGATGTTTGGTTTCATGAGAAGCCGCTCCGGGAGTCTGTTTCTTATGCTTTATAGGAGCCATTGCCTTCTGTCAGAGAGGTTTTCATTGATCATAACCATCCTTTGCATTACCTTATTCCCCAAGAGATGAACTGTAGGATCGAATAGGTGGATGGATCAGATCTAGAAGAGGGGGTTGAATAGATCTAACACCAATTAATGCGGAAGCTTAAGCAATTCTAAATTACTTCGAATCAGAGATCAATTCAGACAAACAAATTACTGATCTGAAGTGTGGGTGTGTGTGGATTATGTGTGATTAGTGTGTGTGAGCAAATCAATTAGAAGTGTGAACAAAATCCCTATGCATGCATCTAGCGCAATACAAAGTCAAACCACAATTCAAACCACTGCACAAAGGATTTTTAGGTGGTTTGGAAATCACCTCAATGACTCCTACGTCCACCCCTCACACAGTGAGGCCACACTACTCAAAACCTTGAGTACAACACACACTGGAGCACGACGACTCCAAACAACCTTGAGTATGATGGCTCAACACACAACCTTGAGTTCAACAACTCACAAACTGAGCACGACGACTCAAACAACAACCGGAGCATGACGACTCCAAATTGAGCACGACAGCTCAAACCACACAGTGAGTGCGACGACTCACAAACCAGAGCTCGACGGCTCACAATACAAAAGCTAGATCAAACATAAAAGAGATCAGATCCTATAGCAATGATCTGATTCAAGATAGATTCGTACACAGAAATTTGTTCAGAACTTCATGCACAAATCTCATAGACAAAATAAGGAAGAACAAACTCAGAAGTGAGAGAAATGGATGTAGAATGAGTGTTCTTCAATGAAGAGGCCTTGCAGACACTTGAATTGAGGAGCCTTGATGGAAATCGATGGAGATTCTCCTCAATTGGCGATGCTCTGCTTTGATGGCATCTGAAATGCCAGAAATCCTTCTTCTCCTGCTCCTCTTCAGTTGGATCTGCTCCCTTGCCTAGCACAGTAACCTTCTCTCCAGAGATTCCCCTTGATTCCCACGTCCTTCCTCTTGAAAGGATGGCCTGCAGCTTCTGGAGATGGAGCAAGATCTGGAAAGCCCCTTTTTGCCGCCAAAAAGCTTCTTCTAGAAGTGTATGGGCTCTCTTGTCTTTGGGGTACAAGGAACATGGGTATTTATAGCCCCATATGTCCATAAAGTGCCTTGGGGTGCATGGGCACGGAAACCTAGGTAGTTTACCTTGATCCCCAAGCGGCCACGTGTCTAGAGAAATTCACGTTTTTGAGTTTCAGTCGAAGTGTGTCGACACACAAGCAGACTGTGTCGACACCACAGGCAACTGCTGCAGAATAGGCTTCTGGGACAGTGAACTAGTGTCGACACACAGGTGGACTGTGTCGACACCATTGGCAGATTGTGTCGACACCACTAGCTACTACTTCAGAACAGGCTTCTGGGACAGTCATCTTCTCCCCCTTTTTGACATCATTAAAAAGATAGCTAAGAGAGAGAAGCAAAGAATGGTAGGAGATTAAGAATTCCAGTTGTGAAAAGGAAAGTTAAGAAAGAATCAAAATAAGTGAGGCAAAGTGATATGTACATATGATAGAAATTATTATGTTTTTTGTATTGTGCAATAAAGTTTAATCACAAAGACACACTCAACAGAAAGTATAGCAAAATATAATGATCTGAATGTAGTTAAAATAATGATGCAAATTTGAAGTAAAGTGACCTATATGAGTGAGCAGAAATATTTAACAAGGATGTTAGGATCTTTAATTTTAACACAACGTAGAATAATAGGTCTAAACTCAGTATACATGAACTTTATTAAGGTCTTAAGCTTTTCCATCCTGTCAATTTGATTTTCTTTCATTTTTAACTGGGAAAGAATACAAGAATAAATTAGTTAAATCTCACTTTTCAGTGCAAGAGATCACATTGATTAGATGCAAGACCTCCTGATTACTTAGTGGTTTAACTTTCATTATCTTATACAGAGTTGAAAACTTTGATTTCCACTTTTTGACGCAAAACAAATCACTTTTTAGGTGAAATGACCCGGTTCCTCAGTGGTTCAAGAATTTGCATTGCTCTGTTTGTATCTTTCTAGATTGTTGATCATTTTCTTTTGATGTTTTGCAGGAATATGTTTGCTTTGACCAGACAAGTCATGACTACGAATTTAGAAAAATTATTCTTAACATGTGGTAAAAATGAAGCTTAAACATGCACATGTTAAATAGTAAAGCCACTCATGTGCCTACAAGTATTTTGCAAGTCATTTTAAAAACATTCAGTATTAAAATTACTTAATTTTGAAATGATAATGAATCTTTGAAATTAAACTAAATGCACAATGAGTTTAGTTTCAATGTCTTAATTCTCTCATAAGAAAATAGCATAATGAGAGTCAGGAATTTATTTGTAAGAACATTTGTCAACAGACTGAATGAGAGTTGTTGATAAATCATATATGAAAGAATATTTCTTCAGCATTTCACTCAAAGATTCTTTTGACTCACTCCCCCATAAGATATGCATGATATGAAATGATCATTTAAGCAATTCAGATATGTTCATTCAAAGCAGTTTGCACAGAAAGAATATGAACATGATCAAGAATATATCAATAGACAATTTATTGAAGGAGAAAAGTTTTTCAAAGACTTAAAATAAAGTTTTTGAGATTTTCATTTTTCTTGATGACCTTTATGCAGAAAAAGACTATTGATACTTGGCGGAGAGTTTTTTCTCACGCATGATGAGAGTTTTCACACAAGCCTAACTTGTCCTTTCACATTTCACCATTTGATATACCACATAGTCACTGCAAAAAAGGTCAATTATTCTTTAGTTTTAGCATGAAATTCACTGCATTTTTTCAAGAACATTTTTGCACTTTTTCAAATTTACTCCCCCTTAATATGTGCATGGAATGAAAAAGCTAGCAAGCAATTCACACATGATTATGCACATAATTAGCCTTAAGCATAACATGACTTCTAGTACTTGGCGGAGTATTTTACTCACGCATAATGATAGCTTCCAAACAAGCATAACTTGTTTTTCCACATGTACTCATTTGATATACCAAAACGTCAAAGCAGTTGATATGCACATAGAATCATGGGCACAATTAAGCCAGCATGATAATACAAACATGATTCCAATTGTTATGACACAAAGTTATTGTTGGGAGCAATATTAAAACACACTCTTCATTGTTCAGATAAGACTCTAAGAATTTTATTTAACTTAAGCAGTTCAATCTGGAAATGATATGAGGTTTTACCTAAACAGTCTTCATTTGGATTTTACTGTGGTTTCCAATTTTTCTTGCCTTGCATAGCCATTGTCTTCATTTCAGATGGAAAGGTATGGCTACAAGGCTCATCAACTTGCTGATCAAGTTGGCCTTAGGACTCTTATCTTCTTCGGTCCTACAGTAGAGCAAGAGTTAGATTGCAGCAATGAACCTTTTTGAATCCAAGAGCATTTTCTTTTTAGTATAGATGCACTTTTGTCATTAATGGAACTATGAGCAACATTAGTTCCATAACATAATTATTCTTTGTTTAATGCATCTATGTTTTTCATGAAATGTTCAATTTATATTCACCTGGAGTTTCTGTGCATTTTCAACAAAATCATGATTCTTAGTTACATGTGCATGATGTGAAAACTTTTGCAAGTAATTCAAGTAAAAATCATCATAGAAGAAATGAAATAAACAAGCAATCATGTTTCAATCACAACCATTTTTTTTTAAATTAATGACTCTTACACAAGGAAGATCATTGGTACTTGGCGGAGGTTATTCCTCACACATAATGATAGTTTTCAAACAAGCCTGACTTGTCCTTCCACAGTTCACCATTTGATATACCAATTGATCTTTGCATAAGAGTCCCAATTGATTTCAGTTTTTATTTAGCAGAGAATCTCTTAGAATTATTTACTTGGTGAGATTTTCATTTTCTTTCATTCTCTTCACTTACTTTCCTTATAGCCTTAGTCATGAAGCCTTCATCTTGAAATTGACTACAAGGATCCCTGCATCCAGCATTCAAGCAGCACATTTCAGAACCCAAACTTGTTTGGGTCTTAAGGATATTCCATGAATCTACAACAACGATTTTTGAATCCAAAAGGATTTGATATTGGGTGCATTTTTCTGAAGACTAGAAACACTAGAATCTTGGTTTCTAATCTTAGAGTTATTGGTATAGAATGCACCACTGACATACTGAACAATTTGTTTTCTATTTTTCAAATTTTTATCATTGAGATTTTTAACATGGAATTTAGAAGAGATCTTTTGTGCAACAGTTCCTTTTTCATGTACATAGAATTTCTGAGTGTTTTCAACATGAACATGATCTTTATTCTTATGTACATTAACATGAAATATGGGAGCATGCACAAGATTATCAATTCTATGCCAACATTCCCTAGAAGTATGCCCAAATTTATGACATGTGAAGCACTGGACTAATTTGACATATTTATGGAAATGTTGATCTCTATTCCAGCAAAATTTGGCTAAGTGACCAGGTTTATTATAATTAAAACAAATGAGATCATTTCTTACTTGGTACTTACCTTGGCATGTATGCATTTTCTGGAATCTCCTTTTCATGTGAGGAGACTTACCATGAGGAGAAGGAGATACCTTTTGGTAGCTCTTGGCATGATGTGAATTTGGAACTTGCCTTGGAGCTTTTTGGACTGATGGAGGAAGTAGATGAATCTTCTTGACAGTAGTATTTTTCTTTTTCTCTGTCTGTTTCTGAATAAGAACTTTCACTAGTTTTTCATTAGAATTAGCAGAGTTCTTGTTCGCAGCAGCTTTAACAAATGTTAATTTTATTTTATTTTCATTTTTCTTATCTCTCATAGAAGCAAGACGTGTGTATTTAGTATTCTTCAATTCATGTTGAAGTTTCTGTTTTTCAGCTTTTAATACAACAACTTCTTTTTCTGAAATTTGAAGCTTGTTTAGCATGACATCTAAACCATTTTTCATCTTGTTCTTTTCATTTTCAAATTGAGCAATTTGTTTTTTTATATCAGTAATTTTATTACTGAAATTGCTACAATCATTATCTAATGGTTTGTCATGTAACAAACATTCAATCTTTCTCTTTAAGTGACAATTTTCTTCAACAAGTTGTTTGCATCTTTCATTTATTTGATGATCATGAGCCATGTTAGAAATCTGTTTGTTTAATTGATCATTATCAAATTTGAAGTTTTCATTGAGATCAACAAATTCAGTACACAGTTCTTTATTTGTAGACCCAAAAATTATGTCATCAACATAGATTCGAACAACAATGATTTGATTATTGACAATTCTTGTAAACAAGGTTTGGTCTACATTACCTCTTGATTCAACAAAAATGAGCTTGCTTAAGACCATAAAGAGCCTTATTGAGTTTGAAAACATGATCAAGATATTTTTGATTTTCAAATCCAGGAGGTTGTTCTACAAAAACATTTTCTTTGATGTATCCATTCAAGAAAGCACTTTTCACATCCATTTGATAAACTTTAAATTTCAGGGATGATGCAAAAGCAAGAAATATTCTCACAACTTCTAGTCTAGCTACAGGGGCATATGTTTCTTCAAAATCAATTCCAAACTCCTGATTGTACCCCTTGACAACTAGTCTAGCTTTATTCCTAACAACCTATCCATTTTCATTCAATTTATTTCTGAACACCCATCTAGTACCAATAACATATTGGTCACTAGGTCTAGGTACTAATTCCCACACTTGATTTCTGTCAAATTGATGAAGTTCATCATGTATTGCATTAATCCAATCCTCACTAGTTAGGGCTTCATCAATTGACTTGGGTTCAATTTGGGAAATTAGCGCTAGTGGGTCTTCATTTATTGCATTCAGAAAAGATGATCTAGTTCTAACTCTATCATGCACCTTACCAACTACATTCTCAATTGGATGATCTCTTAGAAATATGTTTTCAGGAATTACCTCTTGGGATGCATTCAGTTCTGGAACGATATTACCTGAACCACTTGTGGTAGGTGATTGATTGTCCAGATTTTCAAATGGATCTTCATCCTCTTCAACAGTTGGTGAAGATTCGACAACGAAGTCATCCTCTTCATTATTTTGAGGAACCCTGCAAGATGTAGAGTCATCAGTTTGATATAAGTTTTCATCAAAAACTACATGTGGAGATTCTTCCATAGTTTTATTCTTGAGAATGTAAACTCTATAAGCTCTAGAAATTTCTGAATACCCAAGAAAAATGGCTTCAAGACTTTTGGCATCAAATTTATCAAGATTTTCTTTATTGTTGTTATGTACAAAACACTTGCAACCAAAGATTTTAAAATAAGATAGAGTTGGCTTTTTGTTTTTTAAAAGTTCATAGGGGTTTTTTCTGATTTTTGGTCTGACCAATGCTCTGTTCAAGATGTGATTTGCTGTGTTCACAGCTTCAGCACAGAAGGATTTGGCAATTTACTTTCCAAGAGCATAGATCTAGCCATTTCCACCAGAGTTCTATTCTTCCTTTCCACAACTCCATTTTGTTCTGGAGTTCTTGGAGATGAGAATATGTGAAAAATGTTTAGTTCAGCACATAAATCAGAAAATGCTTTATTTTCAAATTCTCCCCCATGATCAGTCAAAATGGATTTGATTTTATGTGAAAAACCCATTGAGGCAGTGGTGCAAAATTCTTGAATTCTAAACAAACATCACTTTTGTGGGATAGAAAGATGACCCAAGTGTATCTAGTAAAATCATCAATGATGACAAATCCATATCTTTTACCACTAAGACTAAGAATTCTTGTTGGCTCAAAAAGGTCCATATGAAGTAATTCTAATGGCTTAGAAGTGAGTACATCATTGAAAATTTTAAAAAATTTTCTGTTTTGTTTTCCTTGAGCACAAATCCCACAAAGTTGATTTTCAACATTTGGAAAAGATTCAGGAAGTCCTTTAACTAGATTTAGCTTTAAGAGTTTATTTATTGTGTTGAAACTTGCATGACCAAGTCTTTTGTGCCATGTCCATGCAATTTCATTTTTATTTGCCACCAAACAAATGTTTTCAGCAAAGTTTTTATCAAGATTGATCATGTAGACATTGTTTTCTCTTTTGCCAAAGAATTTTATTTTTTCAGTTGAAGAATCAATTATTTTGCAAAAATCAGATTAAAAAACAACCTTGTAACCTTTGTCACACAATTGACTAATGCTCAAAAGATTATAATCCAAACCATCAACTAACAAAACATTTTCAATTGAGTTTGAGGAGGATTTACCAACCTTTCCAGATCCAATGATTTTCCCTTTATTTTTACCTCCAAAATTAACAGATCCTCCTTCCTTTTCAATCAGAAATGAAAACTTTATTTTGTCTCTAGTCATGTGTCGTTAACACACACTGTCAAGGAACCACACATTGGAGTTGGGTGCACGACTTTCCTGCATAAATTAGATCAGAGAAGAAAAGATTTTGGTACCCAAACATTGTTGGGACCATCAGTTTGTTTAAGCAAAAACAATAAGTCTTTTCTGATCCAAATTTGAGTTGTTTCTTGCTTTTGTTTTGTTTCAGAAATGATTTCCCTTTTTGGCATTTTAACATTCTGATTTGGAATGAAAACACCAGTGTTTTTCCTTTCATGAGTAGGGAAATTATGCATTTTGGCATGATTGTTCATGTATGGAAATCCAAACCAAGAATTCTGTTGATATCTTGGAACCTTTGGATAAAAAGATTGTGAATGGTACCAATAAGGATTATGATACCATTGATTCCAAGAATTGATCCAATTAGATTAACATGATGTCCTGGATCTCCAATAATCATCATGAAAGTTTGTTTTTGTGTCTTTACAATTTTTCAGATTTTTATTTGAATTTCTGTTCAACTGGTTGTTGTTTTTCAGAATTGGACAGGTCGACCTATGTTGGACTGGTGTCGACTCAGCAGCAATGTGTGTCGACCTGTTTTGTTTCTTTTGGTTAGAAACATTCTTTTTGTTCTGATTCTTGGGTATTTCAGATGTGTTCTTTGACACTTGTTTATTTTTGTTTTCTGGACTAGTGCTTTTGACAAATTTTATCAAAGGAATTTTTGAATGTTTTTCTTTCTTTTCACCAGATTTATTCTTCAAAGATTTTTCTGTGGTGAATCCTAGTCCATGTTTTTCAGCATTCATTTTAAGTCCTAACAATGCATCAAGATTTTCTTTTCCATTTGTGAAATTTTTTATCACTTGATCCTTTTCACCCAACAACTTCTTGAGTTTCTGAACTTCATCAATGACTTGTTGCTTTTCTTTTTGTTGCAATTCTATTCTTTCGGAAAGTTTTTCAAAATCATTGTTGGCCTTTTGAGATGCAATTTTAAATTCATCAATGTCATTCAAAAGATCTTCCTTTTCATCATTGAGTTCAGTTATTTCATTTTCAAGTTCAGATATTCTTCTATTTAAGGAAGTATCATGCAAGACATTTTCAATTTTTTTTTCAGATATTTGTTTTCTTTTCTTATTTCAGAATATTTTTCAATCAACTCAGCATATGCATCTTGCCAATCTTCAATAGAGTATTGTTCAAAAGAAGAGCTTACCTTTCCATCACTACTGTTGGCCATAAAGCATAACTCCTCATTTTCTGAACTTGAGGAGTTCCCTTCTTCATCCTCATTTTGGTCTTCATCTGACCAAGTTGCTATCATGGCTTTTGGCTTCTTCAATTTGTTGTTCCTCTTGTATTTATCCTTTTTTATCTCAGGACACTCACCCTTCATGTGTCCTGTCTTGTTGCACCTGTAGCAAACAATATCTTCATCAGTTTTTTGATTTCTGCTAGCATTAAAATTTGAAGAAGAAGCATTCCTTTTACTAGAAGAATATTTTTTCTTTCCATTGAATTTTCCTCTTCTTGATTTTAAAATTTTTGAATTGCCTAGTCATGAGGGCAAGTTCATCCTCATTTGACTCAGACTCTTCAGAACTTGATTTTTCTTGACTTTTCTCTTTGTTATTTGATGAAGCCTTAAGTGCTACTGGTTTAGCTTTAAGCATATGTTCTTCACTTCTTTTCAGATTTATTTCATAAGTCATTAAAGATCCTATGAGTTCATCCAAAGAAATTTTGGATAAATCCTTAGAATCTTCAATCACTGTAGCCTTAGTATGCCAGATAGATGATAGAGAGCGTAAAATCTTTCTTACCAAATCAGCATCAGTGTACTCTTTACCTAGTGCCTTCAGTCCATTGACGATTGTCATAAACCTAGCAAACATTTTAGAAATTGATTCATCAGATTTCATCATAAACAATTCATATTCAGAAACAAGTATGTTTGCTTTGGTTTCCCTAACTTGAGATGTTCCCTCATACATTAATTCAAGTTTATCCCACATCTCTTTAGCAGATTTACACATGGATATTCTTGAATATTTTTTAGGGTGGACAGCACATTGAAGCATATTCATGGCACTGTAATTAAGAGTAGCTTTCCTAATCTGCTCTCTAGTCCAATTCTCCTCATCTCCCTAATTTTCATAAGGACCCACTTCAACTATCCTCCAGATTTCATAGTTTTGAGCCCTAAGAAAAACTTGCATGCGATTTTTCCAATAAGAGTAATCAGACCCACTAAAGAATGGTGGTCTATTAATGGAATGACCCTCAGCTACAAATCCTCGAGAATCCATTAATCACAATGAGAGACAATGAAAGAGCAAGCAAACAATTCAAGCAATTAACACAGAGATCAAACAGAAGCAATCAAATCAGATCAGAAATAGATATTAACCCGCTTGATATCAATTGTAGGATCGAATAGGTGGATGGATCAGATCTAGAAGGGGGGTTGAATAGATCGAACACCAATTAATGCGGAAGCTTAAGCAATTCTAAATTACTTCGAATCAGAGATCAATTCAAACAAACAAATTACTGATCTGAAGTGTGGGTGTGTGTGGATTATGTGTGATTAGTGTGTGTGAGCAATATAATTAGAAGTGTGAATGAAATCCCTATGCATGCATCTAGCGCAATACAAAGTTAAACCACAATTCAAACCACTGCACAGAGGATTTTTGGGTGGTTCGGAAATCACCTCCAGTGACTCCTACATCCACCCCTCACACAGTGAGGCCACACTACTCAAAACCTTGAGTACAACACACACTAGAGCACGACGACTCCAAACAACCTTGAGCACGATGGCTCAACACACAACCTTGAGTTCAACGACTCACAAACGGAGCACGACGGCTCAAACAACAATTGGAGCACGACGACTCCAAATTGAGCACGACGGCTCAAACCACACAGTGAGTGCGACGACTCACAAACCAGAGCTCGACGGCTCACAATACAAAAGCTAGATCAAACACAAAAGAGATCAGATCCTCTAGCAATGATCTAATTCAAGACAGATTCGTACACAGAAATTTGTGCAGAACTTCATGCATAAATCTCATAGATGAAATAAGGAAGAACAAACTCAGAAGTGAGAGAAATGGATGTAGAATGAGTGTTCTTCGATGAAGAGGCCTTGCAGACACTTGAATTGAGGAGCCTTGATGGAAATCGATGGATATTCTCCTCAATTGGCGATGCTTTGCTTTGATGGCATCTGAAATGCCAGAAATCCTTCTTCTCCTGCTCCTCTTCAGTTGGATCTGCTCCCTTGCCTAGCACAGTAACCTTCTCTCCAGATATTCCCCTTAATTCCCACGTCCTTCCTCTTGAAAGTATGGCCTGCAGCTTCTGGAGATGGAGCAAGATCTGGAAAGCCCCTTTTTGCCGCCAAAAAGCTTCTTCTGGAAGTGTATGGGCTCTCTTGCCTTTGGGGTACAAGGAACATGGGTATTTATAGCCCCATATGTCCATAAAGTGCCTTGGGGTGCATGGGCACAGAAACCTAGGCAGATTCCCTTGATCCCCAAGCGGCCACGTGTCCAGAGAAATTCACGTTTTTGAGTTTCTGTCGAAGTGTGCCGACACACAGGCAGACTGTGTCGACACCACAGGCAACTGCTGCAGAACAGGCTTCTGGGACAGTGAACTAGTGTCGACACACAGGTGAACTTTGTCGGCACCACTGGCAGACTGTGTTGACACCACTGGCTACTGCTTCAAAACAGGCTTCTGGGACAGTCATCTAGTGTCGACACACAGGTGGACTGTGTCGACACCACTGTGACAAAAGGGTGTAAACCTGAAAATGTAAAGTGTAAACCATTAATACAAGATATTATCATTAAAATGTGAGATATTGAACATCAAAAACATGTTTTTTAAGCATTGTTGTGATATGTATAAAATGTATAACATGTTCAATTAGTCATCATTTGAATATGTACAAAATGTCATCATCAAAATCAAGTTATGAGTGATGTTCATTGGTCATCATTAAAATACAACTTTAGAAACTTCCAAAACACACTCAACCCAACATGAACCAGTTGCAACTCACTTCCCATGAGGACTTTTGCATTTGGGCGCCTACCAGTAAAGGGAATTTTACTTTTAAAAGTGCATATGACCAGATCCGCATTCATGGTGTTAAAAGATCGCCTCTTCTTCGCATCTGGCATCATCATTTCAGCAGAAGGGCTTCAATTTTCTCTTGGCTTATTCTTCATAGAGCGGTTCCTATGGATGATCGTATTGCTGAGTGTGGCATTCCATTTCCTTCCCGTTGTTGCTGTTGCAGGTCTCCTCAAGTTGAGGACTTAAATCATTTGTTTGTGCACAACGATCTAGCCAAGAATCTATGGCTATGGATTTCTCCTCTTCTTCAGGCTGGCTTGGGTATTAATATGAACATCTCAATTCGCCTTTGGGAGATTATCAGTTCCTGTAGCATTAACAATCCTCTTGTTTTCATCTCTATTTGTTCTTCCATGCTCATTATCTAAGAAATTTGGAAAATCAGATGTAAAATGAAGTTTGATCAAGTTGCATATCCTAGCACTTTGCTTTGCCATAATATTCATGCTTCGTTAATATCGCCCTTGATAAAATGGTCTTCAAGGATTCTGCCACATCTCAACAAATGGAAGCGATTATGGAGTTTGGTTTTTCCCTTCAGCTTGCGGTCAAGACTTTTAAAATGGTCAGATGGATTCCGCCTTTACAAGGTCTTCTGCTTAATGTGGATGGCACCTCTAAAGGTAACCCGGGCCCTTGTGGGGGCGGGGGCATTGTCTGAAACGCTGTCGGTTCTATGGTTTTGACTTTCTCTCACTTCTATGGCTCTGGGACCAGTCTTCTTGCTGAAGCTCGAGCTATGTGTGATGGCGTTCAATTGGCTTTGGAGCAAGGATTTCACGTAGCTAAGATCTCCACAGATTCAATGGTGTTAGTGAACTCCCTTCGGACTGGGGTTGCCCCCTCTTGGGAATGCAGCAGGTGGTGGCCGACTGTGCTGGATTTCGTCTAGCAGTATCAAGTTTGAATTATGCATGTGTATAGGGAAGCAAATCAGGTTGCGGATGCCTTGGCCAATTTTGCGTGTAATGCTCGCTGTAATGGGTTTTTTACCTCTTCCTCCCAACTCCCGAAGTCTTGTTTTCCTGCTCTTATTGGGGATCGATTGGGTCTTGGGACTTTTAGAGTTGGTTAACTCTTTTTTGGTTTCCATGGGTATGCCTCGCAGCTTTTGTATCTATCTTTTCTTATATATACAATTTGCTACATCAGGATAATCGCCTGGAGGAGTGATTCCATTTCACCCTGCTGGGGTGGGATGCACTCGACCGGTCGCTGACCCTGCTGGGCACATTTTCTCAAAATATTCCAATTATATATTTAAAATTTGCCATATTTTTTAAATGAACTTGTCTTCGTTTCTTGCGATGTTTGGGAATGCTATTACCGATGCTCCACTGTTCTAGAATTCCTCTAGAACGTCGGGCACTTGTTTCTATGTACACACTTTCTCTTGACTTGGACGAACTCTCTGTCGGATATTCCTTCCGCCGAACTAGTGAATCCTTGTTCAAGGTCTCCTAAGTCTCCTCTGTCCATGGATTCCCACATGGTCGACGAGCTGGTTGTACCCTAAACACCTATGATATCCTTTAGGGATCAGTAAGATCTAAACGGCCTTAGATGCTCTCTCTCTCTTATCTTGAATCACGTCGGACCTCTAGACCTGTGCATAACATGGCCAGTCGAAGGGTAGTGAAGTCCACCGGATTTCCAACACCAATCCCACGTGTTGCGCAACTGTTACTATTGCCGTTACTCGACGTTTAATGTGTATTGACCCTTAGTTCTCATCTATTACTCTACTCGCTCATCTATTCACACTCTCTCTACTATCTCGTCTATTCATCTAGTACTCTCATCTATTTCTTGGTACTCTCTATTGGCCATTGACTGATTGTCTAAAGATAAACAATATAACCAATGCCTGGCAATATATAAAGGGCCCGATCTGGTCCTGGGATGTGCGCCCAAAAGTGCTAGTGCCGGCGGGAGTTAAATGACTAGAGTGTTTGGCATTACACTCGAGTGCTATCTATCTCGACTATCTAAATGACAATCAAAAGTGCTATGCTATACATTCTCTCGTTGTCTATTGACAACAAAGTGCTATACTATACACGTTGTGCTATTGCTATACTTTGTGCTATTTGTGCTATGGCCATCCTACTATTTGTGCTATATTCGGCGCTTGTACTATATTTGGAAACTTGTGCTATTTCAATCACATGCTATCGTGCTATCTCTTACATTACTTGACTTTCTCGCTCTATCATTAGTTACTCTGCCTTTTTAATACATTAATCATTTAAAGCATGCTTGATCCTGAGATTTAAGTACTATTGGGCGTTATCGCTCACCCTACATTATTGGTTATGTGTTCTCAGGTGAGACCGAGGAAGATGCTTACACTCAAGAGGATGGGAACAACCAAGAGTGAAGTCAAGCATACCCTAGCATCTTAGTAGTTGTTAGAGTTTGAGTTTAGTCTTTTGCTTTATTTCAATGTAATTGGGCCCTATAGAATGGCTCTGATATTAGTGGTTGTAACTAGACATTGGAAATTATTAATGAGATGCAATTGCTTTAGTATTTATTCTTGTCCAATGGTTTGATGTCTAGTACTCGCTCTGTACCCATTTACTTGCAACTGCCTCGCGTTCCGTTATTCTGCTTTGGGGCGTGATAGTTTTGTGCTATCAGAGCCTAGGTTGTTCTTAAGTGTAGGATGATCTAGGTTGACCAGCCCCGACTAGAGTCAATTATCCTACCTATGTGAGATGTGGTTAGAACCATGGGTAATTAGCTAAAAAGAACTCGCACACGCACGAATTAAATTCCACATCAATATCATAACAACAAGTTACTTTTGTAGGAACTAAGCAACCAAGATGACTGCTGAACGTGCTCAAATGAGGGCATGCAACAAACTATCCAAGAACTTACTCGTGCAATTATGCAAGTTACCCAAGGTGGTGGGAATCGCGGTGGTGCATGCGAGCTGCATCGTAACTTCAGGAGTTTGAACCCACCTAGGTTCAGTGGATCTACGGATCTGGATGAGGCCGAACACTGGCTAAAGGAGACGGAAAGAATTTTCTGTATTTTGCAATGCGCAGCGGGGGATAAGTTGCTACTAGCTACATTCCAACTGGAGAAGGATGCCCGCGCTTGGTGGGAGTCAGTAGAAGCGACCAGGGCTAATGGTCAATTCACTTGGACCGAATTCAAGGAAGCCTTTAACTCCAAGTATTTCTCGAAGCGTGTCCAAGAGAAGAAGGCTGCGGAGTTTGCTGCTCTTAAACAGAGGAGCTTGACTGTGGCCGAGTATGAAGCCCAGTTTTCAAGACTGGCACATTATGCTGAACATCTGGTGAACACTGAAAGGATGAAGGCTAAGCGCTTTCTCAACGGCCTTAGGCCACAATACATCACTCAACTGGCACCTCTCGACATCCAGACCTATGTCGAGATGGTAAAGAAGGCTCAACTACTAGAAGATGCTATGGACTTCACTGACCGTATCAAAGGGAAGTTTGTGAAGAAGGAAACGACATATGGTCCATCATCTGTTAAGCCGACTAACGGCAAGAAGTGTCCCTTCAACATCACAGAGGGACCCATCCAAGAAAGGAAACCCAAAGCTATTAGCCCCAACACTCCAGCGAAAAGCAACTGCAAGCACTGTGACAAGCCAAGTCACATAGCAGATGAATGCTGGAGGAAAGTCGACGCATGTCTGCACTGTGGAAGCCTCGAGCACCGCATCCTCGAGTGCCCACTACTGAAGGAAAATGAAAGGCGCCCTAATGTGCCTAAGAAATAGGGTAGACTGTAAGCCCTGAATGATGAAGAGCCCACTGAGGAAGGTGGTGTGGTAGAAGGTACCCTACAAGTTTTCTTCTCATCGACTTTGTTTTATTTGATACTGGACCAACTCATTCATTCATATCTCAAAACTTTGCTGATACTCTTAATGCTAAACCTATATCCATGGGATGTGAGTTCTCTGTCACAACACCACTAGGAGAAAAGGAGAAATTGAACAAATACTTTCCATCTGTCGAGATAATGATCGGAGACCATAACCTAAAAGCCGACCTGGTGTGTATGCCCATGGAAGGCTATGATGTCATTTTGGGAGCCGACTGGTTGTCCACTTATGGGGCAAGTGTCGATTGTAAGAAAGGGAAAGTTACTTTTAGTGATTTCCCTAAGTTGTCATTCACTGGGGTTAGACATAAGAGACAGATGTCTCTAGTCTCTGCCATAAAGGCCCACAATATGAAAAGGAAAGGTTGCATTGCTTTCCTTGCGGCCGTAGTAGTTGAAAAGAAGGGCTCTAAAATAGAAGACATACATATAGTCCAGGATTTCCCAGATGTGTTCCACGAAGATCTGCCAGGGATTCCCCCGGAAGGAGATGTCAACTTCGCCATAGAGTTGATCCCTAGAGCTGCCCCGGTATCACGACAACCGTACCGGATGTCACCTGCCGAGCTAACGGAATTGAAGGCGCAACTGATGGAGCTATTAGAAAAGGGGTTCATCAGACCAAGTACTCCCCCATAGGGAGCACCTGTGTTATTCGTTAAGAAGAAAGATGGATCGATGAGGCTATGCATCGACTATCATCAACTCAATCAGCTAACCATCAAGAATAGGTATCCATTGCCTTGGGTCGATGAACTTTTCAACCAAATATCTGGAGCTCAATATTTCTCCAAGATCGACCTTCGATCTGGCTATCAAAAAATGAGGATCAAGGATGACAATATCTTCAAAACGGCTTTCAGGAGTAGGTATGGACACTATGAATTAATCGTTATGCCTTTTGTTCTAACCAATACTCCAGCAGCCTTTATGCAACTCATGAACATCATATATTGGCCATACCTTGACAAGTTCATAATTGTCTTCATCGACGATATGCTTATATATTCAAAGACCAAAGAAGAACATGAAGAACATCTGAAGGTAGCACTGCACGTCTTGTGAGACAACAAACAATACGCAAAGCTGAGCAAGTGCGAATTCTGGCTCGAAGAAGTGTCCTTCTTGGGCCATGTCATCTCAAAGGACGGCATCTTCGTGATCCCTCCAAAGTCGAAGCTGTACTCAATTGGGAGAGACCAGCTAACGTTACAGAAATTAAAAGCTTCTTAGGATTGGCTGGCTACTACAGGTGGTTCATAAAGGACTTCTCAAAGATCATCGTTCCTCTCATGCGTCTGACACGAAAGGAGAATCCCTACTCTTGGAGTAAAGAGTGTGAGAAGAGTTTTTAGACTCTAAAAGACTATCTTATTTCAGCACCTATTCTCGCTCTTCCAATAGAGGGAGAAGGTTTCTCTGTCTATACCGATGCCTCAGGAATTGAGCTAGGTTGTGTATTGATGCAAAAGGAGAAGGTCATTGCCTATTCTTCAAGACAATTGAAGACGTATGAGGTCAACTACCCTGTGCATGATTTAGAGTTGGCTGCTGTGGTCTTCGCCATAAAAATCTGGAGACATTATTTGTATGGAGAGCAATTCAATGTCTACTCAGACCACAAGAGCTTGAAGTATTTATTCTCCTAGAAGGAACTCAACATGAGACAGAGAAGATGGTTAGAATACCTAAAGGATTTCGACTTTAACATCCAATACCATCCAGGCAAGGGAAATGTTGTGGCTGATGCTCTTAGTAGAAAGCTGATGGCATCTGTTTCGAGTCTAGTCCTTGGTGAGATGCAACTACTAGAACAATTCGCAAGGTTAGACTTGAATATTGAACATAGGGATGATCGAGTCTTAGTTGCCAACATCAAGATTCAATCTGACATGCTGGAAGAAATTAAAGCTCAACAAAATAGCGATCCATTCTTGGTTCGCATCAAGGAAACTTTAGCTGAAAGACCTGATTTTGCTATGATCGAGGATGGAAGGCTGGTGTTCCAAGGGAGGACATGCGTCCCCGACAATGAAGAATTGAAGAGAAAATTAATGGATGAAGCTCACAAGACAAAGTACACTATTCATCCTGGAGGTACCAAAATGTACCAAGACATGAAAAGGACGTTTTGGTGGCCGAACATGAAGAGAGAGGTAGCCGAGCATGCCGCTCATTGCCTTACTTGTCAACAAGTAAAGGCGGAACACATGCGCCTTGCTGGCGTGCTTAGACCACTAGATATCCCGGAGTGAAAATGGGAAAGCATTGGCATGGACTTCATCATGGGTTTACCCAAGACTCGTGGTGGACTCGACGCCATATGGGTCATTATCGACCAATTAACCAAATCCGCTCACTTCCTCCCTATAAAGAGTAAGTGGTCGGTAAAGGTACTAGCTGCCTTATATGTTAAAGAGATAGTGAGATTGCCCAGAGTTCCATCATCCATTGTCTCTGATCGAGATCCGAGATTTACGTCTCACTTCTGGAAGGGACTGTAAAGTGCACTTGGTACTAAACTCAACTTTAGTACCGCATTCCACCCACAAACTGATGGGCAGACTGAAAGAACCAACCAAATTGTTGAAGACATGTTAAGAGCCTGCACTATAGACTTCCAAGGTTACTCGAATGAGCACCTATCTCTAATAGATTTCGCCTATAACAATAGTTACTAGGCGAGCATTAAAATGACACCGTTCGAAGCACTATATGGCAGAAACTGTAGATCTCCTGCATGCTGGAATGAGGTTGGAGAACAGCAATGGCTAGGCCCAGACATGGTGCAAAATACAACAAGGGACATTCAGGTGATTAGAGACCGACTCAAGATTGCTCAGTCCCGACAGAAGAGCTATGCTGACAGGAGAAGGAGAGATTTGGAATTTCAAGTGGGTGACCATGTACTCTTAAAGGTATCACCTACTCGAGGTATCTAAAGATTTAGTGTAAAAGGAAAGCTCGGTCCTAGATTTATCGGTCCTTTTGAAGTATTGGAAAGGGTCGGTGAGGTTGCATACTGACTGGCGTTGCCACCAAACTTGGCATGCATACACAATGTGTTCCATGTCTCCATGCTTTGGAAATATGTATATGATCCTACGCATATCATTCGCCATGAGAAGTTGGTGTTGAACAAGGACATGACATACGAAGAGAAGCCAGTCAAGATACTGGAACGGAAGGTGCAGCAACTCAGGAACCGTCCCATCCATGTGGTTAAGGTCCTATGGAATAATCGTGAAGTGGAAGAAGCCACAAGGGAACCAGAAGGAATCATCAGACGGAACTACCCTGATCTTTTCGGTAAGATATTCTCTCCATTGTGATCATATAAATTTGGGGACCAAATTCTTTTAAAGAGGGGGAGGATGTAGTAACCTGAATTTTTTGAAAAATAAAAATTTAATAATATTAAAAATTAAGTCAATTGAAAAATCAAAGAAATAAAATTAATTAAAACTCATTAAATAAAAAGAAGTAATGGGCTTTGTTAAATGGCTCCTCAAAAATTTATTGGACAAAATAGGGATTTTTAAAAGAGGAATAATAGGAAAATACCCAAAACTCGTAACTTAAATATTACCAAAATAGAAAAGGGGTATTAAAGCATTAAAATAAGTAATTTGGGTTTGAATTAGATTCCTAACCCTACCCTAATAGGTTGGCCATGAAATTGCATCCCACCTAACCCAAATAGGAGGTGGAAAGCTAGAAGGAGGGTAGAAATAGGAAATCTCAGAATTTAATAGGAATTAGAGTTCTATTAGGAAATAAAAACCCAACAAGCATAATACTCTCTAAACTCTCCATGGCCGGCCCTAACACGTTGCTGGGGCTTGCTGGAAGAGGAGAGGAGGCCAAGGAGGAGAGGAATTCGTGGGGGAGGAGGCTGGACCAAGCTTCAACCCGAGTTCTTCAAGTTCTAACCCTAGAAGATCAAATGAGTTAAATGTAGGAATTCTCACGAGCAAACCTAATAAATTTCGTCTGTAGATTGTCCCAATCACCAGAACAAAACCTCTCTGTTTCATAATTTTCCATCAAGCCAATCTTTTCTTTTTAATTTTTGAAGTTCTGCAACTAGCATGACCCCGAACCTTCATCTTAATTCTAGATCTCCATGTGTACTTGATACCATGCTACGAGATTTTTACTGGTGATACTAATCGACATCAGGAATCTTTTGCCTCTAAAAGCCTAATTTTCATCCATCTTACTTCTTGAATTAATTCTTTTATCTCTACTATACATTGTACCATGTTCTTCGTGAATAAACTTGTTTGAAGCATGGCGAGATCATGTCCACTTTCAAATTCCTATTTACTGGAAGTACTCTTACATGTCTAGATCCATTTAAAACTAGTTTCATGAATTTTCATCGTCAGTAGATTTAGTTCTGGATTTTTTAACAACCCAGTGTCAAAATAAGGCAACTTGGACCGCCATCCAAGAACATGTCCTTTTCCCGCTCGGACTCAGGCGCAGGACCTGAGAATGCGACGGTCCGATAGGCCGTGTTCTCAGGGCCCATCGCGACACAGTACCTATTGCGTTCTGAACGCGACAGGCCACAACGTCGCGATCTGGCTTCTTGACCTGACCTCCTGTCGCGATCTATGAACGGCCCTGTCGCATTCTGATCTGACCCTGTCGCGACCCTTACAAGGGTACGTCGTGATCTGGGGTTTTTGCATGAAAACCCATGACTTGTTATGCTTTAACTTTCTACAGTGCCTATACCCTTGTTAACAAGTCATATACGTAGTGAATACACCTGCTATAAATTGAATATATATTGAGTGATTTAAAAGACATGCACATGACCTCTTTGTATCTATGATTTCTTTTACACATACACACACTTTGAACCATCCAATCATGGCTTAACTTGACATGAAAATATCTCATAATATATCTAGTAATTTATTTCAATTATATATTTAAAATTTGCCATATTTTTAAATGAACTTGTCTTCGTTTCTTGCGATGTTTGGGAATACCATTACCGATGCTCCACTGTTCTAGAATTCCTCTAGAACGTCGGGCACTTGCTTCTATGTACACACTTTCTCTTGACTTGTCCGTCGGATATTCCTTCTACCGGACTAGTGAATCCTTGTTCAAGGCTTCCTAAGTCTCCTCTGTCCATGGATTCCCACATGGTCGACGAGCTAGTTGTACCCTAAACACCTATGATACCCTTTAAGGATTAGTAAGATCCAAACGGCCTTAGATGCTCTCTCTCTCTTATCTTGAATCACGCCGGACCTCTGGACCTATGCATAACATGGCCAGTGGAAGGGTAGTGAAGTCCATCGGACTGCCAACACCAATCCTGCGTGTTGCGCAATTGTTACTATTTCCGTTACTCAACGTTTCATATGCATTGACCCTTTGTTCTCATCTATTACTCTACTTGCTCATCTATTCACACTCTCTCTACTATCTCGTCTATTCATCTAGTACTCTCATCTATTTCTTGGTACTCTCTATTGGCCATTGACTGATTGTCTAAAGATAAACAATATAACCAATGTCTGGCAATATATAAAGGGCCCGATCTGGTCCAGGGATGTGCGCCCAAAAGTGCTAGTGCCCGTGGGAGTTAAATGACTAGAGTGTTTGGCATTACACTTAAGTGCTATCTATCTTGACTATCTAAATGACAATCAAAGTGCTATGCTATAAATTCTCTCATTGTCTATTGACAACAAAGTGCTATACTATACACGTTGTGCTATTGCTATACTTTGTGCTATTTGTGCTATGGCCATCCTGCTATTTGTGCTATATTCGACGCTTGTACTATATTTGGAAACTTGTGCTATTTCAATCACATGCTATCGTGCTATCTCTTACATTACTTGACTCTCTCGCTCTATCATTAGTTACTCTGCCTTTTTAATACATTAATCACTTAACGCATGCTTGATCCTGAGATTTAAGTCCTACTGGGCGTTATCGCTCACCCTGCGTTATTGGTTATGTGTTCTCAGGTGAGACTAAGGAAGATGCTTACACTCAGAGGACGGGAACAACCAAGAGTGAAGTCAAGCATACCCTAGCGCCTTAGTAGTTGTTATAGTTTGAGTTTAGTCTTTTGCTGTATTTCAATGTAATTGGGCCTTATAGAATGACTCTAATATTAGTAGTTGTAACTAGACATTGGAAATTATTAATGAGATGCAATTGCTTTAGTATTTATTCTTGTCCAATAGTTTGATGTCTAGTACTCGCTCTGTACCTGTTTACTTGCAACTGCCTCGCGTTTCGATATTCCACATCGGGGCGTAACAGGCGCTCCCCATGGCGAATGACTAGGTCTAATAAAACCTTTCTCTAACAATTCCTGCAACTGTTTCTTTAATTCCTTCAACTCAACTGGTGCATTCTGTATGGTGCTTTTGATATTGGCATATTGCCTGGCTGCAACTCAACTGCAAAGTCCACCTCCCTGTGTGGAGCCAACTCTTGCAAGTAACACATCCGCATACTCTCTAACCACTGGTACTGAATCTATAGACTTACCAGATTCAATTAAACTAACTGAGGCAAGGTACGCTACACACCCCGCATTAATCAACCTTCTAGCCCTAAGTGCAGAAATAATAAGCTTAGGAGTGTAAAAAGGCATACCTTGAAATTCAAACATTGCTCCATCGGGCCTGCAAAACCTGACCCTCTTCTTCCTACAATCTACCAGTGCCCCATAAGCTTCCAACCAATCCATCCCTAATATTACATCATAATCCTTTAATGACAAAGCATACAATCTAACTGGCAACTGATTCCCATGAATCATTATCGGAACCTCATCTAAGAAACAAGAAGTGAGCACGTAACCACCTGAGGGAACCTCTACTACCAACTCACACTGTCTTTCTTCTAGAGGGTGTACCATGCTATCCATAAAATCTTTAGAAATAAACAAATGGGAAGCACCCGGATCAATCAACACACTAGCAGAAAAATCAAAGAGCGGTAATATACCTTCAATGAGATTGGATGCCTCCGCCTGTGCTCTGGTGACTGCCATCACTCGACCCCATCCTCCTCTCTGGTACAGTGCACCTCTGCCTTGCTCTGCTGGTGGCTGGTATGGTTGTTGTTGCTGCTGAGTCCCTCTGTCGTAACCGTAACCCCGGGACTGCAGAGGGACTCAAGAGAGCATGGCTCTTTAGTTATGTACTTTTGAACATGGCTCTTTAGTTTATATAAGAACCAAAATCTTGTGAATATATGAGAGATTGATTTTAAACGATCTTAGTTTTCCGATTTCTGAATGCAACATGTTTTCAATAACCTATTAGTTCTTATAAATCTAAACATGAGTTTATATGTGTTTATTTTAAAGCATGTGATTGGATGTGAATGTTCTCATGAAATGCATAACAAAAGAAAAAAAAAATGCAAACACCTACATAAACTACATGAACAAATGTTACTGATATCATGACACTGCCACCATAGATGATTCTACATAGAACTAGACTATAGGAGAGCCCCTATGGGATGGTTCAACCTACATGACTATTGGCCCCAAAGGCAACGAGGATGAAATCCTAGAGGTGGATAAGTACCACTGGTATATGGTGGGAGAGCTTCCCCCAATTTTGCGCAATAATCAAAACTTCTTCATCATTGTCTAGGTGATAAGTGAAAAATGAATGACTAACCTCTAGTGGTGGTTAGGGTTGTGTCTTGGCAACTATTGTACCACTATTACTGTTAATGTTACTGCACTATAAATGGAATGATAGAGTGAAAGGATTGTTAAATGAATGAAAATGATTATTTCTGAAATAAAGTTGCATGCAAATGATTTGTGCAAACATAATAGACCTACTGGAGATCTTGTCATATTGTCATTCCTTTTGTACAAAAGTGTATGATACATGTAGATTTATGATATTGAAAGGAGAAATATATGTCAAATATGATAATTAGTTTCAGATTTATATGACCATTCATATGCTCTACAACTGAACTATACATATTCACATGATAATAGATTGTTTCATGATTATGTGAAAATTGTCATGCTAGAATGAATGTATAATAGGTGTATAGAATATATACCATGTGTGAAGGTAATAGTACATGTAATAGCATTTTTAAGCCTAACATACTTATGTAAACCATGATCATTGCTACTGGTTATTTGTTGGGGTCTATAAAGACTCATTCTTGCTAATGTTACAAGAGATGTTGAGGACCCTGTGACTGAGGAGTTAGTGCAGTCAGATTCAGAGCGAGAGGATTAGTACTTGAGAGTGTTGAGAGTGACTCTTGTATGCGAGGAATAACTGTATTTGAATTTTGCCATATCTTGATTATGGACTGGTTATATGTTGGACATTTCTTTTATTCAGACTATGGTGTTAGATACTATGTTGATGGAATGAAACTTTTATTTTTGCTACTCTTGCTTTCATATTTGTGTATATCTCAACTAGGTATTTGTTAACGTTGGGTATGTTCCCTGTCATGCCCCGATTTTTAGTAGCGGAATTAAATCAGGAATGCGATGAACAAATAAGCATTCAAAAGCCAGGACAAATGACTCATATCAATAGGGCCCATAATTCAATAATGAAACTCTTTTATTCATTGTAAGTGAATGTTACAATCTCTAAAGGTCAAAATAAGAACAGCTCACCACTACTAGTCTCATCTAACTCTCAAAGAAAGACAAAATTACAATGATTACTAATCTCTCTCTAATCTAGAATAAAGAAAGACACTCTAAAGCGTACTCCATGCTCGGCGCACAAGTCCCCCATTAAAATGTGCACCCCATCTTCACAACCTGAAATGTTTAGGAAGATAAGGGTGAGCAAACTAGCCTAGTAGGATTTACATCTCAATGTGCGGGCACTAATATACGTGATTAGCATTTTAAATAAGCAGGATCTTAACAAGTACATGATGGCTATACGTGCATGCATTTCTAACAAGTCAAATGGCTGAATAGAATGAATATCATAACGAAACAAATACTGACTTTCATATGAATTGGACAGGAAATTCAAGAATAGAATCGTATCACAAGGATTCAAGAAGAGTTCGTATCACATAAATAAGAATTGGCCATATTCACACAGATATCACATATTCACGTGATCAGACGTATCATATCAAACTTATTATATCATATCAAACGAAGGCACATTCACACAAATCTTGCACACATTCCAGTGCCATGCCACGCACCACAAGTCCATACTCCCACGGTTAATAAGTACATTGGGGCGCTCCTCCCCAGGACCATACAGGGCCCCTATTGCACAGGCATTAGTCAAATGGACCGAAGTCCCACGTTGTGTCGATCAAACATATACATATTATGGCCATAGATTTTCAATAACAAGCTCATAGTAATAAGGACATGATCATTCATAGAGTTCAAGGTATGCCAAAAGCTCGAGAGATCAATTGGGCAGCATAACGACGTATCTTATGTTTCATATTTCTTTAATGTCTTGACAAGAGGATGACTAATGATATATCGTACACGGTACCAGTGATCTCTATCTCCAGGGTACTTCATGGTATTACCAGCTCGGTCTCTATGAGGGAATCCATAGAGTACGAAGACTTACGAAGGTCTTAGGGAAAAGATTGCTAGTCTGTCAATACGGAATGACCGGCAGAGAGCTCCCAATTCCCCAAGAGGGGTGTGCCTAATCGTGCAAACGTGTAGTGTCGTATCACGGAACTTTTCTAATCATGCGTGCAATGGATGAACAAAATATGGAAACCTCGGAAAGCATGTAAATAAGGAAGGTCCACATGCAACAAGCAATATACATAATACAAAGCTTTAAACTAAGCAAGTCCACTCTAAACGTATTCTCCACAAATTCACAATTTGTATCAAACTAGATCACAAGATGATAATCAATGACATAAGATCATTCACTACATAATACACATCAGAATCATATTCATGTCATTATAGTTTTCAAATGGGTTGATCGCTTTTAGGCCAATGCACTCTAAGTATCATGCTTACAGACTCAGAGACTAAACATGCTGATTGACTAGCCGAAAAGAACATGAAATATGGAAAATTGCTATGAAGAAATCTAGAAGGGGGGGGTGGTTGAATAGATTTCTATGCATTTTAAAAATTAGTAGATTAGAATTTCAGAGAACTTGAATTAAGGCTTAAATCTAAAGCTCAATCACAATTCTAAACAAATTAAACATGATAGATATTGAAGAACCAACGAGCCTATCAAGCATCTAGCGCAAAAGCAATCAAACCAAAGAGACAAAGAGATTTACGGTGGTTCAGATTACACAATTGTGTATCCTACATCCACCATCCACACACACACACAAAGTGGCTTATCTTGCCAGTTCAAAAAAGACACTGAACACACACCCACTCTGAGATGCAAAGATCTCAGATCTGACCACACACACCACGTGAAATTGGGCACAAGGATTGCCCTAATATCACAAACCACACACAATGAGATGAGATTAAGGTGAAAACCAGACTAGACAATCGAATTGCAAATTGGGGATGTCTGGTTCGAATCTCCCTGTACTGATTCCAGGTGGGAGATCAACTCTTCTGCTTCAACTCCAGGAAGAAGACTATGCAATCCGGAGAGTCCTCTTGAGATGGATCATCCAAGGTGCTTGAAGCTTCAATTCCTTCAGATCTGGACAAAATTCTCCAGGATGAAGCCCTCTTCTGAAGTCGCTTGAAGCTTTTGAGAGTTGGGAGAACTGATGCGTGTGTTGCCCCCAAGTGAAGTGGATAAGGGGCATTTATAGTCCCATGGGTCCACAAGATCTCTTGGGATTTGGGGGCACAAAGATTCCCACTCAAAAAGCCTCAACCAAAACCATCCACGTGTCCCTGCATTTCAGATCTGGAAAAATATTCGAAGTGTGTTGACACCACACATGCATGTGTCGACACACAGGGCACTGCCTTCAAACTGGGCTTCTGGGACAGTGGGTGAGTGTCGACACATAGGTATCCTATGTCAACACCATTGGACATTGTCTTCAAACCATGCTACTGGGAGGGACAGGTTGTCGACACACAAGCCTTCTATGTCGACACCACTGGATGCTTTTTCCTTTACTGATTGCTGGATGCATGAACTGTGTCGACACCACTTGAGTTGTGTTGACACCACTGTCATTACTTGAGCATTTCTTTGAGCTACACATGGAAAAATATTGTTAAATATAAATGAAGCATGATATCCACATTTGTATGAATCATATTTAAACATCATCAAAACAAGAGATCCAACAATGTCCCCCTTTTTGATGATGGCAACTATGATTCATTAAACAAATTTTGTTTTCTCACATATAAGACTTTAAAGCATTCATTCACATTATTCCATGGCATACAAGAGAAATGACAATGACATCCAAATGACAATGACATACAAATTCATTCCAAATTCTCATCACATCAATAACAACTATGTCATTCAAGTTTTACTTGCCAAAATGATCAAACTAATAAGTACAAAGTGTAATGTGTAAGCCAAAAATCAAAAGAAGTAAGAAACTGTAAAGTAGCATCCATTAATATCCCTTGCATACAAAATAACCCTTCTCCCCCTTTGACATTATCAAAAGAGAAAGACATCATGAAGATGGAGGAGGAGGAGGAGGAGGAAGAGGGAGTAATATGCTTTCAATTGCCTTCATCCTTGCATCCAGAGCACTTAGATTGGATCTCAGTTGAGTTTGCATGGTAGTCAGTCTTGTGTGCAAAAGTTCTTCCGTCCTCTGATGGTTTTCATAGATATTTTCTTGGAAGATACTGAAGCCTTGAGTCATGGGTGGAGGAGCAGATGATGAGCTAGGAGTTGTGCCATTCTGCCAAATGTTGCTAAACTCAGCCTGGAGATCTGCTATCTCCTGATCAATATGTGCAGTGTGAGCCTTCATTTTTTCCATGTCTTCAACAAAGTGAGCAAATGATAGGCGACACTTGGACACTTGACTCACAGCATCTTTGCCCGTTTGAATACTTTGTTGAGTGTGCTCCAAAATAGTGGATAAAATTGTTTGCAAATCAAACTGAAGACCTTGTAACTGAGTGGAAGCATCACCCAGGGTTCCAACCAGTCTATTGAACCTTCGAGTAGCATGTTCAGCCATTTCCTGCTGTCTCAAAAATTGTCCATTCACTGTATTTTCCAACCTTTGAATCTGAAGTTCAAAACTGGCAGACATTTCTCTCATGAATGAGTTGAGATTATCAAATTGAACTTAAAGAAATTTATATAGCTCAGGAGGAACAGAGGATCCACCAGATGAAGTGGAGGCTGAACTGTGATATTGTTGGAAAATGTTTGAAGAGACAAGCACATCAGAAGAAGGTGGAGATGCATGAGGTGTAGGTGGAACTGGCATCTCATGTGGAATTTTAGGGTCAACATGTGGCTGTTCCACCGGATCAACATGAGGAGCTTCATCATCTGGAGCATGTTCTTCTTCTACATGCTCTGCTGGTGGTTCTACAACAGGCCCTCTTAGCACCTGATCACCCTCAACTCTGAACCTCATAAATTTTTGCAAATGATTCAAATAATATATATTGTTCCGAGGAATCTTTTGAACCTTTTCATTCAGAAAAGAAACTCTAAAGTGCTTGAAGACAGCTGTTAGATGAGTAGCATAAGCTAAGGATCTGTGAAGATCTTTCTGAATTGTCTCAGACATGATTTGAGACATAATCAAATTCAAATTCACTTTGACATTTTGCATCATACAATACATCACAAATCTTTGAATATCATTAAGCCTATTTCTACCACCACCTTGTGGAGTGATAATGGTGGTAAGGATGTGATGTACCAATCTGAGTGTAGGAGAGAAATGATTGGTGTTGAAGCGAGTGACATGTGTTTGTTTGGAATCTTTCTTATCATGAGGTAGACTAGTGAGAAGAGTGTAGGCCTCATGAAGGTTGAACTTATAAGAACAATAATCCTAACCAGAATTGGGGAAATGGAATAGTTCAGAGGCTAATTCAGGAGTGAAAAGAATTGAAACACCTTTAACCTCTGACCTGAACCCTTCTGTAGCATCCACAATATTCAGGTAAAATTCTGAACCAAACGAGGGTAGAAAGTTCTGAACTCAGAAATAAATTGAAGCCATCCTTGAAATTGAAAGAAAGAGACAACCTCAGGGAACGCATCAGCAAATGCTTGGTCTGATAAATCCACAGCCCTAGGTTTGAGAATGGATCTTCCTGCAGTGGCAGTCTGAGATAGGGTGTGTAAGACCCAGCCCCCTTGGGCCCTTTGGCCCCATCCTCAGGCTCGCGACAGGCACCCTGGTCACGACGTGGTCGCACCGGAGAGGCCTACCACGATAGGTTCGGGTGGAGACGAACCCGGCCGTCGCGTTCTTGTCGCGGCAGGGGTGGCCGTCACGTCCTTATCGCGGCGTCTGACGGCGTCGCGACTGCTTTTCTAACAGATGTGACCGCTGTCTTATCTGTCAAAATGGTCGTGTCAGGTGGCAGGTGCATACAGTATTGTCGTGACCTGGTCAGCTGTCGCATTTGCTTTTCCTGGTCTTCGAGGTTTGACTACTTTTGGGGTCGCGCCGGGGGTGGCCGCCGCGACATGGTTGCGACGCTTAGAGGGGTCACGACATGGTTGTTGTCGTGTCGGATCGCCCCGTCGCATCTTGGGGGCCGTCGGTTTAAAACCGAGCACCGCGCCCCATTCTCCCCCTCTCCCCTTTCTCTCCTTCTTCTTCCCCTCTCCTTCCCTTCGAGCTCTCTTGCAGTTCTCTCGTCCGTTCTTCATGCTCGAGGTGTTCGTGCTGAGGCGGTGTCGCCTTGGTCGTGCAAGGGCTGTGCTCGTGTTGCATGGAGCGAGGAGGAGGTGGTCATTCCTACGTGAAGGCCCCAACGGGTCGGCTCTACACGTGGAGGTAGGGACTCCTGATCCTCTTGCTTTAAGCATGCTCCCTTCCCCCTTTAGATCATGTTTTCCTGGTGGTTTGGGACTTGGGAGTGTGAGAAATCCATGCTCGAGGTTGAGTGAGGTTTTCCTTCGAGTGTAGATTCATGTGAATCCATGTTTATGGGGCTCTAAGGGTGGTTTAGAGGGATTCACAGCTTTCCATACATGTTGAGCATTCTCCCCTCCCCCTATGGAATGTTTATTTCGTGTTTTTAGGGTGGTTCCCGGAGGGACTGCTCCGGAACCCCCCTCTGCTAAAGACGCGACCACTATAGAGGTCGCGATCTTGTCGCGACGGCCTGGCTAGTCACGATAGGATCGCAACGCTCTTGAGTGTCGTGACCTAGTCGCAACGGCAAGGGCCGCCGCGATAGTGTCGCGACGGGGAAGGGTTGTCGCGACGTCACGACAAGGTCGCGACAGCCCGATGCGTCGCGACTACAGTCGAGAGACAAGTTTTAGGTCTTCATCATTTCCGTTTCTTTAACTGTACCCATGGAACCTGTGCTAGTTCCCTAGTACGGTCCTACACTAGTCGTTCGCCCGGTGCTCGACACTTGAGGGCTTGTCCCGTGTGAGAGGTTGTTATCGTTGCCTGGGACCCCCATCCTCGGGAGCCTGTTGAGGGAGTACTCCGGGCCACGAGCGTGCTCGAGTTGGCAGCCCAGCAGGCAGACTCTGGAGCTAAGGGGAAAACGGTGGTTAGGACATCGGCGTTGAGTCATTTGCAGAGCTCTCGTGGTTGGTCTAGGACACCGAGGACGGTTAGGAGTTCTACCCGGCGCAGGCCAGCCAGTCCTGTTTCTCACTACCTCGCTCCTTGTGGCCCCGGAACCACTTGAAGAGGCCAGGCGTGGGACCGTAGTCTAACTAGACTATGGCAGTTACTGTTGTGTACTTTGTGTCCTACCTCGCTTTGACGAGACGTGAGGGTCAGAACTCGGATCGAGGGTAAGACGTCGGTGGGCGCACCTGACCGTTGACTAGTGGTAGTGCTTCTCGTAGCTAGTGTTCCTTGTCCAGGAGGAGTCCCCTCTGTCTGTGTTTTCTAGCCTTGTGGTGGTCACGATGAGCAGTCGTACGGAGTTTCCGACCGTATTGTGTTCCCATACCACGCTAGTTGTAACTTCGCTTCCGCAATTCCGTTTGTAGGTAGAAGATATAAACTGCTATTATTTGTTTGTTATATATATATATATATATATATATATATATATATATATATATTCTTCTGCCTGTTAGATCTAGTAGGAGATTGGTAGTCCCTACTGAGCTTCTGTTGTGAAGCTCATCCCTCCTTTTCCCAGGTGAGACTTCTCAGCAGCGGCAGGGCGCGCGCCGGGCGGAGGAGACGGGGCAGTAGTCGAGGACCCCGTAGCTAGCAGTGGTTCCCCTTTTCAGCGTACGTCACCCTCGGGGTATGCCACTAAGAGATCTGTTCTTCCCCTGCCTCTTACTTGTACTAGCGTGCGTGCGTTGGGACTGTACTTAGAGCGGTACGTAGCGGTCATGCTCTCTTTTCTGTTTCCACTTGTACGCTTCTAGTTTAGCAGTTGACGTTTACTTCCGTTACATATCCTGTTAGATATATATTATTGCCCTTCCGGGTCTCCGGATCCGTGGGCGGCGACCGTGAAAATCGGGTCCTCGGCATGGGCCAAGGGTCAGGTTCTCGAGGTCGTTACAGTGGTATCAAAGCTAGAGTCTGACAGAACTTGTAGTGAATTTAAACTACGACATAAAGTCCCAACATTAGTACAAGTACACTGCTAGCCACCCGAGTGGTATTATTAACCTTTGTTGATTGTGTGTCGTACAGTGACATGGCTCTGTGCACATGCAGGCAGGTCATAGAGTTGGTAGAGCATCAGGATGAGTCTGATATGCCCGTGCAGAGGTAGGTCCAGGAGGAAGTGTCCGCAGAGGAGTCAGTGGCGCAGCCTCAGGGTGTAGCAGCAGCAGTAGCAGGAGTACCAGCCTCAGTTGCAGCAGTACGCAGACTGGTTTCCCTTGGTAGAGCAGTTCTTCAGAAACTTGTACCAGGGAGCATGGCAGCCCGGGCAGGCAGCAGCAGGTGGTCAGCCTTCGGTACCTCCCTCAGTGGTGCCGGAGCAGCAGGCAGAGCCAGAGGTGGAGCAGCCAGAGCGTCAGCAGCGGTCGGGTACTGGGAGTACTCGGGCCAGGCGGCGGAGGACGACGGTTATGGAGGACAAGACTGCTCTCCTTGAGAGGTTCTTGCATCTCCGGCCACCGATGTTCTCCGATGAGTATGATCCAGATAAGGCGGAGAGCTGGACACATGAGTTGGAGCGCACGTTCGAGACCATGGAGTGCGCTGAGGAGGACTAGGTTTGTCTGGAGGTGTACCAGCTAAAGGGAGCAGCCCATGAGTGGTGGAGAGTTCAGAGGCAGACTCACTTTCAGGGGCAGCAGTTGGATCATATCACTTGGCAGGGGTTCTTGGAGGTCTTTCACGACGAGTACTTTCCCGATTACGCTCGACGCGAGAGGCGAGACATGTTCCACGAGTTGGTGCTGGTGATCTCACAATTTCTCAGTACCACCAGAGGTTCATCCGGTTGTTGAGGCATGTTCCTCATGTCGTAAGCAACAAGTAGGCGTGTGCAGAGAGGTTCATAGCAGGACTGAGCCTAGACCTGAGGTGGGGTGTGACGGCTCACATGTGTACCACCTTAGGAGAGGTCATGGAAGGCCACCGCCTTGGAGAGGGAGACTTGGCAGCCCCAGTAGCAGCGGGGAGGAGCCTCTTCCAGGTTGTCTCCGTACCAGCATCCCACCGGGAGCCGCGGTAGTACGACTTCTTCTTCCACAAGTTCGGGCAGTTCCGACAGCTCCGGAATTCGCTCGAAGTTCAGGCAGTTGTCTACTCGCGGGGGTGGGCGGAGGCGGCAGTAGAGGCGTCAGTCCAGGTTCGCAGAGCAGTCAGTGCAGCAAGGAGCCGAGTAGGGCAGACAGGAGGTAGTTTGCTACACTTGTGGTTTGTCGGGTGATTTTTGGAGAGATTGCCCGACAGGGCAAGTCCCGCAGCAGCAGCAGCCAGTACAGTACGCGCAGTAGCTACCTCAGTACCAGTACCCTCCCTAGCAGTAGGCACTGTGTCAGCAGTAGCGAGGGCAGTACCAGCCGTACCAGCAGCAGTTCCCTCAGCACCAGCAGCCACCGCAGCAGCAGTAGCCCCAGCAGGCGCCGCAGCATGGGCGTGGTTGTGGTCGCATGATGGCACTCACCAGGGAGCAGGCCGAGGCGTCGAACCATGTTATAGGTACCCTGCCTATCCTTGGTAGAGCTGCTCGTGTTTTGGTTGACCCCGGTGCTTCTCTCTGTTTTTCTTCCGAGGAGTTTTACGAGTCTTTGGCTTGTCACACACCTGAGAGGCAGTGTGACGTGATGGTCGATCTCTCGTCCGGTGACTATATGTGTTCTTTTGGTTACTTGGAGGGCGTCACAGTTGAGGTTGAGGGGCACCAGTTGCCGGCCAGGTTGTACGCGTTGCAGCTTCGTGACTTTGACGTCATCCTGGGCATGGACTGGTTGGAGGCTCACTCGGCTGTGGTTGATTGTCAGCGGAAGACCGTTTGCTTTGATATACCTGGAGCGCACGTTTTCTGCTTCCAAGGTATCCTGTAACATCTCGGGCTTTCCGGCTTTCCGTTTGTGTGGGGGATGACTGGGCACTAATGCGTCTGGCCTTGGCGACACATTAGTGTCGCGACGGAGCTAGCCGTCGTGACAGTCATCCATGTTGCGACCAGTGCCTGCGTCGCGTTCTTGTCGCGCCTTGTTTCTCTGCCGCGTATTAGTGTCGCGCCCAGTCAACGGGTCGCGACAGCATTTTCGCTTTTTGGTCATCTGATGCCTGTCAGAGTGGCAAGCGTGGCAGACTGATCTGTCAGGTTGTCGCGGCGTCCCTGGTGGACGTGTTATTGTCGTGGTGTGGGCGGCCGTCACATTAAGGTAGTTAACGCAACGCCCCGCCCCGTCACGTCTTGGGGGCCTGAGGCTATAAGCCTTGGCCGGCTTCCCATTTCCTCTTTCTTCCCCTTCTCCTTCCCTTCCTCCTCTCTGAGGAGGGAAGTCTTCTTCCTTCTCCTTCCCCGGCGTTTGGAGCTCGGTGGCGGTGCCAGCTGCTCATGGTGGAGCGGCGAGGAGCAAGGAGGTGGCGGCCGTGGTGTCGTAAAGGCCCTTTGTGGTTCGGTTCTTCCAATTTCTGTAGGGATCTCTTATGCCCATACTTGCTGGTGTGGATTGGAGCCCTCAGGGTTCTTTGCATGTTTTACAAGCTTTCCCCATGCTCCCCTCCCCCTATGGTTGCTTGTTGTAGTTGTGGTGACCCCGGGATGTAGCATCCCGGCGGTCTGCCTCCCGACTGATGTTGCGACTGCAATGCGCGTCGTGACATCAGAGGAGGTGTCGCCCCGGTCGGACGCGACCTTATCACGGCGCAGGTGGTTGTCGCGATAAGGGTCGTGTCACGACCCGGTTTCCGATCGTGACAAGTCTGTTATCGCGACCCGCTTCCCTGTCACGACCTTGTGCTTGTCGCAGTTGCCCTTCTCGTCACGATGGGATCGCGATGGGCTAGGAGGGCGCGACAACACCTGGCTTGCCTCGGGCGGTTCTGTGGCCTCGGTTGGCGTGTCGGCGTGTGCCCCAGGGCAGGGTTGCCCTTAGGACCTTTTGGTAGGGAACGCGATAGGTTGGCTCGCTGTGTTCAGTGACCGAAGGTGACACCTTTGTGGTCGTGTCCTAGCAGTGGTGCTAGGAGGCTCGCGTCTGTCTAATAATCGATTATCTGACTGTCAATCGATTATTAGAAGAGCGATGGTTTCTGTTCTGTCTGGTAGTGTTCCGATTTCTCGGGCCATGCCGTGTGTGCCGGCGTTGGCCGACGGCCCTTCTGGGGGTTTTCGGAATGGGTGTAGTGCGTGCCTGTGCCTGCTGGGCTTGTCTTGGTTACAAGCCAGTTGTGCCGGTTTCTGTGGTGGTTGCCCTACTAGTTCTCTTTCGCCCGGTGCTAGGCACTTGAGGGCTTGTCCGTTAGACAGGTTGTTACCGTTACCTGGGACCCCCATCCTCGGGAGCTTGTTGAGGAAGTTCTCTGTGCTACGAGCGTGCTCGAGTCGACAGCCTAGTGTGGCGGACTAGTAGCAGAGGGGAAAACGATGGGGACAACGGCGTAGAGTCATTTGTGGAACTCCCTTAGCTGGGTCTGGGTCGCCGAGGTTGTTGTGGCGCTCTTTCAGTGCGGACCAGCTAGTCCTTCTCACTGCCTCGCTCTGCAGTGGTTCCGGAGCCACGTAGGGAGGTTAGGGATAGGGCCGCAGCTTGGCCGGGCTGCGGTGGTTGTGGTTGTTCTTGATGTGACTCGCTAGCCTCACTCTACTGGGTGGTTGTAGGCAGGAGTCAGCGGCTGGCGAGTTGGAGGTGTAGACGTTGTGCCCTCCTCTTAGCTGCCTGTGGCCGTGGCTTGGTTGCTCTTGCTGTGACGGAGTTTCTCACGTGGTTTCTAAGTGAGTCTATTTGCCCTAGCCTGCACGGTGGTTGTAGCCTGGCTGTGTCTAGCTTCCTTGGGCTTCGTTGGTTTGGCCTTGTGGGCCGTGTTTAGTGGCTTCCGTTCTGCGGGTTCTCTCGGGGTGCCCTGTGTAGTCACCCGACTGCTGTTTATGTAACCCGTTCCTTGGTGCCGTTCGTGGTGGCATCTGTGTGTTGTTCCCTGACCTCGTGGCGTGCCCAGGGTCCAGGGTGGTTCTGTTTGTGGGCCCTCGACCTTGGGGAGGTCCGAAGTGGCCGTGCCTGTGGTGAGACGGTGCTTCTCACGTGGTTGCTCAGTGTCTCTCGTGGTGACACCTGTTTGTTCCTTCCCGACCTCGTGGAGGTCCGGGATGTTGGTGCTTGTGTCATGAGACTTTGGTCTCACGTGGTTGCTCCGGTGTTCCCTGAGCTTCTTTGTCTCGGCGGGTGCATGCCGAGGTGTTGCTTCCGCATTGTGTTTGACTCCACTGGTTCTGCGGGAGTCGTGTTTGGCCCGACCTTGGTTGTAGGCCGTGACATTACTTTGTTCTGCTGCTTTGTAGTACTCTGCAGTATGTGTTTCTCGCTTTACTACTTTGTAGAGTAGTTTGCTTCCGCTTTGTTGGAGTTCCTATTGCTCTGGCTGGTAAGGGACTGGTTATCCCTACTAAGCCTTGTTCGCGAGGCTCACCCCCCTACTCTCTTCAGGTAGGGATTCGCTGTCGCATGAGTTCATTGTCGGACGGTCGTGGTGGCAGTTTGTTACGCCGTGCATTACCAGCAATGTGAGTTGTGAGCATGAGAGCTCTTGTTTTGTGTGAGTTGAGAGTTGCCTTTTTGCAAGTCCTCGGGGTATGCCCCTTAAGGACTACACCTTTCTTTCTGTACCTATACTTTTATTTGGGACATGTTGTACATAATTTCTTTATTAATGTACAAACTTTCTTGTTATAGTTATTTGAATTCATTTCTTATCTCACTGGACTAAATTCTACCCCTTCCGGATCTTTGGATCCGTGGGTGGCGGCGCGACCTTCGGGGTCCCTGGCGGGTCCGGGAGGCCGGATCATTACAGTGGTATCAGATCTCAAAGGTCCAATGAGATTTGTAATGAGTTAATAACTATGGTTGTCCCAAAGAAAGGTACTAGTATGCTGCTGGTCCGTCCGTGTAGAGTGCTGTTAGGTGAGCATTTGGTTCTTTGTTGTAGGTGGCTAGCTCTCCAGCAGGGTCCGAGTGTGAGCTACAGGAGGGTGTTGCTGCTATTGCCGGGTGCGCGTGCTACTAGCGTGGTTGTCCGGTTCGCTCGTGCTGCGGTTGGATTCGTCTTCGGCCTGCGCGTCAGTGTGGATGTGTTGCGAAGGCTGAGAGAGCATGCGTGTGGTGTAACCTTCACTGGTGCAGGGTTGTAGTCTGCGAAACCGGTCGAAGGTGTCCTTGCCTTGTTGGATGTCCCCTTGTGTAGGGGTGTGTGTCCTTGTTGGATGTGTGTTTGGCCTTGTGTGCCTGTGCGCCATTGTACGCTGTACTCTGCTTAGTCGGCGTCGTTGCTCGAACTAAGCAGATGTTTTGTGTGCCGTGTTGCACCGCTGCGACACCTATCTGTGGTTGTTGTCGGCCTTGTGCTGGCTGGTTGTGAACTCTAGTGAGGTGCTCCCAGAGTTCTTCTCTGTTGGTTCTGCTGGAGGTGAGGTTTCCCTAGAACTGTGTGGTGCTCGTTTCTGGTTGTTGCGGCATTGCCCTCTGGGTTGAGGTGCATTGCTTGGCTGCTTGTGTTCTGGTGATGTTTCCCAGAACTGTTTTGTTGTTGTCCTAGTGAGGGTTCCTCTCCCTCTAGGACTGCTTTTGTGCTTGTTAAAGTCTTCCGCTATGTTACCTCCTTGGTTTGAGGTCTCTGTTGTCTGGTTGGTTGCTGTTGCATTGCCCTCAACGTTGAGGTGCATCGCTTGGTTGCCCTGTGTTCTGGTGCGGTTTCCCAGAACTGTTGGTTGGTGTCTTGGTGAGGTTTGCTCTCAAGACTGTTCCGGGCTTGCTTCTGCCGGTTGTTGTGCTACCTCAGGGTTGAGGTATGCTGCTGTTGTGTTGGCCGTTGCGTTCTGGTGGGTTTTTCTAGAACGACGCCTTGGTGGTTCTGGTGGAGGTTCTCCCAGAACCAGTTTGTGTTGCTTCCGCTGGCTACTGTGTTCTCTCTGTTGGCCGTGTGTTTGGCTGCTTGTTTGGGCTGTATTCTGGTGATGGTTCCCAGAACGGCTCTTGGCACTTTGGGTGGAGGTCCTCCCCAAGCTGCCTTGTGTTTGTTTTAGTTGTCGTTGCTCTCTCTATGAAGAGATGAGCTGTCGACATTGCCAGTGGGACTATCCGTGTTACAGTCTGCCTGGGTGTTGTCGGTCAAGGTGTGGTGCCTTTGACCGTGTGTCTGGCCGTGGTGCTGGCTAGATTGTCTTCCTGATCAATTTTCTGGTTTCCCGACTGCGCTAGTGGGACTTCGTGTGTCCCCAGGGTCGGGAGGTTGGTTTCATTTCCCGCGCCCTGTGGGCTCTGCCAGATGGTAGTCTGGTGAGTGCCATGGGTGTCTGGCTGGTTGTGCTTATGTGGAAGTGCCAGTCTCGTTTAGTGGTTTCCCCTTGCGTGTGGAAGAGACTCATTGTGAGAGTTCTCCTCCCTTGCTTTCCGTTGGTTGCTCTGGGTGATGATGCTCCACTGTGGTGTTGTGTCGCCAAGGTGTGCATTGTTGCGACCTTCTGGTGGAGTCATCTTCCCTTGGGTTGGACCGTTGCATGCAGTCTGCTCGTCTACTTTTGGTCAAGGTGGTGGACCTTGACCCTATGTTTGGCCAGTTCGCCGTGTTGTTCGCTTCCAAGTTTCTTGGTTGTGCCGGCAATACCACTTGTGGGTCCCGGTGGTTTAGTTTGTCATTGCTTGCGTTTCCATGCTGACACACTCTTGCCGACGGTTGTTTGGCGAGCATCGTGGTTGTTCGGCTGGCTGTGCCTCCTATGGGAGTGCTAGTCTTGCGTTATTGTTTCCTCTTTTGTGTGAGGAGGAGGCCTATTGTGTGCCTTCTTCCTCTGCTTTCCGTGGGTTGCTCGGGGTGGTGGTGCTTTCACATGGCATTTGGTGCCATGTCGCGCACCGTGGTGACCTTTATGGCGAAGGTCCCTCCCCTTGTGCTGTCTTGAGGTTGAGCTGGTTGCTCCCCTCGTGCGCATGGTTTCCTTGTGGTGCGATAGGTTGTGGTGACCTATTGTCCCGTCTCTTGCTGTGTTGGTTTCTTGTCACTTGACTTGACGATGTAGGGCAGCGTGCTCTATGTTCAGTGTGAGGCAGCACCGGGTGTTCTTCTGTTTGGCTTGCTTGTGCAGGCATCGTTCCGGTGCGTGTTTCACTTGTGCCTCAGCTGTGCTTTGGAGGCACTTGTCGCCGTTGGGCGTGTGGCCCTCCCCACCTGTGGTGGTAGGAGTGGTGCCCTGTGTTTGCACGCTTCTAAGAGCCAATATGGTTGTTGCGCTCTTGAAGCTATTAGTTTTTCGCGCGTTCCTCTTGTGGGTCTCTAGTGGAGAGTCCCTTTCTGTTGGCCTTGAGTGTTGAGCAAGTACCCTTAAGGAATTTAAGAATCTTCTTAAATTAATATATCTATTATTTTTTCTATGACAAAACTCTTTAAAATAAACTTTCTACAAAGCAAATATATTAATTACATATCACAAAAATCATATCGGTATATTGCAGAATAATACCTCTATCCAAAAATTTTCTAAGTCCACAGACTCTCTCTTTGTCCTACTGAATTCGACTGTTAACTTCGAATGTCAAATCCGACTCCTTCAGAATCGAAGTTAAACAATCTTCAAGATTTTTATAAGTTCACAACCTTATACTTGATTCGACTTATGTCTCTGACTGGTACAGTCGAACGCTTCATATAATCTTTATACTTGATTCGACTTATGTCTCTGACTGGTACAGTCGAATGCTTCATATAATCTTTATACTTGATTCGACTGTTGACTCCGACTGTTACAGTCGAATGCCTTTCTATATTCGTCTGTCTTCTTCGATTGCCACAGTCGAATGCTTCAGTAAACATCTATATTATTCGACTACTAAGTCAAATTGCCTTATCTTTTCAAAAGTCGAATCACATTTGCTATTTTCTTGTTAGATTCGAATTGCCTTATTTTCTTAGAAATCGAATTACCTTATTTCTTTACTGAAGTCGAATCACTCTTATTTGTCCAGTCTAATTGCAGGTTCTTTTGAATTCGACCTCACTGATTAACTCTGTACTTAAACTCTCTTCTGATCCTTTTTTAGTCTTAACATCTAATGCAAATTTATCTCCAAATCTTTTCATACATCTTTTTAATAAACTTTAAATATCTTATTGATTCATCAAAACTGTCATTATCCTATTATTTTACTATTTTATTCTCTGTCAGAACAAGTCATATCAGTCTTAAAATATTCATTTAAAACCTGCGCATGACACTTCTGATATATTTTAAAGAAATAATCCTTGAGTTGTTCAATGCCTTTGCTCCGGATTTTTCTGGATTCATTAGACACTATGCATTTATGAATTCTCAGGCGCATGGCATCTGACAGGACTCACCTACCACTGACAGACCCATACTTCACCTTTTTCGCTTATCTGTCCTTCTACCTTTTCTTTATGAAAGCTTGTGCATACGAGGTTTCCATACCTATTTTCTGTACTTACCTAACTTACCTACCTCAAAGGTATGGAGTTCTCTCTTCTTTTTGTCTTGCCTTTGTAACAGACATTTATTGGAGCACGTTTTCAGCATGACTCACTCACAGTCTATGATGACAAGAGCTTATCTTCTAGCTGTGAACGACTACTCCTCCTTTGAAGACTTTGGAAAGATACAAAAACTGAAGGACTTCTGAACAATAAGCTCATCAAGATCCAAAGGAAACTAGAGCTCTCTCCAAACGGTCAAATTACAAACGACCAAAAACTCCAACGGCTATTTTCTAAATGGCCATATTCTGAAGTGTATAAAAGGAGCTCAAGTTTAAAGAAGAAAAGATATACATCAATAGGAAACTCAAGAAGAGAGCATACAAGCTTCATTCGAATTCCTTCAACTCTCACAAGCTCTTCTGAAAGCTAAAGTCTGAGAGCTTTTTCTTCCTTAGAAGACTTTCTCTGAAGCTCTCCTAGTAGTGTTGGGTGGCAATTGTAATTGCTTACTTTCTTTAGTCCACCCTTAGATTTCAGATAGGATTTGTATCTCATCTCTGATCTTTGAATCCTTCTGAAGTCTGTGTTTGTGTTCAGATAAACACACAAGTCTTTTTATTTCTCTTGTGTAATTTCTGCAGAAGTCTGTTTCTGCATTGCCCCTCCTGTGTAGGGAAGGCCTTGTGAAAGGCAGTTATTGTACCCCTGGTTAGGGAAGACTTGCTTGGGAGCAAGTGGGTTTGTAATTCCTCTCAAGGGTGAGAGAAGGCCAATTCATTGGCAGATAGTTGAAATCTCAAGTGGTTGGCTTGAGGACTGGATGTAGGACTTCCATGTGGAAGGGCCGAACCAGGATAAATTCTTGTGCATTTCTTTGTGATTGTTTCCGCCTTGTTTACACTTGAATCACACACATCACACTAAGCTCTAACAAGTTTATTTAGTGTTGTGCAATTTTAGAAGAAAATTTTAAGAGAGAAGTCCTATTCACCCCCCTCTAGGACATTCTTAGTGCCATTTCGATCCAACAAGTGGTATCAGAGCGAGGTCTTCTCAGAAGAATCCAAGAAGATTTTGAGAAGATATGACATCCAAAGCTCACAAGTATGAAGGCCAATCAGTTACAAGGCCACCATTCTTTGATGGTGAAGATTTCCAATACTGGAAGATGCGAATGGAATGCTTCATCAGAGGTACTAACTTCGACTTATGGCAGGTAATAGAACAAGGTGACTTTCAAATCCTTGGAGAAACCTCTTCCTCTGATCTTTCCATTGCAGATAAAAGAAATATGTCTTTAAATTACAAGGGAAAAAATTATCTTTGTTGTGCTTTGTCTAAAAGAGATTTTAACAGACTTTCAGCATGTAAAACAGCTAAGGAAATGTGGGATAAACTTCAAGTAACCTATGAAGGTACAGATAAGGTTAAACAAACAAGAATAGATATACTTGTATCCCAATATGAACAATTCAAAATGCTCCCTAATGAAAATATAACTCAAATGTATAACAGATTTTCAAACATAATTTTCGGACTAAGTTCTTTAGGAAAAGTCCTAACTAATGAAGAAACAGTTAGAAAAAGCCTAAGATCTCTAACTAATGTATGGACCCCTAAAGTTACAGCCATAGAGGAAGCCCATGATTTAACACAATTGTCTATTGATAAATTAATAGGATCCCTCATGGCCCATGAAATTAATATGGAAAGGTTTTCTGAAAATTTCTCGAAAAAGAAAATTTCAAATGCCTTGAAGATTGCAGATTCCTCCTCATCTGAAGACTCAAAGGAAAAATCAGATGATAGTGATGATGAGGCTATGCTTTCAAGAAAACTGCAGAGAATTCTTGCAAAGAAGAAGAAGTTTGGCTCAAAAAGATTTTTCAAGAAAGATAAGAAGAAAGAGCCAACTTGCTATGAGTGTAATCAGCCAGGACATTACAAATCTGAATGTCCCAAGCTTAAGAAGAAAGATCAAGCATAAAAATTCGACAAGAAGAAAGGCAAAAAAAAAGAAGTTCAAAAAGTTCAAAAAGAAGGCAATGGCAGCAACATGGGACAATGAAGCAGCAACAAGTTCAGAATCATCTAGTTCAGAATCAGAAGAAGAAGAGAAGACAAATCTAGCCCTCATGGCAGGACTAGAACAGGTAAACTCAGAAACCTCATTATTCCGAATCCGATTCTGATAGCCTTGAAGATGCTTTCAATGAACTTTATGAAAAATATAAAACTATAGTAAAACAAATGAAAATTTTAAACTAAATTTACTGAATCAAGAAAAGGCTAACACCTTTCTTAAAAATGAAACAGAAAGGTTAAACAAAAGTTTAAGAGAAACTAAAAGAACTAACGAACTACTATGCGAAGATTTAAAAAATAAAAATAGCAAAATTTTGGAAATTGAATCACATCTTAAGGAACTTAAAAATGAAGAAAAGTTGCAAGAGGAAAATAATTATCTAAAAGCTACCATAGAAAAGATCTCTAATTGCAAAACTCTTTATTTGTTAATTTAAAAGTTCTAGAATAGGAAAGAAGAAATATGGATTAGGATACACACCTCCACAAAATGAAGAAAACATTATTCATCCTCAAGTGTATCCAACCCCTAAATTTGTAGCAGAAAAGAAAGTCAAAAATACCAAAAAGGTAAATCAGTATGTGTACAAACAAAAACAGAAATCTAATAATTTTACATATATGAAGAATGCTTTTGATTTATGTTGTAGTCACTGTAATCAATTAGGACACACAGTAAGCACATGCACCACTAGACATTTAAAATGGATTCCTAAAACTAACCTTCAAGGACCCAAGAAAATTTGGGTACCAAAAGTTACAACCTGATTTTGTTTGCAGGGTCGGCTGAGGGCATCTAAATGGTATTTGGATAGTGGATGCTCAAGGCACATGATAGGAGATAGGAAGTTATTCACAAGTTTTAGGGAAGAAAGTGGTCAAGTCACTTATGGTGATAATGGGAAAGGAAAAGTACTAGGATGTGGAACAGTTGGTACTAAAGAAAAGAACCTAATTGAAGATGTCATATATGTAGAAGGTCTGAAGCATAATCTGATAAGTATTAGTCAGTTATGTGATAAAGGGCATTCAGTAAATTTTCAGAATGATAAGTGTATTATTCAGAAAGATAACAAGATTGTGTTCGAAGCTCAAAGAGTGAAGAATTTATACACATTGCAACTAGCAGAATTAAAGGAAGTAAACCTATGTCTTGCTACCACCAAAAGTGAAGAGTCTGATTTGTGGCATAGAAGACTTGGTCATGCAAGCACCTCTGTTATCAAGAAATTAATAAAGCATGATCTGGTTGAGGAGCTTCCAAAGATGAAACTTAAGAAATCTGGAATTTGTTCAGCTTGTGCTAAAGGAAAACAAACCAAGACTTCATTTCAGTCTAAAACAATTGTTACAACTTCCAAGCCTTTGGAGTTAATTCACATGGATCTATTTGGACGTATGAGGACAGTTAGTCTTGGAGGAAAAATATATGGCTATGTATTAGTTGATGACTACTCAAGGTACACTTGGGTATCTTTTCTAGAAGCCAAATTTCAAGCATTTCTGAAGTTCAGCAAAATAGTTCAGAAAAATCAGAAATTTCAGATTACAAGCATTAGATCTGATCATGGAGGCGAATTCAAAAATGAAGAATTCATGAAGTTCTGTGAAGAAAATGGGATTGAACATAACTTCTCAGCACCAAGAACACCTCAGTAGAATGGAGTAGTAGAAAGAAAGAATAGGACACTGCTGGATATGACCAGAACAATGCTGAATGAGTATAACTTGCCAAAATATTTCTGGGCAGAGCAGTCAATACAACCTGCTACATCATCAACAGGTGCATGATCAGACCCATTCTAAAGAAGACTCCTTATGAACTCTACAAGGAAAAGAAGCCCAACATCAGTCATCTTCGACCTTTTGGCTTTTGGCTGTAAGTGTTTTATTTTAAATAATGGTAAGGACAATTTAGGAAAATTAGATGCCAAGAGTGATGAAGGTTTCCTGTTAGGTTACATTTCAAAACCTAGAGGTTATAAGGTATTCAATAGGAAAACATTAACTATAGAACAATCTGTCCATGTCTTATTTGATGAAACTAACCCTTCTATCAAAAGGATAGAAGAAGAAGAATGTGTTGATGATCTTTGCAGGGATTTAGAAAAGGCTTCTCTTGAAGAAGAAAGTAAAGATGAAGAAATGGAAGATCCCCCATTAGAAGATCTTCAACAACAAGAAGAACCACAAGAAGGGCTACCTAGAGATTTAAGGTATCACTGGGATCATCCTAGAGAAAACATCATAGGTAATCCTCAAGATAAGTAAGAACAAGAGGTATGCAAATTCCTTGTGACTTTTCTGCGTTAGTTTCTCAAATAGAGCCTAAGACAATCAATGATGCTCTGGGAGATGAATCTTGGATCCTTGCTATGCAAGAGGAACTTAATCAGTTCCAATGCAGTGAGGTTTGGACTCTTGTACCTAGACCTACTGACCATCCAGTTATTGGAACCAGATGGGTTTTCAGAAACAAGATGGATGAATCAGGGGTGATTACTAGAAACAAGGCCAAACTTGTTGCTCAAGGATATTCCCAAGAGGAAGGCATAGACTTTGATGAAACCTATGCTCTAGTAATAAGATTAGAGGCAATCAGAATTTTATTAGCCTATGCTTGTTCTCTTAATATTAATTTGTTCCAAATAGATGTTAAAAGTGCATTTCTGAATGGTTTTATTAAAGAAGAAGTATATGTTGAGCAACCACCTAGTTTTGAAGATACTACTTATCCTAATCATGTTTTCCGTTTAAAGAAAGCACTGTATGGTCTGAAACAAGCTCCAAGAGCTTGGTATGAAAGATTAAGTGCTTATCTTATATCACATGATTTTATAAGAGGTAGAGTAGATAGCACACTATTTATAAAGAAATTTTCAGATGGAATCTTAATTGTGCAGATCTATGTTGATGACATTATCTTTGGTTCTACTAATGAATCACTTTGTAAGTTCTTTGAAAATTTGATGCAAAGTGAGTTTGAAATGAGCATGATGGGTGAACTAAATTATTTTCTTGGGTTGCAAATAAAGCAGACCAAGGAAGGAACTCACATTTGTCAAACCAAATATATTTCAGATTTACTTTCTAAATATGGTTTTGACAAGTGTAAGCCTTTAGGAACACCCATGAGCTCAGGCATTAAGTTAGATAGTGATCCTCTTGGTAAAAAGATAGATCAAAAGATCTATAGAGGAATGATTGGATCACTGCTCTATCTTACTTCCAGTAGACCAGATATAATGTTTAGTGTTTGTTTATGTGCAGATTCCAAGCTGATCCAAAAGAATCTCATGTTCATGTTGTTAAAAGAATATTTAGATATCTTATAAATACTAGTAAGTTAGGCTTATGGTATCCCAGATGTTCAGATTTCAAGCTTATTGGATATAGTGATGCTGACTATGCTGGACGCAAAATAGATAGGAAAAGCACCAGTGGCACTTGTCAAATTCTTGCAGGATGTTTGATATCTTGGTCCTCCAGAAAGTAGAACTCAGTAGCTTTATCCACCACAGAAGCTGAATACATTGCAGCTGGAAGTTGTTGTACTCAACTCTTGTGGGTCAAGCACCAACTGGAAGACTATGGTCATCAACTCCAAGAAATCCCAATGCTATGTGACAACACAAGCGCAATAAATTTGACCAAGAATCCTATCCAGCACTCAAGAACCAAGCATATTGAGGTTAGACATCACTTCATCAGGGATCACGTAGGTAATGACAATATTTTGCTTGAATTTGTTTCTACAAAAAACCAACTTGCTGATATTTTTGCAAAACCTCTTCCTGAGGATAGATTCACATCAATTAGAAGAGAAATAGGTATGTGTTATCCTGATTAAATTATCAAAGTAAAATGTATGATAAGATTGTGTTGAATGAACTCTGTGAAAACCATCCTAAAATTTCTAAGTCCCAGACATTCGACTTATGCATTCGAATTATGTTATAATTCTTGCATTCGACTGATGCAGTCGAATACATGATTCGACTTATCATGAAATCGTGAAAATGCGCTTATAATTTAAAATTATGTAACTGACACTCTTTTAAGACGCATCCTTTCATGTCTTAAACGGTCAAATCATTAATCCCGTCCGTTCATCCTGAAATCTAGGGGCAGTTATCTTGTCTTTCTTATAAGAGAAAACCCCGACTCCTTTTGAAGACACCCTTTCGAAATCTGTCTTCAACTTTCTTGTCTTCTTCTGCTTCTTCGCGCCCTTACTGTTCTCCGGCGAAGGACTTCTGAAGAACCCTGAAATCTCCATCCTCCTCGAAGAAAGTAGGATCTTAGAACTCTCCTTGCATTTCTATCACTCCTCTACTAGTTCCCTGAGTCCTGTTCATCTCCTTTTCTAGATGGCTTCGTCTAGGGCTCCGGAATCCACCCAGATGACCCCTGATCAACTGGTGAGACTGGCTAAGATTCCCATTTGCCCAGGGAAGGTTGTAGATTTCTCCCGTCTTACTAGAAGTCTTGCATGGGTAGAGGACACCCTCAATGCCATGGGTTGGACCAAGTTGTGCCAGATTTCAGAACCCATTGTAGAGAATGTCGTTAGAACATTTTATGTAACCATGGAAATCTCATCTGGAAGTACAGTGTTCGGTTATGTCAAAGGAACCAAGATATCTATTTTTTAGGAACTGTTGGTTGAGATATTGGAATGTCCAAACTCCGGGCATAAGCTTAATGACGTAATGCCTTTGGAAAAGCAAAACCTAGGCATCATTGGGAGTTTGGCCTCTATAAGTAAGAAAGGTCTTTCAGTAAATGAGCTGTCAGCCGAAAAGAGATTGATTCATTCTGTGATATCCAACATTGTGACCCCTAGAGCAGGAACCCACTCATCTATCACCTCTAGATATGGGAACTTGTTATTTTGGGCTATTCAGAGGCACAAAGTAAATTTGGCTGGAATTATCTTGGATAGAATGATTGCTGCTAAGAATCTCCAAGAATCTTTTCCCTATGGTCCTTTGCTCTCCCTGATATTCAAGAGATACTCAGTAGATCTGTCAGGGGAAATATCTGTTGGAATAAAAGAGAAGATAGGGATCACTACTTTGAGAAGGAGTCACTACTCCTTGGTTAATAAGAAGCAAAATCTTTGGGTAAAAGACTCAGTGCCAGAATGTGATCATGAAGTGTTTTCTGATGAATCTCTTGTTCCTCCAGTTCCTCAAATAGTTCAACAAGAGATAGAGCCTTAGATCAAGTTAGATCTGAAGTACCAGTTCAGACCCAAGAGCAAGAAGATCAAGTTCCTGTTTCCTCCTCTTTTCTTGAACCAGATGGTCCTGAGCAAACTATCAATGAAGTATTAAAAGACATCAGAGGCAAAGGTATTGCATTAGATGACTTTCCTACAGAAGTAGAGTTTGAAGAGAGAGAGCATCTCTTCTCCCCTTCTCAGTTTGAGACCCGGCCAAGGTCTCAGGGGGAGAGTAGCAACAGTCTTAACTCCATTTTGTATTTATTGAGCAAGCAACAGAAAAGTCTTTCAGTCCTTCAAATGCAGATAGAGTTTATTGATGTCAAGTTTGATAGTCTGTCTGATAAGGTTAAGCAAATGAAAGATTTGTTGCTTCAGTTAGTATGCCAGCAAGGCACTTCTCGGCCATCAGGGCCCTCATCCTCTCAGCAGCAAAAAGTACCTGTTCAGTCTCAAGAGCCTCCAGAACCTGAAAAGCCAGCTCAAGAACAGCAGTCCACAGAAGATCTATACCAGCAGGTTGAGCAGCAACCTGAGCAGCAGCTGGACCAGGAGCTAGAATCCCAAGTTCAAGAACTTGTTGAACCTGCTGTTGTTCAATCCAAGGAGCCTGAGCCTCAAGTCAAGCAGCAGAGTGTGGAGGAGCAGCCTCATGAGCAGCAGAAAGATTTAGAGCAAGAAGCAGACTTAGCTATGATAGTATTTCAACCTCAAGTGGAGCATCAACAGCAGTCTGTGTCAGAAAAGCAGTCAGAGGCAGTGGCAGCAGCTGAGGTTTCCCAGCCCAAGCAGGCTTCCCAAATAGAATCTATGGCTAAGAGACCCCTGGAGTCGAGTCCTAACTTGCAAACCTTCAAGAGGAAAGTGAAGCACAGACTGGTCAAAAATGCTGACCCAGTCTTCCCTCATCCTCCTTCTAGACAAACTCATCTGACTCCAGCTCCATCGGTTAAGCCTCCTCTAGAGCCCACTCCAATTGCAACTCAATCCACTGCACCCACAGCTCCAACCACTGAAACCCCTTCACATTCCACTTCTCCGGATCCTCCTCCACTTGCAGCCATTCCTATGGATCCATTCTCTCAAGATATCAAATTCTCCATCTATCCCACTAAATATCAATTCAAGCATCTCAAAGAAATCACTCTAAACTTTTCCACTCAACCCCCTCATTACTTTTCTTGTCTTCCTACTGCGTCCAAAACTGACTCCAAGAAAACTCTTCTTCATCTAGCTGAAATACTTCCAAGTATACAGCTTTCATCCACCAGTGGACCCCTCCTGGGAGACAATCCTTCAAAACTCCTTCCACCATTCTAGTATGTTTTTGTCAATCACTCTGAACATTACATGAACCTGTTCAGAGAATATCTGGCTATTCGAGCCTTTCTTGAAGTCCATAACATGCCAGGGTTCACCTTTGAACATTGGCTACCTACTCTTCTCAGGGCTACCCAAATCTCTATAGAGGAACTTCAACTTATCTCCCAAAAAAGTCATTGCTTAATTTCCAAGGAGTTCATTGATCTCTATCCTGATGAAGCTGCCAGATATCAACAAAATCAGTCTAGAAACCAATTTTTGACAGTTCAGCATCACATCTCTCTGAGGTTTCATGATATGTTTGGACATCTTCTCCGAGACTTACAGGCCAAATACAATAGGATGAAAACTTTCAATTTGAAAGATTCAAGCTGGGTCTGCCAGATGTCTCTAAGGGCCAATTGGACAACCTTTTAAGAGGACAGAGAGAAATTGTTCCCTCCATGCTTGTAGCTTTGCCTTCTGGCTTGCATCCTCCCCTAGTAGGAGCAGTTTCCTATAGAAAAGTTTTTGCCGAGGCAGTCTTAAATAGATACCTCCGGATTGCAACAGATTCAAATCAAATATAAACTGAAATTGTCTTTCCAGAGATTTGTCTTGTTGCAACTATCCAAGCAACATTATCATCTTCTGGACTTTCAACTTTGTTTTGCTGAATCTGAGAGATTCAATCTAGATCAATGGGCAGCAGCATATCCTTCATATCATTCAGATTGTGAAAGGCTGAAACTTTCTCTCCATGACTTTCACTACAAGATCTTAAAGATTTGAGGAAGAACATTGGGCATAAATGGGCTCAGAGACTCCTCATTTATTATCAAGCCAAAGATGTTGCTGTTTCCAGTGGACTGCATTGGAATATCACTGCTCATGAATTTCTCTTGCTTGCTGCTACCAAGAAGTTTGTTCCCATCAAGTTCAGGGTCAATCGAGACAACTACTTTGATAGGATGTCTTGGTTCCGGAGGCGCCACATCAAATCCCATCGGAAGCTACCGTCCACCACTCCTTCCTACAATATTGATGGTGCTCTCTTTGACAACTTCTTTGATGAGAATGAGAAGAAGCTCTGGGATCTCATCCAACCTTTCCTTGCTAAAATTCCCAGATCTCTTTACTTACCTAGCTCCTTGTCTAGGTCTTGATCAACTTTTCTTATATTTTGAGAACTGTGTAATTTATAAACAATTTCTGCTATGTTTCTGATCCCTTTGTCATGCACTATTTTACATCTTGTGTTTAATGATTGCCACTTCTGAATGCAACATTGTGTATCTTTGTGATGATTTCCTTTATGTTAATGCCACAAAGGGGGAGAGGCAGCAACATATTCACACTTCACACTTCACTTATGCTTTTTACTATCAATTTAAAGATTTTTGTCATTAACAAAAATGGGGAGAATTGTTGAGGAACTACCCCTAAGGAATTTAAGAATTTCTTAAATTAATATATCTATTGTTTTTGCTATGACAAAACTCTTTAAAATAAACTTTCTACAAAGCAAATATATTAATTACATATCACAAAAATCATATCGGTATATTGCAGAATAATACCTCCATCCAAAAAATTTCGAAGTCCACAGACTCTCTCTTTGTCCTACTGAATTCGACTGTTAACTTCGAATGTCAAATCCGACTCCTTCAGAATCGAAGTTAAACAATCTTCAAGATTTTTCTAAGTTCACAACCTTATACTTGATTCGACTTATGTCTCTGACTGGTACAGTCGAATGCTTCATATAATCTTTATACTTGATTCGACTTATGTCTCTGACTGGTACAGTCGAATGCTTCATATAATCTTTATACTTGATTCGACTGTTGACTCCGACTGTTACAGTCGAATGCCTTTCTATATTCGTCTGTCTTCTTCGATTGCCACAGTCGAATGCTTCAGTAAACAATCTATATTGTATTCGACTACTAAAGTCAAATTGCCTTATCTTTTCAAAAGTCGAATCACATTTGCTATTTTCTTGTTAGATTCGAATTGCCTTATTTTCTTAGAAATCGAATTACCTTATTTCTTTACTGAAGTCGAATCACTCTTATTTGTCCAGTCTAATTGCAGGTTCTTTTGAATTCGACCTCACTGATTAACTCTGTACTTAAACTCTCTTCTGATCCTTTTTTAGTCTTAACATCTAATGCAAATTTATCTCCAAATCTTTTCATACATCTTTTTAATAAACTTTAAATATCTTATTGATTCATCAAAACTGTCATTATCCTATTATTTTACTATTTTATTCTCTGTCAGAACAAGTCATATCAGTCTTAAAATATTCATTTAAATCCTGCGCATGACACTTCTGATATATTTTAAAGAAATAATCCTTGAGTTGTTCAATGCCTTTGCTCCGGATTTTGCTGGATTCATTAGACACTATGCATTTATGAATTCTCAGGCGCATGGCATCTGACAGGACTCACCTACCACTGATAGACCCATACTTCACCTTTTTAGCTTATCTGTCTTCTACTTTTCTTTCTGAAAGCTTGTGCATACGAGGTTTCCATACCTATTTTCTGTACTTACCTGACTTACCTACCTCAAAGGTATGGAGTTCTCTCTTCTTTCTGTCTTACCTTTGTAACACATTTATTGGAGCACGTTTTCAACATGACTCACTCACAGTCTAAGATGATAAGAGCTTATCTTCTAGCTGTGAACGACTACTCCTCCTCTAAAGACTTTGGAAAGATGTAAAAACTGAAGGACTTCTTAACAATAAGCTCATCAAGATCCAAAGGAAACTAGAGCTCTCTCTAAACGGTCAAATTGCAAATGACCACAAACTCCAACAGCTATTTTCTAAACGGCCATATTCTGAAGTGTATAAAAGGAGCTCAAGTTTAAAGAAGAAAAGATATACAGCAATAGGCAACTCAAGAAGAGAGCATACAAGCTTCATTCGAATTCCTTCAACTCTCACAAGCTCTTCTGAAAGCTAAAGTCTAAGAGCTTTTTCTTCCTTAGAAGACTTTCTCTGAAGCTCTCCTAGTAGTGTTGGGTAGCAATTATAATTGCTTACTTTCTTTAGTCCACCCTTAGATTTCAGATAGGATTTGTATCTCATCTCTGATCTTTGAATCCTTCTGAAGTCTGTGTTTGTGTTCAGATAAACACACAAGTCTTTTTATTTCTCTTGTGTAATTTCTGTAGAAGTCTGTTTCCGCAGTGCCCCTCTTGTGTAGGGAAGTCCTTGTGAAAGGTAGTTATTGTACCCCTGGTTAGGGAAGACTTGCTTGGGAGCAAGTGGGTTTGTAATTCCTCTCAAGGGTGAGAGAAGGCCAATTCATTGGCAGATAGTTGAAATCTCAAGTGGTTGGCTTGAGGAATGGATGTAGGACTTCCATGTGGAAGGGCCGAACCAGGATAAATTCTTGTGCATTTTTGTGTGATTGTTTCCGCCTTGTTTACACTTGAATCACACACATCACACTAAGCTCTAACAAGTTTATTTAGTGTTGTGCAATTTCAGAAGAAAATTTTAAAAGAGAGAAGTCCTATTCACCCCCCTCAAGGACATTCTTAGTGCCATTTCGATCCAACATTGAGTCGTTTCAGGCCGTTGGTGCGGTTGTGTACTGCACCTGGAGCGTGTTTCTTTTTCGATGTTTTGTGCCCTTGTGCCTTGAGGGTTCGTGACCGGTGTAGCCTGTTCTACCCTTTTTGGCTTGCAGTTTCTTGTGGGTGGCTTTTGGCAGGTCTCTTGTGGAGAGTCCTTCCTGTTAGCCATGTTGTTTCAGCCATTGGTGCAACTGTGTTGCATCTTTCCGAGTTTTGGTGCTTGTGGTGGCACCCTCTGCTCGTGCTCGAGTGATTTGTTTTGTGCCGTTTGGAGCCTTGGTGCACTGTGTTGTACCTTAGGTGGCTCCTTGTGCTGGTGTTGGCACCGTGTGTCATGCCGTGTGCCTGATTGTGAGCTTTGTGCGTCGTTTCTCGAGTTTGCTCGGTGTTTGAGGCGTTGAGCTTTCCGCCTCTGGACACTTCGTGTTGGCTATGCCTTGTGGCTGTACCGTTACCGCTATGGGGTGGCTGCTTTGACATGTCTAGGTAGCCCTATCGGTGGTACGCCAGGTCTTGGCCGCGGCCTGTGTCCAGGTTTCCCCTTTTGCTTTGGGGAGCGAGTGTGTTCGGTTGGGGTACCCTGCTTCGGTTTGAGTCCCTTTGAGGTCAACATGCTATTTTCGACCTCTGCAGTTGTTTCGTTTTCCGTGCAGTTTGACGACGTCTTGAGTTGTCTGGCCTTGCCAACCTCAGACGTCTTCCTTGGTTTTGTCTCTACGCGTGTGCCTGTAGAGCGTGTGGTATAGCTTTCTATGGCTCCACAGTCGTTGTGTGTCCTTGTTGGACAACGAGGACGATCTGGGTGAGATCTAGTAATGCCGGCGGACACTATCTTGCTCGCCGTGGGTTCTCCACGTGCGTGTTTTCCGCTTGGTTTTTGGTCATCATTAAGAAGCTCTTGTTTGGCCTTTCCGTAGGTACTAGCTGTTGCTAGATGTACGGAGCCATTCAGCAGAGTCTTGTGAATGACCTCTTGGTGTTTCCTCGGTTGCCGTCAGTAGTTGGGGCCTCTGTCTAGCCACTGGTGATAGAGTGAGTCACTGACCAGTTGGTCTCAACAGTGTGGACTGTTGAGGGCTCAGTCGTGGTTTTTTTGTGGCAGGGTCGTGGTGGCAACCACTAGGAAGTCGCAGTGCGACTTAGTGGTCCCTTTGCACCTGTTGTTTTCTCCAACTGGGTTTCGCCCTTAATTTCAAGAATGAAATTATTTTTTGTTGGATGTATTGTAACATCTCGGGCTTTCCGTTTGTGTGGGAGATGACTGGCCTTGGTGATGCGTTAGTGTCGTGATGGAGCTAGCCGTCTCGACAGTCATCCATGTTGCGACCAGTGCCTGCGTCACATTCTTGTCGCGCCTTGTTTCTCTGCCGCATCTTGGTGTCGCGCCCGATCAATGGGTCGTGACAGCGTTTCCGCTTTTTGGTCGTCTGACGCCTGTTAGAGTGGCAGACATGGCAGACTGACCTGTCAGGTTGTCTCAGCGTCCCTGGCGGACACGTTCTGGTCGGAGGCTAAAAGCCTTGGCCGGCTTCCCCTTTCTTCCCCTTCTCCTTCCCTTCCTCCTCTGTGAGGAGGGAAGTCTTCTTCCTTCTCCTTCTCCGGCGTTTGGAGCTCGGTGGCGGTGCCGGCGGCTCGTGGTGGAGCGGCGAAGCGGCGAGGAGCGAGGAGGTGGCGGCCGTGGTGTCGTGAAGGCCCTTTGGGGTTCGGTTCTTCCAATTTCGGTAGGGATCTCTTGTGCCCATACTTGTTGGAGTGGATTGGAGCCCTCGGTGTTCTTTGCATGTTTTACAAGCTTTCCCCATGCTCCCCTCCCCCTATGGTTGCTTGTTGTAGTTGTGGCGACCCTGGGATGTAGCATCCCAGCGGTCTACCTCCCGACTGATGTCGCGACTGCAGTGTGCGTCGCGACATCAGAGGAGGCGTCGCCCCGGTCGGACGCGACCTTATCGTGGCGTGGTTGGCCGTCGTGATAAGGGTCGTGTCGCGACCTAGTTTCCGGTCGTGACAAGGCTGTTGTCGTGACCCGCTTCCCTGTTGCGACCCTGTGCTTGTCGCGGTTGCCCTTCCCGTTGCGATGGGATCGCGACGGGCTAGGAGGGCACGACAGCACCTGGCTTGCCTCGGGTGGTTCTGTGGCCTCGGTTGGCATGTCGGTGTGTGCCCCAGGGCAAGGTTGCCCTTTGGACCTTCTGGTAGGGAACGCGGAAGGTTGGCTCGCTGCGTTCAGTGACCGAAGGTGGCACCTTCGTGGTCGTGTCCTAGCAGTGGTGCTAGGAGGCTCGCGTCTGTCTAATAATCGATTGTCTAACTGTTAATCGATTATTAGAAGAGTGATGGTTTCTGTTCTGTCTGGTGGTGTTCCGGTTTCTCGGGCCGTGCCGTGTGTGCCGGCGTTGGCCGACGGCCCTTCTGGGGGTTTCTGGAAGGGGTGCTGTGCGTGCCTGTGCTTGCTGGGCTTGTCTTGGTTACAAGCCAGCTGTGCCAGTTTTTGTGGTGGTTGTCCCGCCAGTTCTCTTTCGCCCGGTGCTAGGCACTTGAGGGCTTGTCCGTGAGACAGGTTGTTACCGTTACCTTGGACCCCCATCCTCGGGAGCCTGTTGAGGGAGTTCTCCGGGCTACGAGCGTGCTCGAGTTGACAGCCTAGTGTGGCGGACTTGTAGCAGAGGGGAAAACGATGGGAACAACGGCGTAGAGTCGTTTGTGGAGGTTCTTTAGCTGGGTCTGGGTCACCGAGGTTGTTGTGGCGCTCTTTCAGTGTGGACCAGCTAGTCCTTCTCACTGCCTTGCTCTGTAGTGGTTCTGGAGCCACATCGGGAGGGTAGGCATGGGGCTGCAGCTCGGCCGGGCTGCGCTGGTTGTGGTTGTTCTTGCTGTGACTCACTAGCCTCACTCTACCAGGGAGGTTGTAGGCAGGAGTCAGCGGCTGGCGAGTTGGAGGTGTGGACGTTGTGCCCTCCTCTTAGCTGCTTGTGGCGGTAGCTTGGTTGCTCTTGCTGTGACGAAGTTTCTCACGTGGTTTCTAAGTGATTCTGTTTGCCCTAGCCTGCACGATGGTTGTAGCCTTGCCGTGTCTAGCTTCCGTGGGCTTCATTGGTTTGGCCTTGTGGGCCGTGTTTAGTGGCTTCCGTTCTGCGGGTTCTCTCATGGTGCCCTGTGTAGTCACCCGACTGCTGTTTCTGTAACCCGTTCCTTGGTGCCATTCGTGGTGGCACCGGTGTGTTGTTCCCTGACCTCGTGGCGTGTCCAGGGTCCAGGGTGGTTCTGCTTGTGGGCCCTCGACCTTGGGGAGGTCCGAGGTGGCTGTGCCTGTGGTGAGATGGTGCTTCTCACGTGGTTGCCCGGTGTCTCTCGTGGTGACACCTGGTTGTTCCTTCCTGACCTCGTGGAGGTCTGGGATGTTGGTGCTTGTGTCGTGAGACTCTGGTCTCACGTGGTTGCTCCGGTGTTTCGTGAGCTTCTTTGTCTCAGTGGGTGCGTGCCGAGGTGTTGCTTTCGCATTGTGTTGGACTCCGCTGGTTCTGCGGGACTCCTGTTTGGCCCGACCCTAGTTGTGGGTCGTGGCATTACTTTGTTCCGCTGCTTTGTAGTACTCTACAGTAAGTGTTTCCTGCTTTACTGCTTTGTAGAGTAGTTTGCTTCCGCTTTGTTGAATTTCCTACTGCTCTGGCTGGTAAGGGACTGCTAATCCCTACTGAGCCTTGTTCGTGAGGCTCACCCCACTACTCTCTTCAGGTAGGGACTCGCTGTTGCAGAAGTTCATTGTCAGACGATCGTGGTGGCGGTTTGTTGCGCCGTGCGTTGCCAGCAGTGTGAGTTGTGAGCGTGAGAGCTCTTGTTCTATGTGAGTTGAGAGTTGCCTTTTTGCAAGTCCTCGGGGTATGCCCCTTAAGGATTGCACCTTTCTTTCTGTACATGTACTTTTATTTGGGACATGTTGTACATAATTTCTTTATTAATGTACAAACTTTCTTGTTATAGTTATTTGAATTCATTGCTTATCTCACTGGACTAAAAACTAACCCTTCCGGGTCTTCGGATCCGTGGGTGGCGGCGCGACCTTCGGGGTCCCTGGCGGGGTCCGGGAGGCCGGGTCATTACATATACGGTCTACCCGTCGGCCATTTATTTCCTTGTGTAGATCTCTTCGTTTGATCTGTGATGGCTGTGTGGCGTACCTTGCTTCTGTTTGTTCCTTAGAGCCTAATGGGTCATCGGTTTTTGATGTGCCAGTTGTTTCTGAGTTCCCTGATGTCTTCCCGGAGGACCTACCTAGTTTGCCGCCTGAGCGGGAGGTAGAGTTCTCCATTGAGCTGCTGCCCGGTACGATGCCTTTGTCCAAGGCACCTTACCGGATGGCTCCGGCAGAGTTACGCGAGTTGAAGTGCCAGCTACAGGAGTTGCTTGAGTTGGGCTTCATTCGCCCGAGTCGTTCGCCGTGGGGAGAGCCTATTTTGTTTGTGAGGAAGAAGGATGTCAGTCTTCATTTGTGCATCGATTATCGGCAGTTGAACCAGGTCACTGTGAAGTGTTGCTCAGCTAGCAAGCCCAGAGGGGGGGGGGTGCATGGGATTCTTAAAAATTATTTAGCACTCAAAACCTGTTCACAAAAAATTCACACAAAACACACTTTGCAGATTGTTAGTGTTAGTGAATCGAAAGATCAAACACACAAAAGCAATCACACGACACAAAGAATTATCCTGGTTCGGATCTCCTCTCCTTAGGAGTCCTATGTCCAGTCCCTGAGTAATATCTCAGGATTTCACTAATAAGGGTACAGTCCCCCTTAAGGACACTACAGCACCCAGCACCCCAGCTGGTCTTCCTTCAACCGAAGGGAACAACACCCTGGATACCCCACCAGGTCTTCCTTCACAGCCTGAAGGGAACAACACAAGGGAATGTGATCAAAGAGATGATGCCCCTAGATCAAGCTCATAGAACACTGCTTGATCTGAAGCAAGGACTGAGAAGAAAGAGATCTATAATCAAGGACTCTTCTCAGAACAAAAAGCACTCTCATAGTTCTGAACTTAGCACAGAGAGCAAGAGCTACGACTGATGGGAGTTTTTGCTTGGCTCCTCAAAAAAAAAACTTGCAGAAGGTTGAGGGTGTTATCGCTTGTTGTTCAACCACTACTCTATGTTTCTTGACGCTTCAGGAACTTCATATATCATCTTTTGAAATTCGAACGTTGAAGTGCCCGTTCTCTCTATGCATAAGTGTACGTTAGACTGCTTGACACTTGGAAGCTTCCAGTCAACAGTCCTTTATCCTTTCATGCACGCAAAGAGAGAGAGAGAGAGGATCTTTTGTAATCTTCTTTGGCTTCTATTTTGTCCAACGTTGTATGACAGATACTGTCAGAGACCTGCATATATTTAAAGCTTGAACAGTAGACAGCTAGGTTGTCTCTTGTTGTCAGTCAACGTCAGAATGAATGTTCAGCAAAATAGTAATGCCATTTTGTTGTTCTAAAAGATGTTTATAGAGAAGATACGATAATGGAAGATATTGTCTGCATGCATGCAGAGATACGTACTATCGTAATAAATGTACAGCTGTCAGAGAGATATACGTGAAGACTTTGACTTTTCAATGTTTTCAAGGATTAGTTTGAAAATCGAATCGTTGTTTTCTATGAAATCAATATGTGCATGACTTATGAAGTCGTTATGCAAATGAGTAAACAGATGCATACACAAATCGTTATAAGGTCATGAACAAATCGATGTACAAATCGTTATGACGAGATAAGTAAATCGATGTACAAATCGTTGTGATGTTATAAGCAAATCGATATGCAAACTGTTATGGCGTTATAAGCAAATCGATGTACAAATCGTTATGACTTTATAAGCAAATTGTTATGACGTTGTGAACAAATCGATGTATAAATCGTTGTGAATTACTTAATGAATCGTTATGAAAGCAAGTTGTTACAATGACTGAAGAAATCATTACGAGAGCAAATCGTTACGATGACTAAAGAAATCGTTACGCGAGTAATCGTTATGATGACTAAAGAAATCGTTACGGGAGCAAATCGTTACGATGACTAAAGGAATCGTTACGAGAGCAAATCGTTACGATGACTAAAGAAATCGTTACGAGAGCAAATCGTTACGATGACTAAAGGAATAGTTACGAGAGCAAATCGTTACGATGACTAAAGAAATCGTTACGAGAGCCAATCGTTACGATGACTAAAGGAATCGTTACGAGAGCAAATCGTTACGATGACTAAAGAAATCGTTACAAGAACAAGTCGTTACGAACCACTTAACGAATCGTTGTGAGGGCAAGTCGTTGCGATCACTTAACAAATCGATGTGAGGGCAAATCGTTGCGATCACTTAACAATTTAACACATAGAATCCTTGTAAGTATAAAATCGTTATGAAACTAAGGAAATGGATGTGACCTATAGACAAATATTGATGCTTTGAACTCTTACTGTTGTAGAGTGATGAATACTTGCTTGATTGGCTTGATTTCCCTTGGTTTATTTCCTGTGTTTAGACTTCATAGAAGATATGTTAGTAACCTTTATCATAGTTTTGTTAATCACCAAAATAGATATGTAATTTATTTAAATTACATGGGGATAAACTGATCATCAATCTCCCCCTTTTTGGTGATGATAAAATTTAAAAATTAGCAAAGATGATCTGAAATAAGTCTAAGCATTATTAAGGAAATAACATAAAAATTAAAATAATGTATTTCAGAAATGCCAATAATTTCTCCCCCTTTTTGTCATTTAAGCAAAAAGGATAAGGTATTAGGACAAAGAAAGACAAATGAGAGAAAAAAGACAAATGGGAGAGCACAAAAATAATGTTATTATGCTTGTGAAGGTACAGTGAGATAGAAAGCAGGAGACAGAAGAGAGGCATAGTGAGAAATAGTTTCCCAGGCCTGCTCCTCCTGCTTTTCAAAAAATTGCCTAAAGATCCCAAGTTCAATAGAGTAGGAGGGTCCCATGAGGAGAGCCATCCTTCGAAGATGATGTACCAGCTGCTCATCAAGAAGTCAAGCATACTGATCTGAATCAAGGGAGACCTTGAGGAAGGAGACTTTCCCAAAACTGGCACAGGCTAGAAATTGATCCATGGAGACTGGATAGAAATTCTCCTTGCGCTTCAAGTCTATCCGCATAGCTACATAGACCTTGTACCTTTCAACCCAGGTTTGATAAGGATCATGAACAAGATGAATGGAGTTCATGTCCAGAAAGGTAGCAGCTGAAATCTGAGGTTGACTTTCCTTGGCTAGAGACTCATTCACATTGGAGAGCTACTGAGCGGAAAGAGGATAGAGCTTGGTCCAATCTACAGGAGATAGCCTTTCACATTCTGACAAAGCAGAGGCAAGAACATCTGCAGTGACATGGCCCTGGTGATATTCCCTGAACAGAAACCTGTTGAAGTGCACCAGATACCCTTTGTGCACTTTAATTCTGCCCATGACTCTGGCAAAACGCTCAAAGATAATTGAGCCTACAGAGGAATCCATTATGAGAGAGTGAAGAGGGGGAAGAAAGGCGGATTCAGGCAGCTGGAGGGTTGCAAAATCTACTTGGACGGCTTTAGTGTGAGCTCCACCTGGTCCAAGTGCTTTAATGGCCTCCATAAACTGTCCCAACTGGATTTCTGGAAAATGGTGAAGATACCGATAATCATTGAAGAGTTTGAAGTGCCTGATCATCCTGATCTCCTTTTGAATGAAAGGGGCCCAACTGTCCTTATGATGGATGAGGAACCATTCAGATAAGGTCAGGGAATGGTCCCTTGGAGGGAACATGGCAGATCTGGAAAGTAGAAATTTGTTGTAGAGAATTTTATTGGTCCGAGCCCACTAATCTTCAGATTGGGATTCGGCTGCAGAGAAGATCTTGGATTTTAGGGATTTAGAAAGAAAGGTGTAAGGCAAAATAGTGGTGAGATGGTCAGTGAGATGTAGATGAGGAAGATTAAAGATGGAGACAAAAACAACTTTTCGGAGGAATTCCCTGTAGAGAGGTTTGTTTTTGGTGACCTCTGTTAGAGAAAACCATAAAGGAGGATAAGAAGGATCTGAGGATTTAGAAAGAGAGGAGGTGATTTTTCTTTTCTTAGGAATAGGACTAGAGGAGTCTGTCCTATGAATATGTTCTCCAACCTTCAGAACATATTGGAGAATGGCTACCTCAAACTCATCTTTGATGGCCCTAAGGTAGGGACCATTAATTTGAGCATCCTTCGGAATGATAGTAATGAAGGAGGGTGGAGCAGAAGGATGAAGAAGGGAATGAGAGGTGGAAGAAGGTATGACAGTTGGTCCTAAAGAGGAAGGACCAGAGGAGGAGGAGGCTCCAGCTGATGAGGAGGCTGGAGGATCCTCAAAGAGAGGAGAAGGTGGAGGAATGTGAGTGGAAGAGACAAGAGATGTAGTGGATGGTGAAGGAAATGGGGCTAGAGAGGAGATGACTCTGGGTAGAGGTTGTTTGAAGGGTTGAGGAGCTGGAGGTGCTGTGGAGGATGAGGGTGGAGAAGGAGGGGCTGGTGTCTGAATAGGAGAAGGAGCTGGGGGCTCTGGAGCAATAGCTTTCTCTTCAACTTAGACCTGCTCAGATTCAGCCTCCACTGGCCCGGTTGGCCCTGACACATCCTCAACTAGCCCTGTTGGCCCTTGCACATCCTCAACTAGCCCTGTTGGCCCTTGCAAATCCTCAACTGGCCCTGTTGGCCCTTGCACATCCTCAATTGGCCCTGTTGGCCCTTTAGCTGATGGCCCGGATGGCCCTGATTTTTCTGAAAACTGCCCTGATGATCCTGCATTTTCTTCTACTGGCCTTGGCTTTGATGGCCCTGCATTACTAACTGGTTCATCATGAGAGAGATCTGGAGGGGCAGAGGTGGTCTGCACCCTTGAAGAGATGAGCTCCTTGACACTGTCAAACTCACCTTTCATCCATCTGCATAACTGCTTAAACATTCTAAAATCATCTCTCAAGCTATGAACTTCAGTGGACAAAGTTCCAAGTTCATTTGATACAGAAGTTTGGCTGATAGAGATGGACTAAATATCTGATTGCATAGATGAGATCGCTTTGCCTTGCTCAACCAACCTTTTGATGACAGGCTTCAAACTGACTTTCTGCTGCTTCTTCTTTGACCTTCGATGAGCTACTCGTTTCCCTTTTTGGCTTGCCCTTGCAATGGGCTCCACAAAATCAACATGCTCCTTAGAGAATTGATCATTGATAGAAATATTTTCAGTTCTCTCCCCCTGAGGCACACTTTCTTTTTCACTTAAAATCTCCCCATCAGCAGGGGCATCTTCCATGGGTGCATCCATATGCACAACTGCTTTATGTTCCTCCTGGATTGGAGGATCTTCCATTTGACCATCATTGTGGCCTGATGCCACATCCTCATTTACTTAATCATGCTCCCCTTGAACTGCTGCTGCCTCTTTCTCAATTGATTGCTCCCCCTGAACAAGATCATCCTCCATTTCAACTTCAGTGTGGCCTGAGGCCACAGCTTCTGCAATGGGAACCTCACTTGCTACTGGATCCTTCAAGGAGTCATGGATGGATTCCAGTACATCTCTGAGTACTGAGCCTATTCGAGAAGAGGGAGGAGGATCCTCTGAACTGCATCCTACAGGCACAATGTCCTCAGGAGGAATATCCTCGATCCTGCTGCTTGATACTGTGTTTCTTGCTCTTCTTGAACCTCGACTGATGCTGCTGCTGCTGGTTCTGCTGCTTGGACCTCTTGGGCTTCGCCAAAGTTGGCTTCACCCTCAGCCACAGAGGTCTTCGTCCAAATTCCATTGACAACTGAAAAACCACTTTTCCTTAAATTTCTGGACCGGATTGCTTGGCCCATCTTCTCTGACACATCTCCTACTGTACTTATACCATAGTGCTGAAAAATCATCGTTAGGAGATGGGCATAAGGTAAGGACACATTCAGCTTGCTCTTTGTGTCCCATACCTGAGCGCTTGCAAACTTCATCCTCTCAATCATGAGTTCTGCCGTGTTGATTTCTTGGTTCTTGATGGCCCAGAACATTAAATCTGAATCAGCCCTAGTATAGGTGGAGAAAGTGGCACTTTTGGGAACCACAATCTGACAAACTACAAAGTGCAGAATGCGATTGAATGCATTCAATTGGTTTACATCAACCTTGTCATCTTTCAGCCTGAACTCGGGACCAACTATCCCCAAACCCTTTTCTTGGACATTCACAGTGTGAACTCCACTGAGTCCGGAGGTACCCACACCAAAGAGGGATGCTAATAGGTCTCGAGTTACCCTAATCTGGGTTCCCTTGACCATGGAAGTCAAGGTCCCATCAGCCTCTGATTTCAGACACACATAGAAGGCTTTTACCAGGTCCGGAAAACTTACTTCAAAGATAGTAGCCATCTTCGACCACTTCAATCTGTTCAAGGCTTCGATGATGCTCCCCATTCTGTTCTTCTGCAGATCTGCTACATCCACTACTTTGTGACCGCATAGCTTGATTTTCACGGTCGCAAACCTTACTTCCTGCTGCTCGGCGGTGAGAAATTTGGCTCTGTAGCCCCTAACGCTGCTGGAAACACCAGAAGAGGCCATGGATTCGAACAGAGAAGGTTTCTGGAGGACTGGAAGGAGAATTGGAGCAGAAGCCCGCAAGAAATTTCTGGCGGGAAGAGGTTGGAAGCTTGAAATCCCAGAGAGTCGATGCCGGAGTCGATAGGGTATCGCCTCTGGCAGAAGGAAGATGACGATGAAGAGATGTGAATCATTGCCGCACAGATTTTGGGAACATTAAAAGAATGACTTTTAGAATTTAGGGGCGCCATGATGGCGGAAAACGACAAAATTGACTAGATCGATAGGAATAAACTCTTATAAAATAACGAACCGTCATGACAAAATCAAAAGGATTAGCAATGCTTGGAGTTTTGCTCAAATTTGGGAGGGAAAAAATAATTCAAATTCTGAAAATTAATATTTCAGTTTTAAACAGATACATCTTTCATAATTTACACATGCCTAATTCCCTTCTAAGAGACATAAATCTCTCTTCAGGTAGGGCCTTTGTGAAGATGTCTGCTAACTGATTGTTTGTATCAATAAATGAAATATCTATGTTCCCATTTGCTACATGATCACGAATAAAATGATATCTAACCTCAATGTGCTTAGTCCTTGAGTGCTGTACTAGATTCTTGGTCAAATTTATAGCACTGGTGTTGTCACATAACAGTGGAATTGTCTTGATATGTAGCCCATAATCCTCAAGTTGTTGCTTGATCCATAGGAGTTGTGTACAGCAACTTCCAGCAGCCACGTACTCAGCTTCAGCTGTTGACAGTGCTACTGAATTCTGTTTCTTGGAGGACCATGATATCAGACATCCTGCAAGGAATTGACAACAACCACTGGTGCTTTTCTATCTATTTTGCATCCAGCGTAGTCAGCATCAGAGTATCCTACTAAGTTAATTTCACATGATTTTGGATACCAAAGACCTAAGTCATGAGTTCTAGCTAAATATCTAAAAATTCTTTTCACTGAAATTATGTGAGATTCTCTAGGATCTGCCTGATACCTAGCACACATGCATACACTAAATAAAATATTAGGTCTACTAGCAGTTAAGTATAGTAAGGATCCTATCATACCTCTGTAGATCTTTTGATCTACATTCTTACCATCTTTGTCACTGTCCATTCTTATTGATGTGCTTATAGGTGTTGACAGTGGCTTGGCATTATCAAATCCGAACTTCTTTAAGAGTTCCTTAGTGTACTTAGCTTGGCAGATGTGAGTCCCTTCCTTTCCTTGTTTGATTTGCAATCCAAGGAACTAGTTGAGCTCTCCCATCATGCTCATCTAGAATTCTCTCTGCATAAGCTTCTCAAAGTACTTGCAAAGAGATTCATCAGTGGAACCAAATATTATATCATCAACATAAATTTGAACAAGCAATATATGTTTGACCTTGGACTTGATAAATAGTGTACTATCTACTTGACCTCTAATGAAACCATGGTCTAATAGAAATGAGGTAAGCCTTTCATACCAGGCTCTAGGTGCTTGTTTTAAACCATATAGTGCTTTGTGTAGTTTAAAAGCATGATTCGAAAATTCAGTATCATCAAAGCTTGGAGGTTGTTCTACATAGACTTCCTCCTTAATAAAACCATTAAGAAATGCAGACTTTACATCCATTTGAAATAATTTCACATCTAGTGTAGATGCATATGCAAGTAGAATTCTAATGGCCTCAAGTCTAGCTACAGGTGCATAGGTTTCATCGAAATCTATGCCTTCCTCTTGGGAATAGCCTTGAGCTACCAATCTGGCCTTGTTTCTTATAATCACATCAGCTTCATCCAATTTATTTCTGAACACCCATTTGGTGCCAATCACTGGATGATCTGATGGTCTAGGAACAAGTGACCAAACCTAGTTTCTCTTGAACTGATTCAGTTCATCTTGCATGGCTAAAATCCAAGATTCATCAGTGATAGCTTCATTGACTGTCCTAGGCTCTATTTGAGAAACGAAAGCCAAATAATCACATGGAATCATGTTACCTCTTGTTCTTACCCCTACAGATAGATCACCAATAATGTTTTCAGGTGGGTGATCTTTCTTGTGTCTCCACTCTTTTGGAAGATTTTGATGAGAGATATCTCTTTGTTGCAGGTCTTCCAGAGTTGGATCTTCCTTGTCCTCAATTGATGAGTTCTTTAGTTTCTTGGACAATTCATCTGCATCATCATTATTACTATCTTCTTCCTTTCTCAAGGAAGGGTTAGTTTCATCAAAGATAATATGTACTGACTGTTCAATCAATAAAGTACGTTTATTGAATACTCTATATCCTTTTGGTTTAGAAGCATACCCCATGAAGATGCCTTCATCTGAACTGGCTTCTAACTTACCAATGTCTCTTTTGCCGTTGTTGTGGATGAAGCATTGACATCCGAATGTTCTGAAGTGACTGATCTTAGGCTTCTTTCCTTTGAACAATTTATACGCAGTCTTCTTCAAAATCGGCCTGATCATTACTCTATTGATGATGTAGCTTGCTGTGTAGACTGCTTCACCCCAAAAATATTGTAACACCCCGAAAATTTTAATTACATAATAATTCAAATAAATGGAAATAAATAATTTCCATAATATCAGAGTATTGAAAACATACGTATCATTATCGTATGTTCTAAAACACATCGAAAAATTCCGTAAAAATCATAGATCAACCCTAAACATTCTTACTAAATGTTCCACAAAGAAATTTGTGCCAAGAAAAATCAGATTAGCCAAGTTTAAAGTGTTTCACGACTTATTATCGTAATTTATGAATAAGTTGAAAAAGCATTATCACACGTACTTGGATGAGTCAGAAAATTAAATAAAAATCATATATGTGCTTCAAATAATATCTTATAATGACCCATCAAGAAATTGGGTCAATAAAATCATTTGGACTAGGTTTAAGAGTTATTGTGACCGATTATCCAAATTAGGAAACAAGTCGGAAAACCGTTAACACGAAAATACGATGCAATCATAAATTAAATAAAAATGTTGGGGAGACTTCTAACATTATATATTGATGACCCATTATCATAATTGGGCCAATGGGCAACATTTGGCCCAAGAAACAAATAAAGCTAGAAAATACATAGAAATTCGTAACCATAAATAAGCTGAAATTAAGAAGAGGCAATTAGAGTTGAATTGGGATGCAATCATGCATTCATGGCAACCCAAATTCGTGCCTAACTATGAGGGGAGGTTTCCTAATGCCTCACACACTCAAAGGGAGGAAAAAATCTTCAAAAAATAGGAAACCAACATGCCAATCCCGAAATGCTCCTTTCCTAGTTATAATAGGACTCCTAAACACCATGGTTACTTAAATACTCTTCACCCAAACCCTAGGGACGAGTTTAGAACTTGCTGGGGTCGTGTGGAGGAGTTCTTGGTGGCTGGGGAGCAGGAGATCATCCACACCAAGCCGTTCTTCTTCCCCTTCTCGTCTGCTGCGACCTGCACAAACCACCCTCTTGAAGTCGACCAAAGGTGAGTCAAACCTAAACCAAACCTTGCAAGACCTATACCCCTGGAAAGCGGGTCAAGTCTACGTTCTAACCCAAGTGGAATGCCCAAATTCCATGCAGTATACACGGAGTAGTAAGCGTTTTCCTCCAAGTGGTCTGAACACGGGTTTTCTGGAATAACGGGACTTCTTCAACCCTAAAGGTAGGTTTTCTCAGGCCAAATATTAACATCTCCTAAACCAAATGTGTAGAGAATCAAGTTAGCTTTCATTTCCCTCTGGTTTCATCGAATTTCATTGAGTAGATTTTGAATTATAAGCGTTTTCTCAAAGTCGTGCACTTTTAGGGCTTTTCCTGTTCTTCGTATGTTTCATGTGATTCAAGACCAAATTAGGGTAAACTCATAACATGAAAGTTATTCTACTAGTTATCCTATTCAGGTTTTGTGTTGCACGTTTCATCTAAATGTCATCAGTTGGAGAGTTATAAGTGTAGTAATAGGGTTGCTGCATGAAACTACGTCTTCAGGTTACACTTGGTCTTACCTTGTATTCGACTTGATCAAAACCTATCAAAACCATCTTTATTGTCCAATTCCGATTTACTAGAAGTACCTTTGTATGTCTAGGTTGTTTTAAAACTAGTTTCATTATTTTTCATGCACTGTACAATTTGTTCTCTATTTTAGAACAACCCTGTGTCAAAGAAGGAAAGACTGGTCCGCAATCCAAAGCTCTGTCCTTGCTCTGTTAGAGTCAGGCACGGACCCTGTGAATGCGACGGCCCGATAGGTCGTGTTCAGAGGTTTGATTGCGACATACCCCTTGTCGCTTTCTCAAGGTGACATGCGCTCCGTCGCGATCATGCTGCCTGACCTGACCGCCCAGTCGCGTTCTTCACAACCCCCTGTCGCCTTCTGGTCCCGACCCGTCGCCTTCCTTGTAAGACCCTGTCGCGACCTGACTCCGAGCCTGACACCCATGTCGCCTTCCTTATATGTCCATGTCGCGATCTCAGGATTTTTTACCTGAAACCACATGTTTTCTGCAAATTTTACCGCATATACCCGAGGTCTGTTTAAACGTGATAATTACTGTGTAAGTTGTATGTCTTGGGTCTGATCATTACATGATTGTTATTTAATGGCTTAAAATTGATTAACCTATTTAAAAGCTTAATTACATGAATGCTATTCTAAGTGCTCCTTAAATGTTATGATCCATTCATGCTACTTATGATTAATCTTCCTATTGATTCTACCATAAGGGTTATCATAAAATCTTGCAATCCATGATTAGTTAAAGTGCATAGTTTTATTCCATGTTATATTGTCAAGTGCTTCCTGCGAGTTTGAGACCGATGGTTTGTGAATTGAGACACGCGTACCGCACTACACACTAGCACTATTAGGCAGCCTTTTCTTGGGAAATTGGAAACTCTCTACCGGTCATTCCGAATCGGTAGACTAGCGACCTTTTCACCAAGGCCTCCGTAAATCTCCTCTGACCATGGATTCCCACATGGCCGACGAGTTGGTTGTACCATTGAAGTTCCCTGAAGATAGCGTGCACTTCCTTTCTCTCCTCGTTCTCGTGAGTGTGATTGACAAACTGGACTAAAGCCACTAATGTAAAGATTGAACGAAAGTATAAATCATACCGTTATGCTGCCGAATTTATCTCTTGACCATTGTACTCATGAAATCATGTTCAATTACTTTTTACTTGTTCCCATCTTCATCATGAACATGACATTACACATGCTTACTTATTGAAACTCTCATTGGCCATTATTAATGACTGTGGGTATCTACATTTAAAAATTTACATGAGATGCTGACAGGGCACGGCGTGTGTCCAAGGGCTCCAATCTAGCCCCAATGACGGCGAGTCATAGATATACTGTTAACTATGGGGTATAATGATTACTGGCGTTGCATATGCGCTGGGAGTACTTTCTTGTTTGTTGAATGTTAGATACAACAACCACATACATGTGTCCTAGTGTGAATTCTTAGTGGATCTTTCCTCGGTGTACATTAGAGTCTACATGCCTGATTAGTGTTACTTGATTGTGCTCGTACATTCTTGCTTGCTTGCTTGCGTGATATGGCCATCCTGCTTTTAATGCAATTATTGATATCTTGCGTTCTGGACATCAATTGAAATCCTGCGTGCTCGTACAAAGAGATCTATTGTTAGTTCTATATTGTCATCTTGTTCACAAATCTTGTTCTATCATAATCACTCTCTCTAGCTTGTTTTATATATCATGTTTTAACAAGTTTTATTCGTACTTGCATATCATTCATCGTACTTGCCTAGTTCTAAAATGCTAATCACTTATATCATTGCCCGCACATTGAGATATAAATCCTACTGGGCTAGTTTGCTCATCCCCTACTTTTACCCAATCTAGGTGACTATGAAGTTCAAGAGGAAGAGCAAGTCGTGGATGGGAATGCGTCTGAGTGAAGAGCGTTCCAATCATGAGTCTATCTATAGTTAGTTTATTTTGAGTGTTAGAACAATGTAGTAGGAAGTGAGGATTAAATGTACTTTCCCTTTTATTGAGTCTTAGTCCTGTACTAGTTTCCGTTTGAATACAAAGAGTTGAGATTTGAATACAATTTATATTGAGTTCAACATGTGGGCCCTATTATGATGTTGTGTTGATACGCATTTAGTGCGTGCTAGCTAGAGGCTTATTTGCCGACTGTCCACGTCTCGAAATATCGACTCGAATTATTCGAACTAATATCCGCTGCGTAATTCTCGGGACGTGACAGTTTAGTGGTATCAGAGCCTAGGAATACCGAATAGGATATGTCTCAGGAATAGGAGATACCTATGGAACCTAGGTCATGAAAAAATTAAATACAGTTCCTGGTGAGAATGGGTAGAGACTGGGAATATGTTAGAAAGAATTAAACACTCCTACCCATTAACTCTTATAATGTATCTGGAGACATTAATTGGTTTCCATCCTTTTTCTCAGGAATCCTTATAACACTCTCACACAACTGCAATGGCTCGCAACCAGTGGCAAGCTATGCAAGACACTGTGGCTGGACTTACGCAGGCCCTGCAAAATGTAGTTCAGGCTGGAAATCAGGCTGCAGCTTCAAGGAATGGAGCCGGTGATCTGCACCAAAATTTTAGGAGTTTAAACCCTCCTCGTTTCTCTGGGTCCCCTGACCCAGATGAGGCAGAGAATTGGCAAGAGGAAATAGAAAGGATCTTCCAAGTAATGCAATGCACCAATAGGGAGAAGGTGGTACTGGCCACTTTCCAATTTACTAATGATGCTCGAGCATGGTGGAAGGCCACATCGGCCCACTTGCCTAATGTTGGCAAACTAGAGTGGGCCGAATTCCTGGAGATATTCCGGGGAAAGTATTTCTCTGAGAGAGTCAAGGAGAAGAAGGCAGCAGAGTTTGCCGCACTAAAACAGAAAGGGATGTCCGTGGCTGAGTATGAGGCTCAGTTCGCGCGTCTTGCCGTGTATGCCCCACACCTGGTGGGAACTGAAAGGCTGAAGGCTAACCGTTTCATGGATGGGCTCAGGCCTATGTTCATTGAAAGGCTCGGACCACACAACATTCAAACTTACACTGAGATGGTCCAAAGAGCTCAACTGGTAGAAGACACTATGGCTAAGGTGGAAGGCATGAGGGGGAAGGACATCTCAAAGCCGACCTTTACAAAAAGGGGAGCAGTCGATACAACTGGAAACTTTCCCCAACAACAACAATAACAACAACAATAATAACTACAACAACAAAAGGCCAACCACAGGGAAGGACTATGGCATGGAGAAAAAGATCAAAGTAGAAGAAACAATGATAGTGGAGTATTGTAAATTTTGCAACAAGCCTGGGCACCAAGCGGACAAGTGCTGGAAGAAGGTCGGGGCTTGCTTGCGATGTGGGAGTCATGAACATCATATACCGAACTGTCCCATGCTAAAAGACCAAGCTGGAAGGAACCAAGGAGGGGTAAAGCGTCTAGGACGCGTGAATGCAATAACGCAAGCGGAGCTCCCGGAAGGAGGTATGATTGTTAAACCCCTTAGACTGATCTTATGATGTTTTCTTATTAGTACATTTCTAAGTGGGGGAGATCATTGAGGATAAATTAGAAAGGGATAATCTAGTAAATATACCATAGTTCATCTGATGGATTAAGATGAAGTTATGAATGCCGTGGAAGGAAGACAGGAGTGGAGGGAACCAAATGAATAGTACTGGTGGCCATAGGTGTAGATGTTGGACTAACCTCCACGATGTTGAAACCAGTTAGAAGAATTAAATCCGAAACGACCTCAAGGGTCATAACTATCAAATGACAATTAATGATCTATGAATTTGGGGACCAAATTCTCTTAAGTGGGGGAGGGTGTAACACCCCGAAAATTTTAATTACATAATAATTCGAATAAATGGAAATAAATAATTTCCATAATATCAGAGTATTGAAAACATACGTATCATTATCGTATGTTCTAAAACACATCGAAAAATTCCGTAAAAATCATAGATCAACCCTAAACATTCTTACTAAATGTTCCACAAAGAAATTTGTGCCAAGAAAAATCGGATTAGCCAAGTTTAAAGTGTTTCACGACTTATTATCGTAATTTATGAATAAGTCGAAAAAGCATTATCACACGTACTTGGATGAGTCAGAAAATTAAATAAAAATCATATATGGGCTTCAAATAATATCTTCTAATGACCCATCAAGAAATTGGGTCAATAAAAATCATTTGGACTAGGTTTAAGAGTTATTGTGACCGATTATCCAAATTAGGAAACAAGTCAGAAAACCGTTAACACGAAAATACGATGCAATCATAAATTAAATAAAAATGTTGGGGAGACTTCTAACATTATATATTGATGACCCATTATCATAATTGGGCCAATGGGCAACATTTGGCCCAAAAAACAAATAAAGCTAGAAAATACATAGAAATTCGTAACCATAAATAAGCTAAAATTAAAAAGAGGCAATTAGAGTTGAATTGGGATGCAATCATGCATTCATGGCAACCCAAATTCGTGCCTAACTATGAGGGGAGGTTTCCTAATGCCTCACACACTCAAAGGGAGGAAGAAATCTTCAAAAAATAGGAAACCAACATGCCAATCCCGAAACCCTCCTTTCCTAGTTATAATAGGACTCCTAAACACCATGGTTACTTAAATACTCTTCACCCAAACCCTAGGGACGAGTTTAGAACTTGCTGGGGTCGTGTGGAGGAGTTCTTGGTGGTTGGGGAGCAGGAGATCGTCCACACCAAGCCGTTCTTCTTCCCCTTCTCGTCTGCTGCGACCTGCACAAACCACCCTCTTGAAGTCGACCAAAGGTGAGTCAAACCTAAACCAAACCTTGCAAGGCCTATACCCCTGGAAAGAGGGTCAAGTCTACGTTCTAACCCAAGTGGAATGCCTAAATTCCATGTAGTATACACAGAGTAGTAAGCGTTTTCCTCCAAGTGGTCTGAACACGGGTTTTCTGGAATAACGGGACTTCTTCAACCCTAAAGGTAGGTTTTATTGGCCAAATCTAACATCTCCTAAACCAAATGTGTAGAGCATCAAGTTAGCTTTCATTGCCCTCTAGTTTCATTGAATTTCATTGAGTAGATTTTGAATTATAAGCGTTTTCTCAAAGTCGTGCACTTTTAGGGCTTTTTCTGTTCTTCATATGTTTCATGTGATTCAAGACCAATTAGGGTAAACTCATAACATGAAAGTTATTCTACTAGTTATCCTATTCAGGTTTTGTGTTTCACGTTTCATCTAAATGTCATCAGCTGGAGAGTTATAAGCGTAGTAATAGGGTTGCTGCATGAAACTACGTCTTCAGGTTACACTTGGTCTTACCTTGTATTCGACTTGATCAAAACCAATCGAAACCATCTTTATTGTCCAATTCCGATTTACTGGAAGTACCTTTGTATGTCTAGGTTGTTTTAAAACTAGTTTCATTATTTTTCATACACTGTACAATTTGTTCTCTATTTTAGAACAACCCTGTGTCAAAAGAAGGAAAGACTGGTCCGCAATCCAAAGCTCTGTCCTTGCTCTGTCAAAGTCAGGCACGGACCCTGTGAACGCGACGGCCCGATAGGTCGCGTTCAGAGGTTTGATTGCGACATACCCCTTGTCGCTTTCTCAAGGCGACATGCGCTCCGTCGCGATCATGCTGCCTGACCTGACCGCCCAGTCGCGTTCTTCACAACCCCCTGTCACCTTCTGGTCCCGATCCGTCGCCTTCCTTGTAAGACCCTGTCGTGACCTGACTCCGAGCCTGACACCCATGTCGCCTTCCTTATATGCCCATGTCGTGATCTTAGGATTTTTTACCTGAAACCACATGTTTTCTGCAAATTTTACCGCATATACCCGAGGTCTGTTTAAACGTGATAATTACTATGTAAGTTGCATGTCTTGGGTCTGATCATTACATGATTGTTATTTAATGGCTTAAAATTGATTAACCTATTTAAAAGCTTAATTACATGAATGCTATTCTAAGTGCTCCTTAAATGTTATGATCCATTCGTGCTACTTATGATTAATCTTCCTATTGATTCTACCATGTTTAAAAAGATAAGGGTTATCATAAAATCTTGCAATCCATGATTAATTAAAGTGCATAGTTTTATTCCATGTTATATTGTCAAGTGCTTCCTGCGAGTTTGAGACCGATGGTTTGTGAATTGAGACACGCGTACCGCACTACACACTAGCACTATTAGGTAGCCTTTTCTTGGGAAATTGGAAACTCTCTACCGGTCATTCCGAATCGGTAGACTAGCGACCTTTTCACCAAGGCCTCCGTAAATCTCCTCTGACCATGGATTCCCACATGGCTGACGAGTTGGTTGTACCATTGAAGTTCCCTGAAGATAGCGTGCACTTCCTTTCTCTCCTCGTTCTCGTGAGTGTGATTGACAAACTGGACTAAAGCCACTAATGTAAAGATTGAACGAAAGTATAAATCATACTGTTATGCTGCCGAATTTATCTCTTGACGATTGTACTCATGAAATCATGTTCAATTACTTATTACTTGTTCCCATCTTCATCATGAACATGACATTACACATGCTTACTTATTGAAACTCTCATTGGCCATTATTAATGACTGTGGGTATCTACATTTAAAAATTTACATGAGATGCTGACAGGGTACGGCGTGTGTCCAAGGGCTCCAATCTAGCCCCAATGACGGCGAGTCATAGATATACTGTTAACTATGGGGTATAATGATTACTGGCGTTGCATATGCGCTGGGAGTACTTTCTTGCTTGTTGAATGTTAGATACAACAACCACATACATGTGTCCTAGTGTGCATTCTTGGTGGATCTTTCCTCGGTGTACATTAGAGTCTACATGCCTGATTAGTGTTACTTGATTGTGCTCGTACATTCTTGCTTGCTTGCTTGCGTGATATGGCCATCCTGCTTTTAATGCAATTATTGATATCTTGCGTTCTGGACATCAATTGAAATCCTGCGTGCTCGTACAAAGAGATCTATTGCTAGTTCTATATTGTCATCTTGTTCACAAATCTTGTTCTATCATAATCACTCTCTCTAGCTTGTTTTATATATCATGTTTTAACGAGTTTTATTCATACTTGCATATCATTCATCGTACTTGCCTAGTTCTAAAATGCTAATCACTTATATCATTGCTCGCACATTGAGATATAAATCCTACTGGGCTAGTTTGCTCATCCCCTACTTTTACCCAATCTAGGTGACTATGAAGTTCAAGAGGAAGAGCAAGTCGAGGATGGGAATGCGTCTGAGTGAAGAGCGTTCCAATCATGAGTCTATCTATAGTTAGTTTATTTTGAGTGTTAGAACAATGTAGTAGGAAGTGAGGATTAAATGTACTTTCCCTTTTATTGAGTCTTAGTCCTGTACTAGTTTTCGTTTGAATACAAAGAGTTGAGATTTGAATACAATTTATATTGAGTTCAACATGTGGGCCCTATTATGATGTTGTGTTGATACGCATTTAGTGCGTGCTAGCTAGAGGCTTATTTGCCGACTGTCCACGTCTCGAAATATCGACTCGAATTATTCGAACTAATATCCACTGCGTAATTCTCGGGACGTGACAAATATCTTGGTATATCATATTCTAATAATATTGTTCTTGCCATGTCCAATAAAGTCCTATTCTTTCTCTCAGCAACTCCATTCTGCTGTGGTGTCCTTGGTGCTGAGAAATTGTGCTATATTCCTTGGTCATCACAGAATTTTGCGAATTTATCATTTTGGAATTCTCCTCCATGATCTGATCTGATTCCAATAATGCTGAACTTCTTATCTTTCTGAACCTTTTTGCTGAAGCTTACAAAGCTATCAAATGTATCGTCTTTGTGTTCCAGAAAGGATACCCAAGTGAATCTTGAATAGTCATCTACTATAACGAATCCAAAATTCTTTCCTCCAAGACTTGTGGTCCTCATTGGCCCAAATAAATCCATATGAAGGAGTTCTAATGGTTTGGAGGTTGTTACCACAGTCTTTGACTTGAAGGATGACTTAGTGTGCTTTCCTTTTGCACATGGTCCATAGACACCATCCATTTTTGTGTTGACTTTTGGAAGAACTTCCACCAGGTTTCTCTTGATTAGCTTTCTCATGCCATCTAGACTGCAGTGGCCCAATCTTCTGTGCCACAACTCAGTTAACTGCTCTTTGCTGGCTGCTAAACAAATGTCTTGATCTTTTAACTCTTCCAGATGAAGTACATATAGGTTCTTTTCTCTGTTGGCTTCAAAGATGACTACACCATCTTTCACAATGCTGCACTTTGACTCTTGAAAGCTGATCTGATGACCTATATCACATAGCTGGCTGATGCTGATGAGATTGTGTTTCAGTCCTTTGACGCACAGCACATCTTCAATGACAGTTGTGCCTCTACTGCACACTGATCCACTGCCTATTACAGTTCCCTTTCCATTGTCTCCATAGGTGACTGTGCCTTCTTCAGCCTTGAGGTGAGAGAATAGCTTTCTGTTACCTGACATATGCCTTGAGCACCCGTTGTCCAGGTACCATTTTGATGCTCGAAGGCCTCCCTTTTCTGCGATATCTGCCATGAAAGCTAGGTTAGCCTTTTCTTCTTTCTCACTGTTTGAGATTGACTCGCTATCCGAGTCACTGTTGTTGTTCCAAGCTGCTGTCATGGCTTTCTTCTTATATCTTCTGAACTTTCTTGAACTGTCCTTCTTTCTGAATTCAGATTTCTTGAGCTTTGGACACTCTGCCTTGATGTGTCATGGCTTCTTGCACTCATAACAAATTGGTTCATTCTTCTTGATGTCCTTTGCTTCAGGTTTCTTAAAATCCTTTCCCTTTTTGAAGTATCGTTTGCCAGATTGATACTTCTTTTTCTTAGCCAATATCCGCCGTAGTCTTCTAGACAGCATTGCTTCTTCATCTTCACTGTCTTGACTACTAGCTTCATCTTCTGATTGTTCCTCAGAGCTGCCTTCTGCTGCTTTGAGGGCATTTGTGTGCTTCTTTCTAGTGGATGATTCTCCTAATCTCTCCATATTTATCTCATGGGCCATGAGGGACCCAATGAGCTTTTCTAATGACATCCTTTTCAAGTCATTGGCTTCTTCTATAGCTGTTACCTTGGGAGTCCAAGAAGATGGTAGGGATCTAAGAATTTTCCTTACCATGTCTCCCATCTCATAGCTTTTTCCTAATCCTGCTAACCTGTTGGTGATGTCTGTAAATCTGCTGAACATTTGGGTTATAGATTCTTCTGACTGCATCTGGAACCTTTCATATTGTGTCACCAGAATGTCTATCCTGGTTTCCTTGACTTTATCAGTCCCTTCATAGGTGATTCTCAACTTCTCCCACATCTCCATTGCAGATTTGCAAGTTGAGACTCTGTTGAACTCTTTCTTCCTAAGAGCATAACACAGGATACTCTTAGCTTTGCAGTTGAGGGAGATCTTCTTTCTATCATCGTTTGTCCAGTTCTGCCTTGAGTATAGGACAACGAGATCTCCTTCTTCTATGATTGACCAGATCTGAAAATCGAATCCTTGCAAGAAGTACTCCATTCTGGTCTTCCAGTAAGTGTAGTCTTCGCCGTCGAAGAGAGGAGGTCGGTTGACAGACTGACCTTCAATGTTTCCTTGAGCTGCCATTTTGATTTTTCTCTTCAGATCGTTGGATCTTTTTCTTTTTTGAAGAGACTAGCTTTGATACCACTTGTTGCCCAGCTAGCAAGCCCAGAGGGGGGGGGTGAATGGGATTGTTAAAAATTATTTAGCACCCAAAACCTGTTCACAAAACAGTCACAGAAAACACACTTTGTAGATTGTTAGTGTTAGTGAATCGAAAGATCAAACACACAAAAGCAATCACACGACACAAAGAATTATCCTGGTTCGGATCTCCTCTCCTTAGGAGTCCTACGTCCAGTCCCTGAGCAATATCTCAGGATTTCACTAATAAGGGTACAGTCCCCCTTAAGGACACTACAGCACCCAGCACCCTAGCTGGTCTTCCTTCAACCGAAGGGAACAACACCCTGGATACCCCACCAGGTCTTCCTTCACAGCCTGAAGGGAATAACACAAGGGAATGTGATCAAAGAGATGATGCCCCTAGATCAAGCTCATAGAACACTGCTTGATCTGAAGCAAGGACTGAGAAGAAAGAGATCTATAATCAAGGACTCTTCTCAGAACAAAAAGCTCTCTCACAGTTCTGAACTTAGCACAGAGAGCAAGAGCTACGACTGATGGGAGTTTTTACATGGCTCCTCAAAAAAAAAAACTTGCAGAAGGTTGAGGGTGTTATCGCTTGTTGTTCAACCACTACTCTATGTTTCTTGATACTTCAGGAACTTCATATATCATCTTTTGAAATTCGAATGTTGAAGTACTCGTTGTCTCTATGCATAAGTGTACGTTAGACTGCTTGACACTTGGAAGCTTCCAGTCAACAGTCCTTTATCCTTTCATGCACGCAAATAGAGAGAGAGAGGATCTTCTGTAATCTTCTTTGGCTTCTATTTTGTCCAACATTGTATGACGGATACTTTTAGAGACCTGCATATATTTAAAGCTTGAACAGTAGATAGCTAGGTTGTCTCTTGTTGTCAGTCAACGTCAGAATAAATGTTCATCAAAATAGTAATGCCATTTTGTTGTTCTAAAAGATGTTTATAGAGAAGATACGATAATGGAAGATATTGTCTGCATGCATGCAGAGATACGTACTATCGTAATAAATGTACAGCTGTCAGAGAGATATACGTGAAGACTTTGAATTTTCAATGTTTTCAAGGATTAGTTCGAAAATTGAATCGTTGTTTTCTATGAATCGATATATGCATGACTTATGAAGTCGTTACGCAAATGAGTAAACAGATGCATACACAATCGTTATATGCATTAGTAATCAAATCGTTATAAGGTCATGAACAAATCGATGTACAAATCGTTATGAGGAGATAAGAAAATCGATGTACAAATCGTTGTGATGTTATAAGCAAATCAATATGCAAACTGTTATGACGTTATAAGCAAATCGATGTACAAATCGTTATGACTTTATAAGCAAATCGTTATGACGTTGTGAACAAATCGATGTATAAATCGTTGTGAATTACTTAAAGAATCGTTATGAAAGCAAGTCGTTACAATGATTGAAGAAATCGTTACGAGAGCAAATCGTTACGATGACTAAAGAAATCGTTACGTGAGCAATCGTTATGATGACTAAAGAAATCGTTACGAGAGCAAATCGTTACGATGACTAAAGAAATCGTTACGAGAGCAAATCGTTACGATGACTAAAGAAATCGTTATGAGAGCAAATCGTTACGATGACTAAAGGAATCGTTACGAGAGCAAATTGTTACGATGACTAAAGGAATCATTACGAGAGCAAATCGTTACGATGACTAAAGAAATCGTTACAAGAACAAGTCGTTACGAACCACTTAACGAATCGTTATGAGGGCAAGTCATTGCGATCACTTAACAAATCGATGTGAGGGCAAATCGTTGCGATCACTTAACAATTTAACACATAGAATCCTTGTAAGTATAAAATCGTTATGAAACTAAGGAAATCGATGTGACCTATAGATAGATATTGATGCTTTGAACTCTTACTGTTGTAGAGTGATGAATACTTACTTGATTGGCTGATTTACCTTGGTTTATTTCCTGTGTTTAGACTTCATAGAAGGTATGTTAGTAACCTTTATCATAGTTTTGTTAATCACCAAAATAGATATGTAATTTATTCAAATTACATGGGGATAAACTGATCATCATGAAGAACAAGTACCCATTGTCGAGGATCGATGATTTGTTTGACCAGTTGCAGTCAGTCAGAGTTTTCTCAAAGATTGACTTGAGGTCCGGTTACTATCAGATGAGGATCAGAGAATCAGATGTTGGCCTGACAGCTTTCCGCTCCAGGTACGGTCACTTTGAGTTCGTCATGATGCCATTTGGGCTGACGAACGCACCTGCAGCATTCATGGATCTGATGCATAGGGTGTTCAGTGAGTACCTAGATCGTTTTGTGGTCATCTTTGTTGATGATATTTTGGTCTACTCGGTTTCTGAGGAGGAGCACGAGGAGCACCTGAGGATCGTGCTGGAGACCTTGCAAAGTCACCGCCTTTACGCCAAGTTTGAAAAGTGCAAATTTTGGCTGAGGGAGGTGCACTTCCTCGGGCACGTGGTCTCAGATGCTGGTGTGGCAGTGGATCCTGCCAAGGTGGAGGCAGTGCTGTCGTGGGAGCAGCCCATGTCAGTGTCAAAAGTTCGCAATTTTCTGGGCTTGGCAGGTTACTATTGGAGGTTCATCCAGGATTTTGCCAGGATTGTTGAGCAGTTGACCAGGTTGACGAGGCAGGACGTCAAGTTTGTTTGGTCAGAGCACTGTGAGCAGAGCTTCCGAGAGCTGAAGATGAGGTTGACTTCAGCGCCAGTGTTGGTCTTGCCGTCGGGCAGCGGTGGTTTCGTGGTCTACACCAATACGTCGAGATCTGGTTTGGGTGTCGTGCTGATGTAGCATGGTGGGGTCGTTGCCTATGCTTCTCAGCAGCTCAAGAAGCATAAGGAGAACTACCCCACCCACGACTTGGAGTTGGCAGCAGTGGTGTTCACTCTCAAGTTGTGGAGGCACTATTTGTATGGAGAAGCATTCGAGATCTTCACCGACCATCAGAGTTTGTAGTATATATTCACCCAGAAGGATCTGAACTTGGGGAAGTGCAGATGGATGGAGTATTTGAAGGATTACGACCTTACCCTCTCCTATCACCCAGAAAGGGCTAATGTCGTAGCCGATGCTTTGAGCAGGCACGCTCACTTGAGTTCACTGATGGTCAGAGAGTGGAGGTTGTTTGAGGAGCTATCCCAGGGAGTGTTCTACCCGTCGAGGTGCAGAGACCGTGCTGTAGCATCCAGTTTGTCAGTTCGGTCGTCAGTGTTTAGGCAGGTGTTGCAGGCTCAGCAGGCAGACTCATCCCATTGCAGAGGCATGATGGTGTTTGGGTGATCGTGGATCGTTTGACCAAGTCAGTGCACTTTTTGCCAGTCAGGATGTCTTGGTCAATGGACAGGTTAGCCAGGTTGTACGTAGACAGAGTCATCCCATTGTATGGCACTCCAGTTTCGATCGTCTCCGATAGAGATCCGAGGTTCACGTCAGGGTTTTGGCACAGTCTGCAGAGAGCACTTGGCACAGAGTTGAGGTTGAGCACATCGTATCATCCGCAGTTAGACGGGCAGTCAGAGAGGACCATTCAGACTTTAGAGGATATGATGAGAGCATGGTGCTTGGACTGGAGTGGCACTTGGGAGTCGCACCTTCCGATGGTAGAGTTCGCCTATAACAATAGCTATCACTCGAGCATCGGAATGGCGCCATACGAGGCTTTGTATGGTCGCCCGTGTAGGACACCCCTTCACTAGTTCGAGGTTGGAGAGAGGCAGCTTTTGGGACCAGAGTTAGTGCAGCAGTGTGCAGATACGGTCAGGGTGATCAGGCAGAGGCTTCAAACAGTGCAGAGCCGGTAGAAGAGCTACGCAGATAGCCGCAGGAGACCGTTACAGTTCAGTGTAGGTGACCTTGTGTTCCTGCGAGTCTCACCGACCAAGGGTGTTATGAGGTTTGGCAAGAAGGGAAAGCTTAGTCCCAGGTACATTGGGACTTTCCCTATCTTAGAGAGGGTCGGCGAGGTGGCTTATAGGTTGAGTCTTCTGGCCGAGTTCGCAGGCGTGCACAGCATTTTTCCACGTTTCGCAGCTCAGGGAGTACGTCGCAGGTCCTTCGCACATGTTGGACTACTCGCAGCTGGAGGTGGCGCTAGATCTGTCAGTGCCAGAGCACCCCGTTGTGGATGCTCATTTCTGCGTCGTCCTCGGCCGACCGCTGGATCTTTCGAGAGCTCACGAACGTCGCTGACCTCTCATTGGCGATGATGGGGTCGCCGGTTGACCTCGTTAACTCTCTGATTGACTTGGTTGACTAGAGAGAAAACAAAGCAAACTAGAAAAAGGAGAGGGAGTCTGTGATCGCCAGGGCCATACCTGTGCCCAAGGAGTGAAGGAATCACGTCGGTGCAGTGGCCTCGCGCAGCGGATGGAGACGGGGCTTCAACTTCTCCTTCTTCGGCCGGCCAAAGAAGAAGAGCTCCGCGGTCTTCTACGAGTCATTCCTGCCACAAAAAGACACTCTATTAGCCTAAATAATGCGTGGTAAATGCTCAGAAACGGAGTGAGACAGCCCAAAAGGTGAGTCCCGTACCAGTTGTGGACTTGAGAAGAGGGGTGGCCAAGTGCTATGACCACCCTTCTTGCCTCCGTTTTTGGTTGGGAAACCCCTTTCTAGGTGTGTAGGGAAGTGACCTACGTGTCTAGAGTGAGTGGGAAGGTGTGTGTGACATGCAAATAACTAAAGAGAGTATAAGGAAAGAGAGAGGGATGGAGATGTAGATCCTCGTTCGTTGGCGTTGCAGCTCCTCACAAGGCTCCACCAGCTCGGGAAGAAGCCTCCTGAACGTCCCGTAGTGTGAGAGGAAGAAGAGGAAGAGTTGATGAAGCTTGGGTGCAAATTCTCTCTCTTCTCTCAAAGCAGCAACATGTGGACGTCCAGCCTCCCTTCTCTGGCTTAGAGGGCTCAAGGGAGTGTTATATAGACAGTGGGGGTCGAGCACAGCAGCCTTGGATGCTCAAGTGTGAAGAAACGCACTTGTACACTTGGAAATCCAAGTATAAAAGCTCCAGCCAATGGGGAGAGGCCAAATAGGATTTTTACTGAGTCAAGGGGGTGCCAAGGTGGCCCATTTGCCCGTTGGGAACGGCCCCATGCGCTGTATGGGCGAGAGAATGGCGCAAGTGGGCTAGATTCTCGCGGTAGTTGCGCAGACCAGGTAAACCCGGTTGACGTCCAGAGATCCTACCGCCAACCTCATGCAGACGTCCAGGGATTTGGACGCCAATATGGGTTAACTTCTAGGGACTATTCCGTCAACTAATAGTCGGCGGCAATCGATGCTGCCGTCTACATGGCATCCGAGGCAAGTCAACAAATGGTCAAACGAGGCTTAATGGGCCAAAAGAGCCTTGCGGGAGATGGGCCAAATCTCGCGTCTACAAATGCCCCTCCGAGACATCCAGTCTTGCAAGGAAGCAGAGCGGACTGAAAGGTTGGTATCTCGGTAAACAAAGGACGCGGAGATTTAATGGAGGGCCATCTCCGAGGATAGGAATTCTAGCGAGCCAAACAAATGAGTTAGGCTAGAAGCAAGTGACGGATCGTCTGAGAGACAAATGTGGGTAAGAAGAAGAGTGATCTACCCGTGTAACTACAACTGCAACCCAATGGTAGGGTCCCTGGCATGGCCGTGTCAGACTTTGACTAGTTTCCAGCGTGTCTGAGTCAAAGGAGTTGTAATATGACGGTTGAATCAGGAGAGTCTCATAACTGGAGCTCATGGGCTCGCTGGCCTAATCAGGACGTCTATCCCGAATTTAGGAGGTCGTGGAGACAAGGAGTTGGTTGATCTCTCAAAGGATTATCAAAAGATTCTAACTGGAATCAATGTTCGGAAGCCTGAAGTCCGGAATTAAGCTCGGGACTGGCAAAGGTTCAAATGACCTCAACAAGGCTGCTTGACTATTTGTGAAAGTCACGGTGGGACAAGTGGAGAAGGGGGGCAACAAAGACCCGATATTCAAGAAGGGCGAACCCAGTAGGCTACCTAAGCTGGGGGAGCCATGGAACAATCAGATGATCGAGGAAAATCACCATTGTTTTTTAGTGTTAGTAAGAGAATGTTAGCAGTGAAGACCTAAATGCATGCTGGAGTGGGTTGCCTATCTAAAATGCAAGTTAGCACCAGAGGAAAATTCTAAAGGCCATACGAATAACTGAGAGATCGCAAACCCATCACGGTTTTTGGTAAAGGGGAACTCAGGGTTCACGGTCGCCAAATTATTCACCTCTGGTGGGGTCCTATGTTAGACATACCTGTAACGCTCAAGGTCGCATGAGCGTTCCGAACTTTGAAGCGCAACTTGTGCTTGGATATCTACAAAACAACTTGAAGCACAAGATAAAATATAATGGCCATATGAATAATAGAATTTTGAAAAATTCTAGGGGAATGAATGTCCACATTGATGGCCGCCAGCTCCCAGTTAAAGGCAACAGATATTGCCGCTAACCAGATACTGACGTCAACCGATCTGGACGCCTACTGGCCAGCAGATCAGGCCGAAAATATAGGTGATGGGAGTCCATGAGGACTCTCACATCTTCCACCTCCGTCTCTCCCTGCTCCTTCTGTAAACCAGAGAGCTGGGAGACGAAGAAAAGCGACGAGATGACCTCCTCTTCGACCGGACGATCCACAGGCATGAACCCAGGAATTCTAAGTGAAGTTCTGGGGCACCTGAGCACCAGACTGGCCAATGGGGAGGTAAGTGATGCTCATTTCTGCTTCAACCTGGGTTAAAAACGCCCCAAATACTTTTCTCACAACACCCCTCCCTCATGCAGGAAGTGCCTACCTTCCCGAACCAAGGCCAGGTGCGGGCCTTTTCTTGGCTCCTAAATCTGATGAACGCCATCACGCTAGATATGCGAAGCTTCATCGGCATGTGGAATTTGAATTTCATGGTGGTGCTGGCGAAGAATATGAAGGACATGTGGTGGGGGTTTGATGCACTGGGGGCGCTGGTGGAGAGATGGCACCCGCACATGCACACTTTCGTGTTCCAAGCATTCGAGGCGAGTGTGCTGCTGGAAGATGTGGAGCTTTTCCTGGGATGGAGGCGATGCCTGGAGTACGATGCAGCGACTCCTCTCCTCCCGTGGGAGGAGATTCTTGCGGACATCGTACGGGACAAGAAGGAAGTGTTGAGGATGACGAACAAGCACAGGATCTTCCTAGACCGACTGGCCTGGTGGCTGATCCAGCATGCGAAGGAAATCGACAGAGAGAGAGCGACGCGAGGGCTGACACTTTGCCTGGCTGGAGTTTTCTTGTTCCCAACTAGCGGCGACTTCCTTCTTTACGATCACGTGGGGATCCTGACTCTACTATGGCGCGGGCAGTCACTTGCCCCTGCAGTGCTGGCACACCTGTACAGTTCGCTCACCACAATGAGCCTAGGCGGGCGCACATGTGGGAGCTTGTTTCTACTTCAGGTATGGATGGAGGCTCACTTGAAGTTTGATTTTGCTAACCAGCAACCTTCCCCCTCCAGAATCTTCCTTCGGAGCTCGGTGTACTGTAGCAAGGCGTGGTATGAGCCGGAGAATGAGATTAAGTGCGTGACAGCGCACTTGAAGAGCAGAGATGCTTGGAGAGATTATTTAGCCTACCTAGTGATGGAGTACTTCATTGTGAGGCCGCTATTTATGAGGAGTATTGAATTCAGAGCTCGAACCAGGGAGGACAAAGATTTGTGGTTGATTGGGGCCGATAGGATGGTGGTTTACCAGCCACATCGGTGCCATTGTCAGCTTGGAATTCCACGGAGCATTCCAACTTCATCCAATTGCACGTACATGATTGTCATCGGGAGGAATGAGAAGCTAATGAAGAAGGCCATGAAGACTTGGGCAAGGTACACAGTGAGCAGGAAGGTGGGATTGGCGGTTCAGGAGAAACGGGAAGACATCTGGAAATATGAAGAATTTAACGACACTATTTGTCACGCCCCGATATTTAGCAGCGGAATAAATACCGGGGGACGTGAACGATATAAACAAACGTATCACAGTTGAATAGTGCAGAGTCACAATTGAATATAATAACACTTTTCAAATCATAATAATATCCTCAAAGTTACTCTTTATTTCATTTCATTCACTAGATACAACCTTACAAGAAAGAATTAACCAAAGGGTCCATTATTCAAATAACTTCCAGAAAAGTTTCACTATTACATAGACTACTAAAATATCTACTTCTAAACTGTCAACTACTCATATGGCGGGTGCTCATCACTCTTGCCCTGCCCCATTGGACTCCACTGGTTCCTCATCACTACCTGAAAAGGGTAGGTTGATAGGGGTGAGCGAACTAGCTCAGTAGGATTTACATCTCAATATTGTGCGGGCACTAGTATACATAATTAGCATTTTAAATAGGCAGATATGCACATGAATATGATGACAATGCATACTTTTCTAACAGATTGAACAGAGGAATAGAACGGATGACAGATCAAATCAAATATCGAACTGCATATACAATGGACAGATATTTCAAGAGTAGAATCATATCAAAAGAGATTGGCCATATCCACAGATATCACGTATTCACGTGAACAGACATATCATATCAAATCTTATCATATCAGATCAAATCAAACTTATCATATCAAACGAAGGCACAATTTTTCACAACTCTTGCTTATTTGTTTGTGCTATGCCAAGCACTAGAAGTCCATACTCCCTCGGTTAATAAGTACGTTGGGGTGCTCCTCCCCAGGACCGGACCAGGCCCTTTTTTTTGCACAGGCATTGGATCAAATGGACCGAAGTCCCAAATTGTGCCGATTAAACATATTCACATTATGGCCACAAAATTTCAATAACAAGCTCATAGTAAAAGGAAACAAGATCATTCATAGAGTCAAGGTATGACAAATAGCTCAAGAGAACAAGGCAGGATAACGACGTATCTTATGTTTCATAATTCATTAATGTCTTGACATGAGGGTGTTTCAAAAGACAGATCGTATGTAGAACATGTGCTTTCAATTTCCCAAGAAGGGTGTGCCTATTCGTGCAAAAGTGTAAGTGATGAATCACGGATTTTTCCTAGCATGTATGCATATGACAAACAATTAATTGAACACCGGAAATCATGTAACTATTGAAACTTATATGCAAATCATGACCTTAACACCACTAACATGTCCATGCTAACATGTATTCATCCCCACATTCATATCATATTCTTATCTTATCAATTGACAACAAGCAAGATCACAAGATAGTCCAATGAACATAAGAACAATCAAAATTACACATTAGAATCATATTCGTATCATTACCATTTTCTTCAATGGGTTGATTCATTTTAGGTCCATGCATACTATACAACACCATACACAAGCTTGGAGATATCATGAAATGATCAGACCAAAATATGCAAAAATCTGGTAAAGGTAGTGTCGACACTAGATCAAGTGGTGTCGACACGATGCTTCAAAAACAAGGAAAAATAATGAAAAATTGGTCAAGTAGTGTCGACACGAGATCAAGTAGTGTCGACACTAGAGACAGCTTCCAGAAAACCTTCTGGCCAATATGGGATAGTGTGTCGACACTAGCACAGGTGGTGTCAACACTAGATCAGCTTCCCAGCACTTTCTGGGTCAAACTGGGGGAGTGTGTGGACACTAGATGGGGTAGTGTCGACACTAGAGGGCTTCCCAAACACTTTCTGGGCTGTTTTGGGACAGCAGGTCGACACGAGTTCAGGTCGTGTCGACACGAGTTCAGGTTGTGTCGACACGAGTGCCCCTTCCAGACAAAAACACATGACTGCAGTGCAGCGATCCACTTCCACCTCTTATAACTATCTAACGAGTGATATTTAGACAAAACGTTCAACATGAAAGATGAAGAGGACAACTAGTAGAAGAACTTTTATAATGAGGGTTTGATCTAATTCGGTCTGGAATCCAGAGAAAACATATGAAGAACAAAAGTCATTAGTAGCCCGAAATCGCAGTATCATGCAGAGACTCTCTTATCATGTTCGTAACTCTCTAACGAAGGATTTTTGGACAAAACGTCCAACATAGAAGATGATCGTGACTTCAATTGGAATAACTTTCATGAATAAAGTTTAGTCAAATTCGGTCTTGAATCGTGTTCACAATATGACGAACGAGAAAGCCCTAACTGTGCAAGACTTCGGGAAAATCATCAATACACGATGAATACTCCATGAAAATTGGGCAAATCAAGTGCAAATGATCCTAGACTCAAGAAACTACATGTTGGCATTGGTTTTCTTTAATCTTGGCCCGAGAACACCTACCTTTAGGAAGATCTAAAACCTGTTGATGTTCTGGATGCAACAGAGGATGCAGGGGATGAAGCTCCGGGTTCCCAGCCTTTCTCCTGCTCCCCAGAAGTTCTTGCTTGCCTCCAAACGACTCCAACTTCGTTGTTAACCTTCCCCAAGAGTTTAGGGACAAGTTCTTATAGTTTTAGGATGTTGTTAAGAGTCCTAATGATACTAGGAAAGGGGCTACAAGCTCTGTTTCCTAGTTTCCAAAAAATCTGGGATTCCTTTACCCAAAGAAGTAGCAAGAGTTTAGGAAACCTCCTCTTAGAGTTGGGTTCGGTTTTGGCTTACCTTACATGACTAATCACCTAGCTTTTAACCCTAAATTGCCCTTCCTAATTATGGCATAATTACCTACACGAATTTCTGGGTAATTCCCTGTCCTAGTTTATTTATATCCTTGGGCCAAAAGTACCCCATTGACCCAATCTTGTTAATGGTTATTAATACATAATGTTGTGAGTCTCTCCAACATGTTTATTTAATTTATGGTTGGGTTATTTTCCGTGTTAACAATTTTTCGACTTAGTTTCATAATTCGGGTAACTTGGTCACGTGTGACATATACTCGGCCAATCGGATTTTCCGTTGCACGAATTCCTTTGTGGAACGCTTAGGAATAATATTTGGGGTTGGTTTATAATTTTTACAGAATTTTCCGATGTGTTTTCTCACGTACGATAGTGGTACGTAAGTTCTATCATTCCGATAATACGGAAGTTATTTATTTACTAACTTCATACTTGGATTTGTTCATGGGTCATAAGTTGTCCGTTAATCCCATTTATTTTATTTATGGACTACCCCCACATATTGTTTGGAGTCTTCATAAATTTCTCATTTAGTTTATGATCTCATTTTATACACCTGATAATGGGTTGTCCAACTTATTTCCTCATTATGATAATAAGTCATACTAACTCTTGAATATACCCCAAATGACTTTTGTTGACCCAAATTTCTTGATAAATCATTAGAATATATTATTTGAAGTCCATCTATGATTTCTATTAAATTTTCTGACTCATCTAAGTATGTGTGATAATGATTTTCTGACTTATTCCCTGATTACGATACTCAGTCGCAAAATGCCTTAAACTTGGACCATCCAATTTTCCTTTGCACGAATTTCTCGGTGGGTCATTAGGGAGTATTATTTAGAGTTGAACTATGATTTTTATGAAATTTTCTAATGGGTTTTTGTATGTATGATAATGACACGTGCATTTTTGCTATTTCACATATATTGATTTTATCGTTTTCGATTTATTTCTAATTTTCCAATTACCAAATTTCCGGGGTGTTACACTATTCGTCGCATTTCTTGTGATTTTTATATGGCCCGCAGGGCAAAGTGATGTATTTTCCTGATTTCCAATAAGTGTAACACAAAGCTTAGATGAATAAAAGTGATGATTTGCATTGTGTTTTATGGCTTGAATTGCGTGGAATTGAGCAATGGAGTGTCAATGGGCTTCAAATGTGTTCAATTGAGTGTGCTGTGAGGACTGAGTGTGGAAGTGTTGGCATCCATATCGATGGCCGTCAATCACTGATAGACGTCCACCTTATGGTCGCCAACAGGCAGAGAGGGATATTGACGTCCACATCTAGAGCCGTTTACTTCAAACTTGGCGTCCAGCCCTGGCCGTTGACCGAACTTCGAGGTCTGACATTGATGAGACACTGGCGTCCAGACCCTGGACGTTTACAGTACGTCAGCGACCAAGGCTTGACGGCAAGAAAAGGTGAACGGCCGTAGGTTGACGTCGACTTCAAAAAATAGCTTTTTTTTTTTCAACCGACGCCTCTCCGGCGCCATTTCACCTTCTCCAAGTGCCGGAGAGAGCCTTCCTCTTTTCTTCTCCACACTCTCCAACCCTCTAATTCTTCCACTTCTTCTTTTATCTTCTTCAACTTTGTTTTAAGCCCTCAAACCCCTTTGACATTGCTTCCGATGAGGACGAGGGGGAAACGCATTGTCCTCCGGTCTCACCGCCAACCGGAGGAGGAGGAGGAGGAGGTTGTTGCGGCGGAATGGACACGACGGAGGAGGAAGAGGAAGAGTATGGGGCGGCGGGCGACGCACCGGAGGGGGAGGAGACCGCCGGAGACGACAGAGGAGGGGACGAGACGAAGGCGGAGGCGCCCCGACGGCCTAAGGTAGGCTCCCCGAACCCTTAAAAATCCTGTGGGTGCATGTTGTAATGAGTGGAAAGAGGGGTGAACAGAGGAGACTCTGTCGGGATTGACAGGAACTTGACGTCCACATCGGTGGACGTTGGGTTCCTATAAACGTCCATCCCCTTGCCGTTCAAATGAACTTGACGGCAACGGGTTCGACGCCGACAGAGGAACTTGACGGCCAACCCTGGACGCTGATTGTGAGTAAACGGCATACCCCTTGACGCCAACTGTAGATTAACGGCAATCGATACTGACGCCAAATTTTCTATGTTTTCTGCAGGGTAAAGGCCGAATGAGGAGCAGAGTCACCTGGGACTTGTGCTCGGCGTGGTGCAGGGCACTGCTGGAGCCCAGCAGATTCGGATCGCCAGGATGGGGTTCGGGCACCTCCTATCGGTACGTCCCTTTCACGTGGATGTACCCTACCTAGAGGCTCTTAGGGAGAGATGGGAGGAGGACTGCAAGGCATTCATCATGCCTTGGGGCATATGATACCTACGTTGGAGGACATAGCGTATCTGACAGGACTACCGGTTCAGGGAGAGCCGGTAGTAGGATAGGAGAGGAGTGACTATCATGACGATATTGTGAAGTTGCTGGGGCCAGAGTTCATGGCCGGGAGGAGGAGACCGATCTGAAGCATACTGCTCGGATCATTGTCAGAGGCGATGGGATTGAGAGGCAGGAGGAGAGGGCCTCTGGAGACACTAGAGGAGTTCTACACCGGAGTACGGGGAGCCCTCAACCTTGGCGACCGGAGCGAGGAGAGATCAGTGAGGATCTTTGTTTCTTACCTGTTCGGGTGCCTCTTGTTCGCGACGTAGTCATCCCAGATGAACTGCAAGTTCGTGTTGCTGCTTCGAGACTTGGCGCAGGCAGGCAGATATGCATGGGGTGCCGCGATGCTAGGACATCTCTTCTCCCTTCTTCCTAGCAGTTCACGGCGCTCTCAGAGCACCGGGGGTTTCACCCCCTTTCTACAGGTACACATATTTTCTTTAATGCTCATCATTGAATTTTAAATTGATTAAATTGCCTGACTGACATCTTTTTGTTGTTGCTTTGCAGATCTGGGGGTACACCCGCTTCCCCATGGGACGCGGGGTACAGAGAGAGGGGAGCCAGGCTTTGGTACCCCTCATGGCACGGTGGGATGTGGCCCCTGACCCTAGGGTCACAGACCGGCGCGCCGAGGACGTGCGGGTGGCGCTGGACCACTACCCTCACGACCAGGTATGAATTTCAACTAGTTCTCCTTCTTTCCAATTGCTTTCAATTTCCACTTGGGATGTGACTGATCAGTGTTCTCTGCTTGCAGGTGGTGTGGACCCCATACGCGGGGGAGGTGGATGCCGCCCACCCAGCGGTGGCAGCAGGTCGACCTTTGTTTGACCGCCACCTCCTCTTGCTATGCCTGGGGACCTGCGAGGTCCTGTAAACGGAGCTGGTGGTGAGGACGCTGGGCTAGCACCAGCCAGCCATTGAGGTACCCTCACTGGGTAGGGAGGGTCACTCGCGCCGATGGTTCTTCACCGAGGACCGGGACTGGGGAGCAGAGCATGGCAGCACCGTTGCTTACTGGCGCAAGGGCGGTGAGCAGATCCTTAGACAGGCAGACCTCCAGGATAGCTCAGCCTACCTGGAGGATTACAGGAGCCTTAATTTGATTCTAACCTTGAAGTGTGAATGACAGCTGTCGGAGTCATAGGCGGTCTGCCTCTTGGAGGGACGGTTGGCGGAGCAGGAGGTGGAGTTGGAGAGACTCCGCGCCGAGGTGCGGACACTGGTAAGTACAATTCTGAGCCTATCTTGAAATTGATTTGACACTGATTTGATTTGATAACTGACCAAGATGTGTGAATGCAGAAGGGAGAGCTATCGAGAGTGCGAGCAAGCCGAGACACAGGTGCGAGCTCGTCCACACAGCCTGCGGGAGGGGACTTGGCGGTCCACCTACAGGAGGCCCTGGACCGGGCAGAGGCGAGGGTCCAGGAGCTAGAGACGAGGACACGGGAGTTGGAGGCAGAGGTAAGACATTGAAACACTCACTTTTTGCATGTGATTTGATTGATTTGATTTGACAAGTTACTTATTTGTGCGCAGAGGCAGAGAGGAGGAGTGGCGACCCTCCATGCGCAGGTGGAGAGCCTGCGGCTGGAGGTATCGAGGATGGAGGGCCACATGCTTGAGGCACGAGAGCGGCAGAGTCAGGCAGAGGCCGACCGGGTGCAGGCCATCGAGGCCCGGGTGCAGGCCGTCGTAGATTTAGAGTTTTTGAAGAACCGGGTGCTGAAGAAGCACCGGGAGTAGCAACGACAGGCCCAGCAGGAGGCGGCCGGGAGGACGGGGTCTGTGTTTGGATCATTCGATGACATCATGTCACTGGGAGATCCGTCCGTCGGACGAGGAGCGGGAGCACGACTAGAGGCCTCCACTGCTACGAGACCTCCCGTCCCGGATAGGCGTCGGGAGAGGGAGGAGGAGGAGGTCAGCAGCTCACGTAGGCCGAGGCCTAGCGAGGGCGAGAGGAGAGAGGAGTGATATTTTGTACCACCAGGGGTATGCCCCTGTTATGATATGTACAGAAATTTATCATTATAGAGGAATTTTGTGGACTTTTGTCATTTGTGCACTTGAATGGTTTGCTTGTGTTCTTTGGTTCCTGCATCTACAACACTTATAGGAAAAATGTTAGTGTAGATCTGGTCAAGGGGCTAATGTCTAATCAAAGATAAAACACAAGAAAAATAACTGAAGGGAAATATGCACATGCATTTTTTTTAATAAGAAAAATGAGAATGTTAGTGTATATACATGCTACCATTAATTTTTTTGGATTTTGAATTTTCTAAATTTTTTTGCTTTTTGAAAATAAGAGTAAAACTAAGAGTAAAAAATATATACATGGTGAAAATATATACATCGAGAGACTCTCTTTTTTGTCATCATTTTTTTTTATTCTAAAATACATATTCATCACATGTCAAAGCATAGGATCTGTGTGATCTACTTAACCACAGAGGTCATGAATAAAGAGGATCATACATGAATTCCTTGATGTTGGAAATTGCCCCTAGCCTTCTTGATATTTTCGACCACGAAAGGTCTTATACAGTCAAATTTGCCCCTAGATGGAGGAATTTGGAAGAAATAAGTAGGAAGCCATGCAAGGATTTGGTTCAGACTACTTTCTGTTTCCAAACCAACACCTCATACTAAAGACTTGGTCAACAATTATTTCCAGGGGAATTTTTCTTCTTATTTGATTTCAGGGGTGGAGGCACGTACTTTTTGCTACCTCCTTAATTTGGTCAGCCTTTTCCTGGGTACGTATTTTTTGCTACCCTTTTTTGACCTTTTTGGCTTTTCTTTTCCCCTTTAGGCTTGATTTGATTCTGCCCCTTGCTTTTCTTGATTACCCCTGTTTATGGTAACCTTGTCTTTTAGATGGGAGTGGATGGTCCCCTACTCGTAGTTTGCTCCGCTTCCAGATGCGACCGAGTGGGAGAAGAATAGGGGAAACATATTGACCGGATTAGACTATCCGAGTGTACTTGTGATTTTATAACTAGAGGGCAATACCTTAACATCACGTGGTGCGAATAAACCCTACCTCACTAATGACCAAGTGGAAAAGTAGTGACTTAAACCTACGCTGTTAAAAAGTGATGAATAACTGACTTGACAGACTGACTGACTAAGGATAGAATTTCTTAAGGTAGACTGCGTTCCACGGATACGACAACTCCACTCCTTCGGCATCTACCAACCTATAAGCGTTCCTTGAATATACTTCCTTGACAATGAACGGACCTTCCCAATTTTCTTGCAATTTGCTCCTGGGACCTAGTGCCTTTATGATTTTGCGCTTTAGGACCATCTCACCCACTTCAAATTTTCTCTCAAGAACTCTTTTAGCGTAAAAATGTGCAATTCTCTGACGGTAGACTTGAGCATGGTCAGCCGCTATCATTCGCCTTTCATCTAAGAGTTCAAGTTGTGCCAACAAGGCCTCCCGACGTTGATCGGGGTCAAGTTCGGCATCCAATTGAACTCTAAGTGAAGGGACGAAGACCTCATATGGGAGTATCGCATCTGATCCGTATGTCAAAGCATAGGGGGTTTGCCCCGTAGGAGTCTGGACCGAGGTGTGATAAGCCCAAAGAGCTTCAACCAGGCGGTCTGGCCAGTCAGCATTGTTGTGAGATTTGCATGTTTTCTTTATGATTTTGATGAGAGTTTTATTAGTAGCTTCCGCTTGTCCATTACCTTGTGGATAATATGGGGATGAATGATGCAAGTTGATGCCATATTTACCACACATGTCGCGAAGCTCCTGTGAAGTGAATTGAGGTCCATTGTCGGTGACGATGTCCCGAGGCACGCCGAACCTTGCAAGGATGTTGCGCTTGATGAATTTAACCACCGTTGAAGCTTTGACCTCAATGAATGCTTCTGCTTCAGCCCACTTTGTGAAGTATTCCGTGGCGGTCAGGATGAAGGACTTCTTACGGATTTCTCCAGTTCTGTCCGCGAGAGGACCGACCACGTCGAATGCCCACATGGCGAAAGGCCATGGTGCGATGAGAGGGTGAAGAGAAGAGGAAGGAGCATGAATTTTGTCACCGTGCAATTGGCATTTAGCACAGTGACGGACAAAATGGCGACAATCTTCTTCCATGGTAGGCCAATAATAGTGTCTTAGCAACTTTTGGGCAATTGCTCTACCATTAACATGGCCACCACATTCACTAGAGTGAGCAGCTTCAACAACATCTTGAGACTCGAATTCATCGAGGCAACGAAGATAGACCCCACTGAGAGATTTCTTGTATAGAATGCCACCTATGATCTTGTAACGCTCCGAGACGCGGCGAATGGCCCGTCTATCGGCAGAGGTGGCATAATCAGGGAAGGATCCATCTTTGAGAAAGTTCTCGATGTCAAAATACCTAGGATGGCCATCTTCGAGGTCGATTTCTGGCTCTTTTGAGAGCGCATGGACCCGAAGGGATGGAGAAGGAGATGTGAGTTGAGAAAACCAAGGATCTACATGGGAAGGGACTCTCAACCTTTGGATAGAGACGGTTTCAGAAGATCTTCCCAAAGGGATGGGAATGGAAGAAGCTAAGGAAGCGAGTGAATCTGCTAGGATATTCTGAGCCCTAGGAGTGTGAACTAGGGTGAGCTTCCTAAACTGCCAGATGACCTTTCCTACCAACTCTTGGTATGGTTTCATCTTGGGGTCCCGGGTTTGGTACTTGCTAAGAGATTGCCGGAGTATCAACTGTGAATCACCAATTATCCTTAACTCCTTGACTCCGAGCAATAATGCCATTTTCAGCCCAACTAAGAGCGCCTCATACTCGGCCACAATGTTCGTGGCTCGGAAGGTTAACTGGTAGGCGTGCGGAATAACTACCCCTTCCGGTGAGAGGACGACTGCCCCTATTCCCCACCCTTTGGAATTGAGGGCCCCGTCGAAGTAAAGAACCCACGAAGGTTCACCATCGATAATGGCTCCTAACTCTTCATCGGGAAAGCTTTCATCAACGGGAGAGTATGAAGGTAAGGGGTGGTGGGCCAAATGCTCAGCAACAGCGTGCCCCTTGATCGACTTTTGGTTAACATAGGTGATATCAAATTGATTGAGGAAACTCTGCCACCTCATCAACCGGTCAGTCAGGACAGGCTTCTCGAGCAAGTACCGAATTGGGTCCATACGCGCCAGAAGTTTCACTTCATGAGCCAGGAAATAATGCTTCAACTTCTGGGCAACCCAGACGACGGCCGCGCACGTTCTTTCCATGGCGGTGTACCTCTTTTCAGCTTCATTGAACAACTTGGATAAATAGTACACCGCTCTCTCCTTCTTCTCGTTGTCATATTGGGCCAAAACTGCTCCAGTTGAATCTTCAGTGGTTGACACATAGAGCAGTAAAGGCCGACCCGGGACCGGAGGAGCGAGAACAGGGGGATTGAACAGATAACTCTTTAACTCATCAAAGGCCTTTTGACATTTCTCATTCCAATCAAACTTAGCCTCTCCTTTAAGCATCTCATAGAAGGGCTTACAACGGATTGAATGCTGGGAGATAAATCTCCTAATGAACTGAAGTCTACCAATTAGTCCTCTAACTTCTCTGATATTCCTAGGAGGAGGCATGTCGATTATTGTTTTGGCCTTATTGGGATCAATTTCAATTCCCCGCTTGCTTACTATGAACCCAAGCAACTTCCCCGAGGAGACACCAAAGACACATTTCTTGGGGTCCATCTTAAGATTATGTTCTCTAGACCACTGGAGAACTGCTCGGAGGACCTCAGCATGGCCATGTCGAGTCTTTGATTTAACCAAGACATCATCTACATAGACCTCCATGTGCACATGCATCATGTCATGAAAAATCGCCATCATTGCCCTTTGATAGGTTGCTCCCGCATTCTTCAATCCGAAGGGCATGACGACATAACAGTAGGTCCCCTAGGGCATTGTGAAAGAAGTTTTCTCCTGGTCTTCCTCCGCCAGACGGATCTGGTTATACCCAGAGAAACCATCCATAAAAGACAACATCTCAAAGCCGGCAGTGTTGTCCACTAGGACATCTATGTGTGGGAGAGGGAAATCATCCTTTGGGCAAGCACGATTAAGGTCACGGAAATCTATACAGATTCTAACCTTACCGTCCTTCTTCATCACAGGGATGATATTAGCTACCCATTGCGGATATAGCACAACCCTAATGAATTTGGCTTTATGCAACTTGTCAACCTCCTCTTTGATCTTGAGTGCAAGCTTGGGATGTAGCCTTCTCCGCTTTTGTTTGACGGCTTTGGCGTCGGCTTTTAGGACCAATCGGTGCTCGACCAAAGAGGTGTCGAGTCCTGGCATGTCCTCGTAGGACCAAGCAAAACCATCAGAGAATTCTTTGAGAATAGCTACCAGAGCTTCTTCTTCTTCAACACTCAAGTTGGCACTAATCAAAACTACCTTCGGGGATTCTTTAGTGCCAAGGTTGACCTCTTTAGTGGGCTCGTTCGCAGCCATGGTTGGCTCATCGAACCTCTTTGTGCCATCCACATAGGAGCTTACTGGGTCCTCTTCTTCCAACCCAGGATCTCCCAGCTCACTTTTCTCATCAAAATTTAGCAGATAAACTCCTAAACCGTCATCTAAGGAGTCGCCTTCTTCAAAATCTGATTCAATAAGGGCAAGTTCCTCAAGAAACTCTGGGACTTGACTTAACTGGGCACACCTCTCAGCCAAGGCCATGACATAACGGGCAGAAACTTGCCTACCCTTCTCTTTGCGCACACATGGCTGAGAGGATCTAGACTCTTCTAATCCTAAACCCGACTCTAGACTAGACCCTAGACCCGACTCTAAGCTAAAATCTAGACCACTATGTACAGGACTGCTATGTACAAAACTATGTACAGAGGAAGTGCCCTCAGAGGGGCGAGGAAAGGAGTCTAAGCTGGAGAGCGTCGGCCCTTGGCCGAGCGGAAGAGACTCCAAAGCGGAAGGGTGTTCGATGGAGACCTCGCATTTCCAATTTTCAAAATTGGCATTTTTTTTGGGAATCAAGGCCTAGAACCATAAGTTGCTGACTTAGGGCAGCCTCGACTGGCCATGCGAGGGATGGAGAAAGAACGGGTGGAGAAAGAAGGGAAAAAGAAGAAGTTGAGGAAGGGGGAGGAGAGTCAGGTACCGGGCGCACCTCAGCTTGGGGAGAAAGAGATAGAGAGGGAGAAGGTGGAGATGGAGAGTCAGAACCGAAGAGCGAGAGAAGGCCGAAATCTTCGGAGACTTCCTCTAGTTGAGTGTCCTCTTCTTCATCGCTCTCCGAGTCGGACAACTCCTCTATCACGGGTTCCCGAGTTCCTGGTTGGAGGGGCCCCTGAACGAAATGTTCCTTCAGGGTCCAGGTAAGAGGTTGATAGGGAATAAATGGGTCTAGATGAATGGGGTCCGGGTGAAAACCTAGACCAGCCCTATCTAGCGGCCTCTTGACTTGGGTGTGGTGGACAGGACCCTGCTGGTTCTTTCCCAACCCTCGGCCATGTATATAGCCGATCCTAGCCATTACCTCCCAACCTCTCCCTTGGAGACATGGGACATGGGGTTCTTTAGCTGACGGGGGAGATTAGTTGAGATCACAGGGCAAGGGGAAGTCAAAGATTGACATGACCGGCTTCTTCCCCTTGTACGGAATGAACAAATGCGGCATCTACTCTGAGGTGATGGAATTAAGAGTTTCCAGGGTAGGAATGCTCTTGATTTTGATAATCCGCCCATTGAAAGGAAACTTGAAGCACTGATGGGCGGTGGAAGGGACCCCTAAGGTTTGTTCTAGCCATGGACGACCGAGAATGGCCTTGTAGGCCGGATCGACGTCGAGGACTAAAAACTCAGAAGACATAGTAACGGGCCCGATTTCAAGCTGAAGAGCAATCTTACCTTTGGCAACCCTTTTGGAGTTGTCATAGGCAGCGATGGTGGAGCAGATTTTCTCCAGATTATCTTCCCCTAAACCCAATTTCTTGAGGGTCTTCATCGGACATACATTGATAGATGCCCCGGTGTCGATCAGAGTGGAGTCTACCAAAACCCCATTGAGGTTGATGGTGAGACAGAGAGGAAGCGAATGGCACTCGGGGGCGGCAAGATCTTTGTCCGAAAAAGAGATTGAGGGTCCTTGGGTAAGGGAGAGAATGGCATTGGTGACCCCACTAGGAGGGAGGTCATCATTGACCATGATCTTCTGGAGAAATTGGAGGAGGGTGGACTGGTGAGACGGCGACCTCCGAATCAATTCCAAAATAGACACCCTCGCAGGTGTCTTATCTAGGTGTTGGAGAATGTCATATTCGGTGCCGGCGGGTGGTGGAGGTCCATTATCCTCCTCATCTTGCAAAGGCCACGGGGGTGGAGGAACGATCCGGTTCCTGAGCGTGACATGAACATCTTCCTGAGACCCGGGGAGGATTAACTGGAGAGGTCTAGTCTCGGGGGTAGACTACTCACGGGCAGGGAAGGTAGGAGGGTGAGGACTAAAGGCCGTTCCTCTAAAATGGCATCTACTGTAGTGGAAGGTTCCTCAGACTCTATGGAAGGACATGGGTACCATTCTTCAAAGCCCTCTACTCCCCACTTTTGTTCTCTCCTCACGACCCGGGGTTTTGCATGCGTCATGGTGTGGACGTTCTCCTGGGTCCTAGAGGAGGAGGGATTGTTGCTTTGGTAGATGGGGAGGGGGTTTTGGAAGATACCCAGCTCTTTCTTGGTATACCTAGACTTCGCTATGGCTACCTTGACATCCTCCCAGTTAATCCTTCCTTGATCGTTCATGTCATACACCCAGTCACAGAAGGTAAAGCAGTTATGGAGCTGATGACCATGAGCCCTATGGTAAGGATAGTATTTGGAGGTGTCCACCCTCGGGTTGATGTTCTCCCTTTGTGGGGGGAGTTGGATAGCATCGCAGGACATAAGGGCGAAGAATACGTCCTCAAGGGTCTCAGGTAGAGGAGGGTAGTGAGACCTCTTAGGGCCAGGTCGGGTGTAACCAGCAGGAGGAGGAACTGCCGAGTAAGGCTTGGAGGGGTGTGACGGGAACTGGTGAGGGTTGGAAAGATTAGATGGAGGATTGGAAGGCTTGTTTGGAGGCCTCAATGGCTGACTGCAAGCAGTGACGGACTCATTGACGGTCACCCCCTCGGTGGTAGGTGCCACGGGAGCCTTACGTCCCTTGGGCTTCCCTTCGAAAAAGTGTGGCAGAGAGGAGTCCTTAATTTGGTTCTGGACCACCCTGGCTCGGTTGTAAAGGTGTGCGAATGGGGAACTCACTCAGCATCAGGACAGAGCGAAGCACGGGGGTGGTGTTGGTAACCAACATGGTTATAGCTTGGGACTCCGGAATGGGTATATCCGCCCTTGATGCCATGGATCTCCATCGATTGGCAAACGTGACAAAGTCTTCGTCCGGCTTCATCTTTTCTGCCACCAAGTCAGGAAGTGTAGGGACTTGGGTGGCCATATACGAGAAGTGGGAGATGAATCGCTTGAAGACGATGTCGAAGTTAACGAGGTCCGATGCGGGTAGGGAGGTGAACCACCTCAAAGTCTCCCCTTCTAACGATTGTTGGAAGAGGTGAACTAAAAGAACCCGATCGTACAGCCATCGGTGGGAATCCATGGTGAATCCGGCAAGATGGAACTGGGGATCAGAGGTCTCGTCATACTTGCGGTACTTCGGGGCCTTGAAACCCGGAGGGAAATAGGCGTTGGGAAGCTTGCAGTAATTCTGGAGGGAATGAGGCTTTGAAAGGGACAGGGATTCAGCCAAAAGCTTCCTAATAAGCCCCTCCATCTCCGAATGGGAGACGGATTAGGATCGAGTGGGGGGTGCGGGCTGAGCATGAGGTGGATAGGAGAAGGAAGGAGTTGGGACAGGAGTAGGTAGAGGAGTGGAGGGAATTGGAGTGGAGAAGGGGACAGGAGAGACGGGAACCCGTGAAGGGGTCGTAGGCCTAGGAATGGGCCTAATGAGGAAGCTTGGAAAGGGGAAGGGGGTGGAGAGGAAGGGGAGACTGCTGCCCGAACAGTATGCTTGGAGAGCATCGAAATGATGTCCTCGGGCGAGTACCGAGAAAGGAGCTTGGAGAATTCAGGGTCTTCTCTTGTGCATAAGTGGAGTTGACCCTCAAACTCACGCACCCTCAAAATCAGCTTGAGAGGAAGAGGAGGAATGGACCGACTCTTCAGGTTGGTTGTTGGTGTCAACCATCCCGACAAACTCATGAACATTATCTTCATATTCAAATGCCGGATTATCAGCCATGTTTAATGAGTTTAACCAAGCGTCCATTAGCACACAACCTACTGATTTTAGAATGGTTTAAGTTGAAGTGATTACACTATTTTAGAAGAAATATGGGTTTCTACCAAACAATGTTATCAAACAACGTTCCCAAAATTTTAAAGATCAAAGTTATGTGTTATGTTGACTTGTAAAGGCCGTTCTCTCAAATCTGACTCAGACCCGGGTAAATAGGTAAGCTAGACTGGGAGGGTAAAAGGTCCTCCTGCCCCGTACCGTGAGGGAATCCACGGAATGTAGGGACTTACAGAGTTTTCTTCGGAACCAACCCGATTTACCCGAGAGGGAATCCCCGAGTAAAAGGTTGTAAACCGAAGAAGGGTGATCCTAGAATGTGAGGGGAGGCTAGAAAAGGTGAGAAGAGTGACCCCCCAGTGACTGAGGACCGTCAGTGGCAAACAGTAAGCAGACAGAAAACAAAGTCAAAGCAAAACAATCAAAAAATAGTCAAAAACATGCTTCTGTGAAACTAAACGGCATACAGGTTGACGCACAGTTCATCAGAAACAAGTAAACGACATGATCGACTGACGCTAATAGCAAGTAGACACAACCTAGATGGACGCTAACAGAAACTAAATGACAGGAAAGATGGACGTTTACCTGAGTAATAGCAAGATCGCTTGCCGTCTACCTGGGCGCAGACAGACCACAGTGGCAGAAGCTGTCCCACCGTGATCGCCAGAAGAGAGCTGTGGACGCTCGTTTCCGCGCCGTCCCCGGCCGACCGCTGGATCTTCCAAGAGCTCGCGAACGTCGCTGACCTCTCGTTGGCGATGATGGGGTCACCGGTTGACCTCGTTGACTCTCCAGTTGACTTGGTTGACTAGAGAGAAAACAAAGCAAACTAGCAAAAGAAGAGGGAGTCTGTGATCGCCAGGGCCTTACCTGTGCCCAAGGAGTGATGGAATCGCGTCGATGCAGTGGCCTCGCGCAGCGGGTGGAGACGGGGCTTCAACTTCTCCTTCTTCGGCCGGCCAAAGAAGAAGAGCTCCGCGGTCTTCTACGAGTCGTTCCTGCCACAAAAAGACACTCTATTAGCCTAAAGAAAGCGTGGTAAATGCTCAGAAACGGAGTGAGACAGCCCAAAAGGTGAGTCCCGTACCGGTTGCGGACTTGAGAAGGGGGTGGCCAAGTGCTATGACCACCCTTCTTCCCTCCGTTTTTGGTTGGGAAACCCCTTTCTAGGTGTGTAGGGAAGTGACCTACGTGCCTAGAGTGAGTGGGAAGGTGTGTGTGACATGCAAATAACTAAAGAGAGAATAAGGAAAGAGAGAGGGATGGAGATGTAGATCCTCATTCGTTGGCATTGCAGCTCCTCAGAGGGCTCCACCAGCTCGGGAAGAAGCCTCCTGAACGTCCCGCAGTGTGAGAGGAAGAAGAGGAAGAGTTGATGAAGCTTGGGTGCAAATTCTCTCTCTTCTCTCAAAGCAGCAGCATGTGGACGTCCAGCCTCCCTTCTCTGGCTTAGAGGGCTCAAGGGAGTGTTATATAGACAGTGGGGGTCGAGCTCAACAGCCTTGGATGCTCAAGTGTGAAGAAACACACTTGTACACTTGGCAATCCAAGTATAAAAGCTCCAGGCAATGGAGAGAGGCCAAATAGGATTTTTACTGGGTCAAGGGGGTGCCAAGGTGGCCCATTTGCCTGTTGGGAATGGCCCCATGCGCTGCATGGGCGAGAGAATGGCGCATGTGGGCTAGATTCTCGGGGTAGTTGCGCAGACCAGGTAAACCTGGTTCACGTCCAAAGATCCTTCCGCCAACCTCATACAGACGTCCAGGGATGTGGACGCCAATATGGGTTAACGTCCAGGGACTATGCTGTCAACCAATAGTCGACGGCAATCGATGCTGCCGTCTACATGGCATCCGAGGCAAGTCAAAAAACGGTCAAACGAGGCTTAATGGGACAAAAGAGCCTTGCGGGAGATGGGCTAAATCTCGCGTCTACACCCGTCAGAGTTGTCGACCACAGAGTGCAGCAGTTGCATCGAAGGTAGATCCCGCTGGTTAAGGTTGTTTGGTAGAACCACGTTGGTGGCGAGGCCATCTGGGAGCGCGAGGATGAGATGCAGGAGCAGTTCCCCTATTTGTTTGATTGATTGGTATGCTATTTCTCCCTATACTATTTTTCGGGGTTAGACCGAGTTGTTTTCATTTCGAGGACGAAATGTCTTAAGGAGGGTGGGATGTAAGACCCGGCCTCCTTGGGCCCTTTGGCCCTATCCTCAGGCTCGCGACAGGCACCCTGGTTGCGATGTGGTCGCGCCAGAGAGACCTGCCGCGACAGTTTCGGGTCGTGACGAACCCGGCCGTCGCGTTCTTGTCACGGCGGGGATGGCCGTCACGTCCTTGTCGCAGCGTCTGACGACGTCGCGACTACTTTTCAGACAGACGTAACCGCTGTCTTGTCTGTCAGAACGGTCATGTCGGGTGGCAGGTGCGTACAGTGTTGACGCATCCTAGTCAGCCGTCGTGTTTGCTTTTTCTGGTCTTCGAGGTTTGACTGCTTTTGGGGTCACGCCGGGGGTGGCCGCCGCGACATGATCGCGACGCTTAGAGGGGTCACGACATGATTGTTGTCGCGCCGGGTTGCCCTGTCGCATCTTGGGGGCCATCAGTTTAAAACCGAGTGTCGCGCCCCATTCTCCCCCTCTCCCCTTTCTCTCCTTCTTCTTCCCCTCTCCTTCCCTTCGAGCTCTATTGCGGTTCTCTCGTCCATTCTTCGTGCTCGAGGTGTTCATGCTGAGGCGGTGTCACCGTGGTCGTGCAGGGGCTGTGTTCGTGTTGCGTGGAGCGAGGAGGAGGTGGTCATTCCTACGTGAAGGCTCCAAAGGGTCGGCTCTACACGTGGAGGTAGGGACTCTTGATCCTCTCGCTCTAAGCATGCTCCCTTCCCCCTTTAAATCACGTTTTCCCGGTGGTTTGGGACTTGAGAGTGTGAGAAATCCATGCTCGAGGTTGAGTGAGGTTTTCTTTCGAGTGTAGATTCATGTGAATCCATGTTTGTGGGGCTCTAAGGGTGGTTTGGAGGGATTCACAGCTTTCCATACATGTTGAGCATGCTCCCCTCCCCCTGTGGAATGTTTATTTCGTGTTTTTGGGGTGGTTCCCGGAGGGATTGCTCCAGAACCCCCCTCTGCTGAAGACGCGACCACTATAGAGGTCGCGATCTTGTTGCGATGTCCTGGCTGGTCGTGACAGGATCGCGACGCTCTTGAGTGTCACGACCTGGTCGCGACGGCAAGGGCCGCCGCGACAGTGTCGCGACGGGGAAGGGCTTCGAGACAAGGTCGTGACGGCCCGATGCGTTGCGACTATAGCCGAGAGATAGGTTTTGGGTCTTCATCGTTTCCGTTTCTTTTACTGTACCTATGGCACCTGTGCTAGTTCCCTAGTACGGTCCTACACTAGCCGTTCGCCCGATGCTCGACACTTAAGGGCTTGTCTCGTGTGAGATGTTGTTACCGTTGCCTGGGACCCCCGTCCTCGGGAGCCTGTTGAGGGAGTACTCCGGGCTACGAGCTTGCTTGAGTTGGCAGCCCAGCAGGCGGACTCTGGAGCTGAGGGGAAAACGGTGGCTAGGACAGCGACGTTGAGTCGTTTGCAGAGCTCTCGTGGTTGGTCTGGGACGCCGAGGACGGTTAGGAGTTCTACCCGGCACAGGCCAGCCAGTCCTGTTTTTCACTACCTTGCTCCTTGTGGCCCCGGAACCACTTGGAGAGGCCAGGCGTGGGACCGTAGTCTGGCCAGACTACTGTGGTTACTATTGTGTACTTTGTGTCCTACCTCGCTCTGACGAGACGTGAGGGTCAAGACTCAGGTCGAGGGTAAGACGTCAGTGGGCGCACCTGACCTTTGACTAGTGGTAGTGCTTTCTGTAGATAGTGTTCCTTGTCTAGACAGAGTACCCTCTGTCTGTGTTTGCTAGCCTTGTGGTGGTGACGACGAGCAGTCGTACAGAGTTTCCGACTGTATTGTGTTCCCGTACCGCGCTAGTTTTAACTTCACTTCTGCAATTCCGTTTGTAGGTAGAAGATATAAACTGTTGTTATTTATTTGTTATATATATATTCTTCTGCCTGTTAGAGCCAGTAGGAGATTGGTAGTCCCTACTGAGCTTCTATTGTGAAGCTCATCCCTCCTTTTCCCAGATGAGACTTCTCAGCAACGGCAGGGCGCGCGCCGGGCGGAGGAGACAAGGCGGTAGTCGAGGACCCCGTAACTAGCAGTGGTTCCCCTTTTCAGAGTACGTCACCCTTGGGGTATGCCCCTAAGGGATCTGTTCTTCCCCTGCCTCTTACTTGTACTAGGGTGCGTGCGTTGGGACTGTACTTAGAGCGCTACACAGCGGTCTCGCTCTCTTTTCTATTTTCGCTTGTATGCTTCTAGTTTAGCAGTTGACGTTTACTTCCGTTACATATCCTGTTAGATATATATTATAGCCCTTTCGGGTCTCCGAATCCATGGGCGGCGACGGCGAAAATTGGGTCCTTAGCATGGGCCGAGGGTCAGGTTCTCAGGGTCGTTACAGGGTGACTACTGGAGTCCCGGATGTGTCAAACGAAGACTCAGAGGATGAACTTTCTTCATCGGAGTCACTAGAATCAGAAAGAAGCTTTCTTCTAGGGTATCTAGATGGCATGGGTGACTTGCCTTTGCTCTGTGGGGATGATCTACCCCGCTTGGATGGAGTGCCAGACGGACCAGAATCTGCCTTCCTCTTGGACGGATCATGTCGAAACTTGCTCCTTCTCTCTGGTTGGGGTTCCTCGATGACCACTCCTCTTGCAGCCGCCCTGGACTTGGCCCCTCGCTTGGGAGTTTGCTTGGGAGGCATGATGGAAGGAGAAGAGAAGAGATGAAAAGGCTTGGAGGTTGGAAGAAGATTTCTGGAATCGCATAGGATCGTTTCCTAGAGAGTTGGAGGAGGGAGAAGTTCAAAAGATTTGGGAAACTCAAAAAGGTAGGGTCGACCTAGGGGTTTGAGTCTTTTAAGAATAGATCGAAATCAAAAGAGAGGAGAAACAATGAACCTCCAATCTATTTAACCTAAACTGGAACCAGAGGCTAGGTCCAGTAGTGTCGACACATAGAAGATGTGTGTCGACCTGACAGGGTATGGTGTCGACACAGAATGAGAGTGTGTCGACCTGATTTGGCAAAAGTTGTGGAATTTTTGAAAAATATGAGAAGGAAACTCTTTAGTATGATAAAAATAATCCAAAATCAATTATTCAAGGATTTTTAATTTGGTAAAGATTTCGTATCCAATTTCTCATCATCATTCCTTTACAAATTCACTGGTTTGAGAAATATCATTCAAGATTTGATCATTAAAAAATTCTGAAGCATTTGGATGACATCTTTATTGAAATAAGGTACTTCCTTCAGTCAAATTTATTCTTTTACTATAACGACCCTCCTTATATCGGTACGGTTACACCAACCCACGTCGGTATAATGAGTATCGCTACAGTGGGACATTGACCCAACAAATACATTAAGCTGAGATGTACACAAATATAAACATAGAACATCGGAATTAAAAGAACTCAATGTAAACTTTTATTCCATCATCCACATTCTATCCACAGTCCATATAGTACAAGAAATAAACTAAAATTCACATAATTGAAATTCTAATCAAATTACATTGTCCACATTTGAGTTACATAACATTATTGACTACATACTTATGAAAAAGAAAATACAACGCTATATCTCCACAACAATCTTGTAACGTCGCGCGTTTTTCGGATCTTCGTAGATCCTCGATTTAGTGTATGGGGTGGTCACACCTTGACCAGTGCGACTTGTGTTGTGTGTTTCTTATTGGATTCTTACCGGGGTTGGTTATGGATCTGTGTTGGTGTTCAGTGTGCTGGACATCAACAGTGGGTTGGCGTCTAGGTGTGTGACGTCTTCTGTGTGTTGGCGGCAATGGTGTTGCCGTTAACATGTTCTTGGCGTCCATCGATGTAGATGTCTACCGTTGAACTTGGCGGCGAGCGTTGTGGACGCCTAGTTGGGGCGGTTTGGTTAGCGGCGCAGAGGTTGACATTAACCTGTGGCGCCTGTGTTTTTTAGGGGCAACCCGAGCCTTCTTCTTTCTCCATTTTCTTCCCTCCTCTTCCCTCACCTTCACCCTTGTGCCTCTTCACTACTTCCGGTGATCGATGGGAGCATGTGGGAAGGCCGTGATGCGCGCAGCAGCGGCAAATCAGGCGGGGAATGACGGATTGGAGGGCGGTGTTCGCGGGAAGCTCCTGGGGTTTCGGCGCGATTTAAGGTTCTTTAGGAGTTTATTTGCGTTTCAGAGGTAGGGAACGATCCCTTTTAGTTCCTTCTGGTTGTAATTATGCATCTGGAACGCATGAATCTGCATATTAATTATGTTTTTGGGTAAAGGTACTCCATGTGGGGTCAATGGGTGGTTTGAGCAATTTAACGAGTGAAACATATAGTTTCAGTTTGATTGAGATGCATGCATGTTAGAGGAAGTGTTTCCTCGTGTTTTTTCGTTGATTTAGGGCCGAGAATACCTGAGGAATCGGCCTAGGGTTTCTGTGAAAGCTGTTAGCCGAGGAGATTGGCGTCAATATCGATTGACGCCAGGTTCTTCAGCTGGGAGATTGACGGCCAGATATCTTGCCGTTTACATCTCGCGGACGGCAATCGATGTTTCCGCCAACCTGTGCATGTATCAGCACAGTGTGTTTCACGGCGTTCTTGTTGCAAGTATTGCGGTGCAATGTGTTTATCGATACTGAGCGGTGTATTAACACCTGTGGTGCTCCTAGAGCACAGGGCTGTTGAGGCCAGTTTACTGGCTATGTAGTTTACTAGTTCTTTATGTATGTGCATGGGATTCACTACATCCTGGCGCACAAGATTTATGTGATATATTACGGGGTTTTGATGTCGTGCATGTGGTTTGTGTGTGCATGGCACATCGTACGTCATTGTGCTTATTGTATCTTAATTATTATGATTAGTTCGCGGTGTTGTGGCGATGAGGTTCACGTTGGAACCTAGCTGCAATCCTTTAGGATTTCTTACAGATTACCCTGAAGGGATAATTGATAAAGTGTAAGTGTGGTAGTGTGTTGTGCTTAGCGTGGCAGTGGAGGTCACTTTGTGACCGATGACAGGCCATGGTGTTATCATTAATATGGTTTATATGCGTGATTCTGAAGGTTAGCTTGTAAGTCACAAGGTGACTGGAGCAAGCTATCCCTAACATATGTACCGTAATTGGTAATAGAAAGTGTTTGTGAACATATCGTGATTTGTGCTAGTCGAGTGTGGTGGTCCGGCGCCTATTCCGGAATGCCTCTCTAGTCGGCTACCCCAGGTTCTTTGTGAGCTAGGCACGTGTGTTTGTTGTGCTCGGGGTTTGTCCCGGTACAATGTGGTACTGTCGAGGTCTGTGTCGTCTTCCTGGACACCCTCACTCCTATGTTTGAGTTGTACGTCCGGCTGACGGAATGACGACAGTAGGGCAGCGGCTTGTGTTTGTGGGTGTGCAGTCGCTTGTAGCGCGCTCGTAGTTGGGGGTACGGACACCAGTAGTCGACACTGGTCCCCAGCTAGTCCTATTTTCTAGTGCCTCACTTTAGGGTGCTTCGGCCAGAGACCCTAGAGGTGCTAGGCATGGACCTGCAGCTGTGTGTCTGCAGGTGTGGTGTTGGTTGGTCTCCACAGTTGTTTGACTTGTTCTCGTGGAGCGGCAGTTGGACCTTTCGTCCGTGACTGCGAGACTGAGGGGTTGTTCTTGTGTTGTGTTATCCGGGTTGGATATTGGCCTGATCAACCAGTAGTCTGTTCCCGTGTGGTGGCGTCGTTCTTTTCCGACTCGTGCTTTGCCACTGGCTGTAGCTCGTGAGTTTGTGACTCGTAGTCGAGGTTTGACCCGTTCGAGGTGTGCCCTGGTGTTGGCACAGTTGTGACTGCGATTGTGGCTTGTGGTGTGCCCAAGTGGTGGCATAGTTTTGGTTATGTCTAGTGAGTGTTGACTCACCAAATGTGGTTTAGTTCGTTATGGTGTGCCCTGTTACGGCACTGGTTTACTTGCGAATTCCATGCTAGTACCTTGTGGTAATAGGTACCTGTACCCCGTGTGGATAATGATTTGTGGTGGTACGTCGTATACTAGTCTTTTCTGGTGTTGACGTGAAACTGTGTTTCGTGGAGGTCGTGTGGTGTGACCTTCAACTCAATGTGCTTTACCCTTCCTCGGGTAAGCTTTCGTACATGGTCCTCGTGTGTGAAGGATTGCCGTTGTAGCCAACCCTGCCATTCTGTGTGTGGCTTCCGACATATTGTGGTTTGGGTATAAAGGGCCAGCTTTTAGTTAGCAGTCCTGTTACCCACGTACTTAAGACTCGCCTGTGAAGCTTATAGCTTAGGCAGTGGTTTGCTTGAGCGGCTTATAGCTTAAATGATTGGTTGTGACTGTGGTTTGCCTGTGAGGCTTGAGGCCTAGGCGTTACTGTTGTTCAGCGAACTAGTGGTGTGAAACTAGTCCTGTAGCTTCTTCTTACTTTCCAAGGTTATGTTTGATTAAGATGTTTATATTTAATTGTAGTTTAAATACAACTGTTGTGAGCATGAAATGGTTTGGCCATTGGTGTTGCCAATGAGACCCTCTGGGGTTGAGGTGTCCGTAGTTGGTTGTTGTTTTGGGTAGTCCCTGCTGAGCCTGTGATTTGTAAGGCTCACTCCCCTACAGTTCTTTTCAGGGCTTGCCATGTGTTTGGCTTGCAGCAGCGTTGTGGCAGACTTGTACCACCAGCAGTAGTGTAGTAGTTAGTTTGTGTGAGCTTGTGCTCCCTCGGGGTATGCCCTAGGTAGTTGTACTTTTTAATTGGACATGTAATAATGTAATGGGACAGTTGTAAATTGTTATATGCAGGTATGAGCACATGTACTTAATTGTGTTTTATACTGTGTAGTTGTCTTTTATACTCTTACTGGACACTTGTGTGAGATATCCCTTGCGAGACTTCAGTCCGTTCGCAGGAGGCGGATCTGGATATGGAGCCTTAATGGGTATAAGTACCCCGGTCCGTCACAAATCTCCTACTCTCGCTCCGAGTCACTCCTGGCTATCTCCTCGGAAGAAGTGGAGACACCTGTACCTGTACGCCGAAGCAAGAGTGAGTCTAAAAGACTCAGAAAGTAATCCATGCACCTTATACATACACACATCATATGCACATTTTACTTTCAATTAGAAACAATCAAGACATGTAGCATGATTTGAACAATTCTTAAATTCTATGCGTGAAACTTCTACAACATTATGGTACATGATACATACTTTATGTTTCTTTCACCACTAAAATAAAGCCTATCACATGCTCTCTACACATTTCTTTAACATACTAAATCAATTTAAAACTCATTCCATTCATGATATAATATGTATGCAACTTAAACATGGGATTACACATAATGGAAGCAATACTCCTAGCATGGATTCTATGTACATTTTCACACACTTAACACAATTATAAACATAATTAGCTTGCTGTTTTGACATGGATTTAGCACATTCATGTAATGGTTTACAATTTCACATGCTATCACATTGCTTTCACATATTCACATGTTCATTTGCACATTCTACAATTTCACATTTCACTTATACACAATCACATTATTTTCACTTATTTTCCGTGACACATAGTCCGAACCACCTCTAGAAGGACACACACATCACATTCACATACCTATCACCTAGGCAAAATAGTGATAGATCTTGGTTAACTGCGTAGAACCGGGAGAAGCACTCTCACCCTAACTAGTGGTACTTGTCCACCTCCAGGATTTCATCCTATTTGTTGAACCACTCCTATATTTTACCCTTTTATTTTGGTGATAATAAAATTTATGTTTAATTAATTATTATTAAAAATATTAATATCATGATTTTCTTAATAAATATAAATTTACATGATTCATTAAATATTAAATATATTTAATACCATTATTTTTCTAATAATAAATTAAATATCATGATTTTCTAATAAATATAATTTTATGACATTATTCTGTAATGATTTGCACTAAACAGATAAATGGATTCCATTCAATATATATGGATTTCAGTTCAAAGTGCCACATCGATTTGGTCCCATAACGATTTGATAAGTGACTCTCATAAGAATTCATTTATACTCACACAGACTCCTTTGTAACTCATAAGGATTCCTTTGTAACTTACACAGACTTCTCATAAGGATTCGCTCTCTAAAGGAATTGATCTCATAAGGATTCGCTCTCATAAGGATTCGCTCTCTAAAGGAATCGATCTCATAAGGATTCGCTCTCATAAGGATTCGCTCTCTAAAGGAATCGATCTCATAAGGATTCGCTCTCTAAAGGAATCGATCTCATAAGGATTCGCTCTTTAAAGGAATCGATCTCATAAGGATTCGCTCTCATAAGGATTCGCTCTCTAAAGGAATCGATCTCATAAGGATTCGCTCTCATAAGGATTCGCTCTCTAAAGGAATCGATCTCATAAGGATTCGCTCTCTAAAGGAATCGATCTCATAAGGATTCGCTCTCATAAGGATTTGCTCTCTAAAGGAATCGATCTCATAAGGATTCGCTCTCTAAAGGAATCGATCTCATAAGGATTCGCTCTCTAAGGAATCGATCTCATAAGGATTTGCTCTCTAAAGGAATCGATCTCATAAGGATTCCTTTGTAACTCTCACACATGGATTCCTTTGTAACTCACATGGATTCCTTTGTAACTCTCACATGGATTCCTTTGTAACTCTCACATGGATTCCTTTGTAACTCTCACATGGATTCCTTTGTAACTCTCATAAGGATTCCTTTGTAACTCTCATAAGGATTCCTTGTAACTCTCACATGGATTCCTTGTAACTCTCATAAGGATTCCTTTGTAACTCTCATAAGGATTTGCTCTCACATGGATTCCTTTGTAAAACATGGATTCCTTGTAAAACATGGATTCGTTTGTAAAAACATAGATTTCCTTTATATTCCAAAATGTTTTTGGCATCTAGTGAAAAAGTCAAATATTCTTAATTTGCGTAATCCTCTATCTTTCTGACAGATATCTTTTTGCTTATCTTTCTAGATCTCTTCCTTCCTGCCAACAAAAAGGAGATTACTTACTACTTCTGGGTGGCAACATGAAACATAGATGTATGAGCCTTTTTGACAGAAACACTCTTTTATCTAAACACTTTTTTCTATGCTTGCAGACCTCGTGGACCACAAATTATCAGAAGAAAGAGAAGATGAGCAACGGCTAGAACTGCAACAGATTTATTCAAAGCTGCTCATATAAAAGATGAAGCATGGCTGAAGAATATTATAGAGCTTTTCCTGAAGATCTTTTGAATGAGTGTACAACCAGTGAAGAACCTGAACTCCAAATACACTCAAAGAAAAAGAGAGAAAGAGCCTGAGCTCAAGAAGAAGTGTTCAAGCATCTGAAGCACTGAAGCATTCAAGCTCCTTCTCCTCTCTTCTCTCTCTCTCTCTGTGTGCATCTTGCAAATCTGGGGGAGAGAGTCTTTTGCTGAGAGTTCTTGTAGTTGGTTTTTATTTGTTCCAACTCTCAGCTTTGTTCTTTCTTTTCTAAGAAGATTCTGTCCAACTGTAGGACTGTATACAGTGTGTAACCCAGCTAGGGGTTGTGTCTAGCAGAACCGCACTGGGGTTTGTACCAGGAGGTTGGCTTCTTTACCTGTAAGAGAAGTGGGCTACCTTCTTGCCCGGGAAAGAGAAGAAGACCAGCTGAGGTGCTGGGTGTTGTAGTGTCCTTAAGGGGGACTGTACCCTTGGTTAGTGAAATCCCAAGAGGTTGCTTGGGGACTGGACGTAGGACTTCCATGTGGGAAGGGCCGAACCAGGATAAATTTCTTGTGTCCTTTGTGTGATTGTTTATTTGCTTCCGCACTGCTACTCTTTATCACACCAAACTAACCAACCTTCAAGTGTTAATTTCTGTGTTTAAGTTTCTATTTCAGATCTCAGAAAAACCTATTCACCCCCCCTCTAGGTTAGCTTGCTGCCGTACCAAAAGGGCCAACAAGTGGTATCAGAGCGGGTCTCTGATCATTCAAAGAAGATCAACGATCTTAGAGCAAAGATCTATGGCAGCTCAAGGATATGCTGAAGGTCAATCAGTCACTAGACCTCCATTCTTTGACGGAGAAGATTATCAATACTGGAAAATGAGAATGGAATGCTTCATTCGAGGCACAGACTTTGATCTGTGGCAGGTAATTGAGGTAGGTGATTTTGTTATTGTTCCTATTGAAGGAACTACTGTCATTACACCTGCTGATAAAAGTAAATTATCTTTAAACTTTAAAGCTAAGAACTATTTATGTTGTGCTTTATCCAAAAAAGAATTTAGTTGAGTATCTGCATGCAAATCTGCTAAAGAAATTTGGGATAAACTGCAGATAACTTATGAAGGAACGGATAAAGTGAAACAAACTAGAATAGATATTCTGTTTCACAATATGAACAATTTAAAATGCTTCTAAGCGAAAACATTACTACTATGTATAATAGATTTCAAGCATAGTAGTAGGCTAAATTCTCTTGGTAAAACTCTTTCCAATAAAGAAACCGTTAGAAAAATACTTAGGTTTAACCGTTTCAGGACACCTAAAGTACTGCTATTGAAAGAAGCCCATGACTTAACCAAATTGTCAATTGATAATTTAATAGGTTCTCTCATGGCACATGATAATAGGAGCGATTGTCTGAAAGCTCATCTAAGAAGAAATGTACTAATGCTCTTAAGTTGTAGCTGCTCCTTCCACTTCTTCTTCTAGCTCCAAAAATGCAGATTCTGAAGACATGACGTAGATGAAGTTCTGTCCAAGCTTCAAAAAATTTCAAGAAGAAGAAAAATGGATCGAAAAGGATTCAAAAGAAAGACAGAAAGAGAAAGAACCAGTCTGCTAAAGAGAAAGAACCAGTCTGAAATGCAGAAAACCTGGACATTGAGACCGGATTGTCCAAGACTCAAGAAGACTGGTCAAACTGAGAAACCAAGAAGCAGCACAAGAAATTTAAAAGAAGAGCCATGGCAGCTTGGGAAAATGAAGAGACCACATGCTCAGAATCATCAAGCTCAGAATCAGAGAAAGAGCAGGTAAATCTAGCCCTCATGGTAGGACTAGATGAGGTACATCTTAACTCATCTTTTGATTCTTGCACAGATTCAGGATCAGAATCTAAGATTTAGATCATGTTTTTAATGAACTTTATGATAAACACAAGGTTGTTGTAAAAGAATTGAAAAATATCAAGAACAAACCGTACTTGTGGAAAACACTAATTTGATCTTAAATCAGAAATGGAACAATTAGAAGATCAATTAAAGATGTAAAGATAATAATTATCTTTTAAATGAAGATTTAAAAAGTAAGAATAATGAGAAAGATAGAGTTAGAAGAAAAATTGAAAACTCTAACTGAAGAAAATCTTTATTTAAAAGAATCAGTTAGAAAATTAACTAAGGGAAAACATCTTTAGCCCTATGTTTAAAAGGATCAAAATCTGGAAATAATAAACAAGGTCTTGGTTATACACCTCCAGAAAAGGAAAACAAGTAATAAACTCAGGAAAATATCCTTTACCAAAATTTGTAAAAGAAACCAAAATGCCTCAGAAAAAGAACTAAAACAACCAAGCTTTATCAAAAGAAAAGGTTTCTAAAAATTATGTTCCAATCATGCATCACAAAGGCAATAAGAACTGCAAAACAAATTATATTCATTGCTGCTCTCATTGCAATAAACTAGGACACACTGTGAACACTTGCACAACTAAGCACCTAGTTGGATACCTAAAGGCTATTTTATGCATCTAATCATCAAGGACCCAAAAATATTTGGTACCTACTTCTGAATAGTTTATTTGCAGGATGGCCTTGGAGCATCAGGAACAAAGGATGCTCAAGGAACTGGTGACTGCCAGCTCTTCATCCATCTCATATCTGAAGAGGGAGTAGTCATTAATTTATTTTTAAATTTTAATATTACTAACAATTATTACAAGTTTCATTCAGGTGGAGTCTCTCATTCAGGGGGAGCACAGAATAAGGGGGAGTTATTCATTTATGTCACTCATTGTTGAACCCTCAATGGTAAGAATTTCTTTCACAAGGGGAGAGAATGCATGGTAAGAACCTCCTTTTTGGTTTGTGACAAAAGGGGGAGAGTATGCATGGTATGCATTATCTATGAATTTTCTGTATTTTCTATGCTTTACGTATTTTGTGAGAAAATTCTCATAAATTTTGTCATCACCAAAAAGGGGGAGATTGTTGAACCCACTCCTATATTTACCCTTTATTTTTGGTGATAATAAAATTTATGTTTAATTAATTATTATTAAAAAATTTAATATCATGATTTTTTAATAAATATAAATTTAATGATTCATTGAATATTAAATATATTTAATACCATGATTTTTCTAATAATAAATTAAATATCATGATTTCTAATAAATATCTTTATGACATTATTCTGTATGATTTGCACTAAACAGATAAATGGATTCCATTCAATATATATATGGATTTCAGTTCAAAGTGCCACATCGATTTGCTCCTATAACGATTTGATAAGTGACTCTCATAAGGATTCATTTATACTCACACAGACTCCTTTGTAACTCATAAGGATCCTTTGTAATTACACAGACTTCTCATAAGGATTCGCTCTCATAAGGATTCGCTCTCTAAAGGAATCGATCTCATAAGGATTCGCTCTCGTAAGGATTCGCTCTCTAAAGGAATCGATCTCATAAGGATTCGCTCTCTAAAGGAATCGATCTCATAAGGATTCGCTCTCATAAGGATTCGCTCTCTAAAGGAATCGATCTCATAAGGATTCGCTCTCATAAGGATTCGCTCTCTAAAGGAATCGATCTCATAAGGATTCGCTCTCTAAAGGAATCGATCTCATAAGGATCGCTCTCTAAAGGAATCGAGTCTCATAAGGATTCCTTTGTAACTCTCACATGGATTCCTTTGTAACTCTCATAAGGATTCCTTTGTAACTCTACATGGATCCTTTGTAACTCTCACATGGATTCCTTTGTAACTCTCACATGGATTCCTTGTAACTCTCATAAGGATTCCTTTGTAAACTCTCATAAGGATTCCTTTGTAACTCTCCATGGATTCCTTTGTAACTCTCATAAGGATTCCTTTGTAACTCTCATAAGGATTGCTCTCACATGGATTCTTTGTAAAAAACATGGATTCCTTTGTAAAACATGGATCGTTTGTAAAAACATAGATTTCCTTTATATTCCAAAATGTTTTTTGGCATCTAGTGAAAAAGTAAATATCTTGATTTGTGTAATCCTCTATCTTTCTGACAGGATATCTTTTTGCTTATCTTTCTAGATCTCTCCTTCCTACCAACAAAAAGGAGATTACTTACTACTTCTGGGTGGCACAGGAAACATAGAGATATGAGCCTTTTGACAGAAACACTCTTTATCTAAACACTTTTTTCTATGCTTGCAGACCTCGTAGACCACAAATTATCAGAAGAAAGAGAAGATGAGCAACGGCTAGAACTGCAACGGATTTATTCAAAGCTGTCTATAAAAGATGAAGCATGGCTGAAGAATATTATAGAGCTTTTCCTGAAGATCTTTTGAATGAGTGTACAACCCGTGAGGAACCTGAACTCCAAATACACTCAAAGAAAAAGAGAGAAAGAGTCTGAGCTCAAGAAGAAGTGTTCAAGCATCTGAAGCACTGAAGCATCAAGCCTTCTTCCCTCTCTTCTCTCTTCTCTCTCCTCTCTGTGTGCATCTTGCAAATCTGGGGAGAGAGTCTTTTGCTGAGAGTTCTTGTAGTGGTTTTTATTGTTCCAACTCTCAGCTTTGTTCTTTCTTTTCTAAGAAAGATTCTGTCCAACTGTAGGACTGTATACAGTGTGTAACCCAGCTAGGGGTTTGTGTCTAGCAGAACCGCACTGGGGTTGTACCAGGAGGTTGGCTCTTTTACCTGTAAGAGAAGTGGGCTACCTTCTTGCCGGGAAAGAGAAGAAGACCAGCTGGGGTGCTGGGTGTTGTAGTGTCCTTAAGGGGGACTGTACCCTTGGTTAGTGAAATCCCAAGAGGTTGCTTGGGGACTGGACGTAGGACTTCCATGTGGGAAGGGCCGAACCAGGATAAATTTCTTGTGTCCTTTGTGTGATTGTTATTTGCTTCCGCACTGCTACTCTTTATCACACCAAACTAACCAAACCTTCAAGTGTTAATTTCTGTGTTTAAGTTCTATTTCAAATCTCAGAAAAACCTATTCACCCCCCCCTCTAGGTTAGCTTGCTGCCGTACCAAAGGGCCAACACTATTTGCCCATAGGATTTCACACACATGAACTTCCATAGGGACTTTACTACGGTACAATTCCATAGCCCTCTAAGGTAGCAGTGTCCCCATGGCACAAGTTTTACATAAATCTTATTAATCACACAATTTGTACAACGTTAACAAAAATATCCAATTTCACATACATGCATATGGTTCAATTTACCTAGCATGGTACTACTGTTCTTAACAATTAATTAGTTCACATCATGATCCTACTCATGCTGCAATCATAGGATTATTCACTATTACATTCGATATGTTTTAACATGGTCATTTCTCATCTACAAATAAAAATAGTACTTACTATCGCCCAAATAGTATGAAATGTTTGTGACAGATTAAAGACAGACATTTCATCATATGCTCAAATTTTCAGATTTTTTAGAGTTATACACTAATTATAATAATTGGAACATTATCATGCAATTTCTATCAAAATTTCGTCTAACAAGGATTTACATGTACACAGTCAGTCTTAATAGTTCAAATGCCTGAAAACAGTCATCATTTAGTTCTATAAAAATTATCAGGCTCATTCTCACAACCGACATATTTATACTAATTTAAACGTGGTCATATATAGCTCTCAATTCAATTTCAGAAATTTTAATAACTCACACAGAAATCAGAAATTTGTCAAATTTTTATAACATAACCTAATTCATGCATATTATTCACAGAAATTTCATGAAGCCTCAGTTCAACATAAAAGTATGTAAACAGTAATTTATAGGATTAATACATGCCTATCATTTCATTTCAGAAAATTCAATAATTTACACAATGGATGAAAATTTACCATAATCACAAGATATGATCTATCAACAATATTTAACAATATAATATTTTTACCATATATCCTCATGTTCGAGAAAATCCAGAAAATAGATTTTATAGGGTAAACATGCACACTGTCACTGTATGATGAACTCAGCGGCACACTGGTGGCCGCCAATCAGGTAGACGGAAGCAAAGGATGCCGCTAACCTCGGATCTTAATGGCAGCAGATGATGCCATTAAGTTCCTGTCTGCAGAAATGCAGATAGATCTCACAAAAATAAGGGAGAACGGGGGTTCCAGGACACGAATAAAATCCGTAAAAATACCTGGGACCTACTAGACGCATGTATAGACAATGGTCAAGGGTTACTTGCCTTTATAAAAATATAAAAATGAAAATATGGGTCAAATAAGCTCTCCTCGGCCCGTGCCAAGAAGCCTCCAAGATCCCCTCGATCTGGGTTCTGTGATGGTTCTCGATGCACGCCGGAGTTGGGGAAGCCTTCCTCGTTGTTCAGACTCCCTCCCAGTCGTGGTAGAACGTCGGAAGAAGCCTCAAATCGCCGGATCAAAGGGTCCAAACTTCAGGTTTTCACACAGAAAAAGCTAGGGTTTTTAGATTTTTTACCCAAGAGCCAAAAAGACTGTATTCGGCCGAAAGGAGGTTTTATGCTCCCAGGGGGTTGGGTACGCGTTTAGGTAGGGTTCAGGACCATTGGAGAACGGTTTCCTAAACAAGAGGCGAAAAGATCGCAGGCGTTTCGGATCTGAAGCACAACAAGATCTGGGTTTTAGACGTCAACATCAATGGCCGCCTATATGAGGTTGGCGTCTATCTATATGGCCGCTGACCTCTACTCAACGTCAACTCATGTTGACGCCAAATGACATTTCGGCCAGAACTTTAAAATGCATAAAACTATATTTACACAATGTAAATACATGTAAATTACAATGTAAATAAATAACATACACAACAGAAACATATATATATATATATATTCATATGTACAACAATACTCAAAAAAAAAATATATATATATATAGCTACACACACAACGCATCCAATCCTCACACAACTAAACACCTATATAAGAGGGCAAAATTTGAGGGCCTTACACCCTCTCCCCCTTAAAGAAACTTCGTCCTCGAAGTTAGACCGACACTACTCAAACAACTGAGGATACTTCTTCTTCATTGCATCCTCAAGCTCCCAAGTAGCCTCCTCTCTTGAGAAGTTGCGCCATAATACTTTCACTGACGCAATGCTCTTGTTTCGGACATGCTGAACCTTCCGGTCAAGAATAGCTACCGGTTGCTCCACATAAGATAGATCTGGCTGGATCTCCACTGGCTCGTGACTAATCACATGAGATGGATCTCGAACATACCTCCTGAGCATAGATATGTGGAAAACAGGATGAACACTAGCCAAAGCCGGAGGTAAAGCTAGCTCGTATGCCACGTTGCCCAATCGTCTGAGAATCTCATATGGGCCAATGAATCTAGGACTTAGCTTACTATGCCTGCCAAATCTAACTACACCTCGAGTAGGCGATATCTTCAAAAAGACATGCTCACCTACCTCGAACTCCAAATCCTTCCTCCTGTTGTCGGCATAACTCTTCTGCCTATCCTGTGCCGCAACAAGCCTCTTCCTAATCAGCTGGACCTTATCGAAGTCTCTTGAACTAACTCCGGACCAATCAGCTGCCTATCTCCAGTCTCCTCCCAACATAAAGGAGATCTACAAGGCCTACCATACAACGCCTCAAATGGAGCCATACCAATACTCGCATGAAAACTATTGTTGTATGCAAACTCCACAAGAGGTAAATGACGCTCCCAATCATCCTTCCAATCCAACACACACGCTCTCAACATATCCTCAAGCACCTGGATAGTCCTCTCGGACTGTCCATCTGTCTGGGGATAGAACGATGAACTAAGCTTTAGTTCAGAACCTAAAACATCATGAAGACCCTTCCACAACCTCAAAGTAAATCTCAGATCTCGATCCGAAATGATCGACTTTGGCACACCATGCAATCTAACTATGCTACCGATATACAATCTAGCTAAGCTCTCGACCAACTGCTTCTTCTTCATAGGCAAGAAATGCGCAGTCTTTGAGAATCTATCTACTACTACCCATATCGAGTCATTGCCCCGCCTTGATCTAGGCAAACTCGTTACAAAATCCATAGTGACAGCTTCCCACTTCCATACTGGGATTTCCATCTTCTGCATAAGACCAGATGGCCGCTGCCTCTCGGCCTTCACTTGCTGGCATACTAAACACCTAGACACATACGCTGCCACATCCTTCTTCATGCCTGACCACCAAAAAGATCTCTTCAAATCCTGGTACATCTTAGTGTTACCCGGATGAATAGAGAATCTCGACCTATGAGCCTCAACTAAAACATGCTCACAGACATCTACAATGTCTGGAACACATACACGGTGATGGATCCTAATCACACCATCCTCATCTCGAGCAATGCCTGGCTTGCCCACCAACTCTTGGAGTCTAGGGTCGGCCTTCTGTTGCTCGATTACCTCATCCAATACCGAAGACCTAATGGACAACTGAGCTACAAAAGCCTGACACAAAGATGGCTCTAACTCAGTCATCGCATATGCCGCATCCTCCAACATCTTCCAATCCTGCTGGAGTGACGACCTCTTCCTACTAAGGGTGGGCTATGACATTCGCCCTTCCAGGATGATACTGAAGGTCGAAGTCATAGTCCTTCAGGAACTCAATCCATCTTCTCTGCCTCAGGTTTAATTCCTTTTTGGAGAAAAGATACTTTAAGCTCTTGTGGTTAGTGAACACCTCAAATCTGACACCATAGAGATAGTGCATCCAAATCTTCAGTGCATGAACCACTGTCGCAAGCTCCAAATCATGAGTCGGATAATTACGCTCATGCTCCTTCAATTGGCGAGAAGCAAACGCTACTACCCTTCCTTGCTGCATCAATACACAGCCAAGGCCAATCCGAGATGCATCCATATAGATGGCAAAACCCTCTACACCACTCGGCAAAACCAAAGCTGGAGCTGAAGTGAGCTTAGCCTTCAATAATTGAAAGCTACTCTCACACTCCTCGGACCATACAAACTTCTCACCCTTCCTGGTTAGCTTAGTTAATGGGGCGGCGATGGATGAGAATCCCTCAATAAATCGCCGATAATAACTTGCCAAACCAAGGAAACTTCGAATCTCCGATGGGGTCCTGGGAATCTTCCAATCTAATACAGCATGGACCTTTGCTGGATCAACTACTACACCAGCATCGGAGATAACATGCCCGAGGAAATGAACCTCGCGCAACCAAAAATCGCACTTGCTGAATTTTGCATACAGCTTGTGCTCTCTAAGGACTTCTAATACTACCCTCAAATGCTGACGATGTGTGGCCTCATCGGAGAATAGACCAACACATCATCAATAAAAACTACAACAAAACTATCTAAATAAGGCCTAAACACCCTGTTCATGAGATCTATGAACATTGTAGGGGCGTTGGTTAGACCAAACGGAAGAACCAAAAACTCATAATGTCCATAACGGGTTCTAAAGGCCGTCTTGGACACATCCTCACTCCTAATCCTCAACTGATGATAGCCAGACTACAGATCAATCTTGGAAAAGACCGATGCATTCTGTAGCTAGTCAAACAAGTCATCAATACGAGGTAAGGGATACCTATTCTTAACAGTCACTTGGTTTAGCTTTTTATAATCAATGCATAACCTAAGTGACCCATCCTTCTTCTTTACGAATAAAACAGGTGCGCCCCAAGGAGAAACACTAGGGCAAATAAATCCCTTATCCAACAACTCTTGCAACTGCTTCCTTAGCTCGGCTAACTCCGCAGGTGCCATCCGATAAGGAGCCTTTGAGATAGGAGATGTGCCTGGAAGCAACTCCAGAGTAAACTCTATCTCTCTAACCAGAGGCAATCCAGACAAATCATCGGGAAACACGTCTGGAAACTCCCGCACTACATCTATCTCCTCAAGAGTAGGTGACTCATCAGCCTTTGGTACTAATACCACGCTGGCAAGAAAAGTATCACAACCCTTGCCTACCATTCTCATTGCCTTCATAGCAGAGATGACAAACTTTCCCGCAAGGTTCCTTGGCAATGGATGAGAAAACTCATCCTCACCAGGAATACGGAAAACAATCTTCTTCCCACGACAATCTACCAACGCATAGTTCTCCTCTAGCCAATCCAGACCAAGAATAGCATCATAGTCCTTAATCTTTAGCAAGAAGAAACACCCCTCTAAAACTCTATCCTCAATGCACACCGGTAAAGAAGGAATACACTTCTTAGTCGATACCGTATCCACAGGTGTGTGCACAGATAAGGGAACCTCTAACTCCTCAGACTCTAATCCTGACTCTAAGGCTAACTGCCTAGCAAATCGCTCGGAAATGAACGAGTGAGTGGCACCTGTATCAAATAAAACCCGAGCATGCACACCTAAGAAAAGAACCACACCTTCGGTGACATGCTCCGCCTGCTCGGCGTCCTCTCGAGCTAACGCAAACACTCAAGTTTGGGCTCGAGGCCTTCCTGGTCATCCTGTCACTGGCACTACTGCTGCTGCCGCTGCTGGAGCTGGTGCTAGTCGCTGGACTCCCTGCTGAAGTCTAGGGCAGTCTCTGATCTGATGCTCGCTGCTCCAGCACTTGAGGCACTTTCCCGCCATCTTCCAACACTCCGTACCACCATGTGCCCTTCCACAATGAGGACAGTCCTTCTTGCCACTAGGGGAATGCTGAGAAGGTACCTGACGACTGCTGGCTACCACTGGGTGCTGCAGTGACTGGTACGCCGCTTTCTTCCTATCCTACCTCTAGAATGGAGCTGCAGGCCTCTTCTGCGAAGCCTTCTTCTCTTCAAGGTACTGCTCCATCTCACCTTCCTGCCGACATGCCGCGCTGAGAGCTTCCTCGAGGGTACGATGGTCAAACGCCACCAACCAAATCCTCAGTGATGACTTCAAGCCCATCACAAACTTCTTGGCCTTCCTGCGCTCATCAGCCACAATATGAGGTGCATACTTTGATAACTCATCAAACCTGGCCTCGTACTCAAGTACGGTCATGGAGCCCTGAGTCAAAGAAAGGAACTCATGCTCCATCTTGTCCTGGATGTGCTCGGGGACGAACTTGGCCCGAAAGAGCCTCACGAACTCGTCCCAAGCCACCTCAACAGCACCGTCCTCGAACCGGGTACGAAGCAATGAGGACCACCACACATCGGCTCTCTCTTGTATTAAACCACCCATAAGGACCAATCCAGATAATCTAGACTTAAGAAATAAATGCATAAGCAATTAACACATACCTATAGCATATAGCTGGCCAAAGTGACCCTATCATCCTCAGCACACCTAATCCCTCGGAAGATCTTCTCGATCTCCCTCAACCAGCTCTCCGCTAACAACGGGTCGCTCTCCCCCTTAAAAGAGGGTGGAGCCATCCTCTCGAACCTTTCCATGATGGAAGGTTCACCATGGTCATGTGCCTGGGGAACTGGCGCCTGAGCCTGCTACAGCAAACAATATAAACAACACATATACAATATAACAATATAACAAGCATGCAATTAAGTAAAACATACTACTCTATTTATTATTCTAACCTGAGCCTGCTGAGCCTCCAGCTGAGCCTGGAGTGCTACCTGAGTATGGGCCTGCGTCTGCATGGCCTGTACCAGACCCTGCATAAACACTCCATAGTCCACTAGTGGTGGTGGAGGAAGCACAAGACCCTGAGGTGCTGGGGCCTGCTGCTCATCCCTCTGCTCTCCCCTCTGCTCACCATCACGAGCAGGAACACCACACCTACCACGTGAAGCCATAGCTTGCAAGACAGTTTAACCACGTTTAGGAACAAAGTTATCTAATTCCTAACCATTTTCTTAACTATGTGGACAATCTATAGAGACTTAGCATATAATGAAGATGATGGCATAGATATATTTATGTACAATCTCAACCCTTTCTCTGATACCAATCTCTGTAACGACCCTCCTTATACCGGTACGGTTACACCAACCCACGTCGGTATAATGAGTATCGCTACAGTGGGACATTGACCCAACAAATACATTAAGCTGAGATGTACACAAATATAAACATAGAACAGTGAAATTAAAAGAACTCAATGTAAACTTTTATTCCATCATCCACATTCTATCCACAGTCCATATAGTACAAGAAATAAACTAAAATTCACATAATTGAAATTCTAATCAAATTACGTTGTCCACATTTGAATTACATAACATTATTGACTACATACTTATGAAAAAGAAAATACAACGCTATATCTCCACAACAATCTCCTACTCTCGCTCCGAGTCACTCCTTGCTATCTCCTCGGAAGAAGTGGAGACACCTGCACTTGTACGCCAAAGCAAGAGTGAGTCTAAAAGATTCAGCAAGTAATCCATGCACATTATACATACACACATCATATGCACATTTTACTTTCAATTAGAAACAATCAAGACATGTAGCATGATTTGAACAATTCTTAAATTCTATGCGTGAAACTTCTACAACATTATGGTACATGATACATGCTTTATGTTTCTTTTCACCACTAAAATAAAGCCTATCACATACTCTCTACACATTTCTTTAACATGCTAAATCAATTTAAAACTCATTACATTCATGATATAATATGTATCCAATTTAAACATGGGATTACACATAATGGAAGCAATACTCCTAGCATGGATCCTATGTACATTTTCACACACTTAACACAATTATAAACATAATTAGCTTGCTGTTTTGACATGGATTTAGCACATTCATGTAATGGTTTACAATTTCACATGCTATCACATTGCTTTCACATATTCACATATTCATTTGCACATTCTGCAATTTCACATTTCACTTATACACAATCACATTATTTTCACTTATTTGACATGACACATAGTCCGAACCACCTCTAAAAGGACACACACATCACATTCACATACCTATCACCTAGGCAAAATAGTGATAGATCTTGGTTAACTGCGCAGAATCGGGAGAAGCACTCTCCACCCTAACCAGTGGTACTTGTCCATCTCCAGGATTTCATCCTATTTGCCCATAGGATTTCACACACATGAACCTTTCTGTAGGGACTTTACTACGGTACAGTTCCACAGCCCTCTAAGGTAGCAGTATCACCCATGGCACAAGTTTTACATAAATCTTATTAATCACACAGTTTGTACATCGTTAACACAATAATATCCAATTTCACATACGTGCATATGGTTCAGTTTTACCTAGCATGGTACTACTGTTCATAACAATTAATTAGTTCACATCATGATCCTACTCATGCTGCAATCATAGGATTATTCACTATTACATTCGATATATTTTAGCATGGTCATTTCTCATCTACAAATCAAAACACTACTTACTGTCCCCAAATAGTATGAAATTTTTGTGACAGATTAAAGACAAACAATTCATCATATGCTCAAATTTTCAGATTTTTCAGAGTTATACACTAATTATAATAATTGGAACATTATCATGTAATTTCTATCAAAATTTCGTCTAACAAGGGTTTACATGTACACAGTCAGTCTTAATAGTTCAAATGCCTGAAAACAGTCATCATTTAGTTCTATAAAAATTATCAGGCTCAATCTCACAACCGACATATTTATACTAATTTAAACATGGTCATATACAGCTCTCAATTCAATTTCAGAAATTTTAATAACTCACACAGAAATCAGAAATTTGTCAAATTTTTATAACATAACCTAATTCATGCATATTACTCAAAAAATTTCATGAAGCCTCAGTTCAACATAAAAATATGTAAACAGTAATTTATAGGATTAATACATGCCTATCATTTCATTTCAAAAAATTCAATAATTTACACAATGGATGAAAATTTACCATAATCACAAGATATGATCTATCAACAATATTTAACAATATAGTATTTTTACCATATATCCTCATGTTCAGAAAAATCCAGAAAATAGATTTTATAGGGTAAACATGCACACTGTCACTGTATGATGAACTCAGCGGCACACTGGTGGCTGCCAATCAGGTAGACGACAGCAAAGGATGCCGCTAACCTCGGATCTTAACGGCAGCAGATGATGCCGTTAAGTTCCTGTCTACAGAAATGCAGACAGATCTCACAAAAATAAGGGAGAACGGGGGTTCCAGGACATGAATAAAATCCGTAAAAATGCTTGGGACCTACTAGACGCATGTATGGACAATGGTCAAGGGTTACTTGCCTTTATAAAAATCTACAGACGAAAATATGGGTCGAAGAAGATCTCCTCGGCCTGTGCCAAGAAGCCTCCAATATCCCCTCGATCCGGGTTCTATGATGGTTCTCGATGCACGCCGGAGTCGGGGAAGCCTTCCTCGTTGTTCAGACTCCCTCCCAGTCATGGTAGAACACTGGAAGAAGCCTCAAATCACCGGATCAAAGGGTCCAAACTTCAGGTTTTCGCACAGAAAAAGCTAGGGTTTTTAGATTTTTGACCCAAGAGCCAAAAAGACTCTATTCGGCCAAAAGGAGGAGTTTTTATGCTCCTAGGGGGTTGGGTACGCGTTTAGGTAGGGTTCAGGACCGTTGGAGAACGGTTTCCTAAACAAGAGGCGAAAAGATCGCGGGCGTTTTCGGATCTGAAGCATAATAAGATCTGGGTTTTAGACGTCAACATCAATGGCCGCCTATATGAGGTTGGCGTCCATCAATATGGCCGCTGACCTCTACTCAACGTCAACTCATGTTGACGCTAAATGACATTTTGGCCAGAACTTAAAAATGCATAAAACTATATTTACACAATGCAAATACATGTAAATTACAATGTAAATAAATAACATACACAACAGAAACATATATATATATAGCTACACATACAACGCATCCAATCCTCACATAACTAAACACCTATATAAGAGGGCAAAATTCGAGGGCCTTACATTTACACCTTACTAAACCAAAGTGATGTGTTTTCTTCAGGATAAATGCAATTTGTATTGAAGTTAAACACCTTTAAGAGATTTGATTTAGGTATAAATTGTTCATTTGTTTGATTGATTTTTCTTTAAATTTAAGCAATGAGCATTCAAATGTAGTAAATCTTTTTCACTCAAGTACACATGTTTTTTATACACCAGAGTCCCTGGTTACTAAAGATTTACCAATTATCCTGCTTCAAGGGATTAATGATAACCTTTTTACATGGAAATATACATTTATCATATGTCAATATTTCCAGTTACTCAGTTAACATGAAATTCAATATTTTGATTTTATCCCTTAGAACAGAGATAACATAACACCTCATAACATGCATAGCTCTTCATTCTTTTTGTGAAGGTGTGCAGTTTCTCAGTGAATATGCCATTGCTCTGCCAGAAAAACAATTTATAATGAACATCAGAAGGTTGACACAACTTTAACCTTCATCAATCTCAAAAGAAATGTGTAAAGTCAATACCAATTTAACATTTTTCAATTAAAGAAATCAACTTACTTTAGAAGTTCAGAAAATAAAAGAATACTGACTGGAGGAGTATGTTATAACAATTAAGAATTCATTCCATGTTGTATTCATAATAATTAAAGAGTATTTCATGAATTACATATTCATCAAATCACTGAATTAGATTTGGTTTTATGAGTGGAAAAAGTATTGAAATCTTTAGCTCCCCCTAAATTATTGGTCTTATCAATTTTTATCAAAAATAGAGAAAATCCTTCTTCAATCATAGAATTGACAAGATAATCAAATGAAATGAATGTGAATCAGATTGAAAGATTTGAGAATACCATAGAAATGATTGGTTAACACAGAGACTGTGAAAGAATCACTCATAGCTGAAGAACAAGGATTTGGTGTCGACACTACACTGTTTGTGTGTCGACCTGACAGCATTGCAAAAGCTCACATTTTCTCAACAAATTTGATCAACCACAGTGGCTTATTCTCAAATACTCCATGTGCAAATTTGATTCTCTTAAAACCAATTTTCAGAGCCCACTTTCACTTCTTAAGCAATAATGCTCCCCCTCAATATGTGCATTAATGAACCATATGACATTCAAATCAAACACACTGAATTCTCACAATCAACTTCAGCAAGCAATCAATCAAAATCAAGCATGTTTCAGATACAGCCACAATTTTTTTTTTAAATTTTAAAAATTAATGATTCTTACACAAGGTAGATCATTGGTACTTGGCAGAGGATTTCCCTCAACACATAATGATAGCTTTCAGACAAGCATTACTTGTCCTTCCACAAATCACCATTTGATATACCACATAATCTTTACATAAGAAATCAAGATGTTTTTCAATTTTTATTCCAAGTTGCCTTCTTAAAGATGTGAATCTATCTTCAGCCAATGGTTTTGTGAAGATGTCTGCAATTTGTTTTTCAGTAGGGATGAATTCTAGTTCAATGTTCTTGTTTGCAACTTCATCCCTAAGAAAATGATGCCTAATTTCAATATATTTTGTTCTGGAGTGTTGAATTGGGTTTTTGGAGAGATTAATTGCACTAGCATTGTCACACATGATAGATGAACATCCAATATCAATATCATAGTCAAGTAATTGACTTTTAATCCACAACACTTGAGCTGCGTAACTCCCTGCAACAACATATTCTGCTTCTGCAGTGGAGAGTGCAACTGAGTGTTGCTTCTTGGATGCTCATGTTACCATGCAATTTTCCAAGAATTGACAATATCCACTAGTACTCTTCCTATCAAGTTTACACACAGCATAATCAGCATCAGAATATGAAATCAAATCAGTATGACATCCAGCTAGATACCATAAACCCAATTCACAAGTGCCATAGAGATATCTAAAAATTCTCTTAACTGCAAGCAAGTGACTTTCCTTTGGACTAGACTGAAACCTAGCATAAAGACATACACTGAATTGAATATCTGGCCAACTTGCAGTAAGATATAAGAGAGATCCAATCATACCTCTGTATTATTTTGCATCAACCAATTTACCTTTTTCATCTTTGTCCAATTTGATGCTTGTACTCATGGGAGTGGATGCTGGTTTGGCTTGTTCAAAATGGAATCTTTTGAGCAATTCTTTGACATAATTGGCTTGATTGATAAAGAATCCATCCTCAAGTTGTTTGACCTGCAAACCAAGAAAGAATTGTAATTCTCCCATAATACTCATTTCAAACTAACTGTGCATGTGATTAGAAAATTCTTCACACAGTGAAGGATTGGTGGAACCAAAAATAATATCATCCACATATACCTGAACTACAATGATATGATTGTGGACTGATTTTGTGAAAAGAGTTTGATCCACCTTACCTCTGAAATAATTCTTACTAACCAGAAAACTGCTCAGTCTGTCATACCATGCTCTTGGAGCCTATTTCAATCCATACAAAGCTTTGTGCAGTTTATAAATATGGTTAGGTTTTTCATGATCTTCAAATCCAGGAGGTTGAGCAACAAACACTTCCTCTTTAATATAATCATTCAAAAAAGCAGTTTTCACATCCATTTGAAACAATTTGAAATTTCTTGAACATGCATATGCCAATAAAATTCTCATTGCTTCTAACCTAGCTATTGGTGCAAAGGACTCTTCAAAATCAACTCCAAATTCCTGATTGTATCCTTTTACAACCAATCTAGCTTTATTTCTCACAACTTTGCCTTCCTCATTCAATTTATTCCTAAAAACCCATCTAATTCCAATTATTGAGATTTCGGGATTTCTGGGAACTAGACTCCACACTTTATTCCTTTTGAATTGATTCAATTCATCATGTATTGCTTCTACCCAAGAATTATCTTTTAATGCTTCTTCAATATTTTTAGATTCCACTTGAGATATAAAGGCCATTTGGTCTTGTTCAATGATATTTTTAAAATGAGACCTAGTATGAACTCTATCATGAACATTACCTACAACATTCTCAAGTGGATAATTTTTGGAGTATTTAAAATTACCTCTTGTCACTGTGCTTACCTGCTCTGGTGTCGACCTGATGTCATGTTGTGTCGACACATCCTCATGTTCATCAAGCTCTTCATTCTCCACTGATTGATCCAATTCTTTTACAAGAATGTCAGCATCTTCTTCTTGGTTCCTACAAGAATCATGGTCATTAAATTTCTCACAATTTTCATCAAAGATGACATGGGGAGTTTCCTCTATAGTTTTTGATTCATTATTAAAAACCCTATATGACCTTGAATTCTCAGAATATCCCAAAAAAATGCCTACATCACTTTTCTTTTCAAATTTATCTAGATCATGCTTATCATTGTTGTGAATGAAGACTCTACTTCCAAAGACTCTAAAATATGCAATGTGAGGCTTCTTACCTTTCATGAGTTCATAGGAAGTTTTCTTAAGGACAGGTCTTACCATAACCCTGTTGAGAACATAGCAAGAGGTATTGACAGCTTCTACCCAAAATTTCCTTGGAAGCTGACTTTCAATCCACAAGATTCTAGCCATCTCCACCAATGTCCTATTCTTCCTTTCAATAATTCTATTATGTTCAGGGGTCCTTGGGGAAGCAAATTTATGATCAATTCATTTATTCTTGCAAAAGTCAAAAAAACAAGTTATTGTCAAATTCTCCTCCATGGTCAGTAAGAATGGAGTATATTTTATTTGTTTTTACATTTTCAATTTTGTTAACAAACTCTTTGAAGTTTTCCAATGTGTCACTCTTGTGAGACAAAAAATATACCCAGGTAAACCTAGAGAAATCATCCACAATCACAAACCCAAATCTATGTCCACTAAGACTGAGTGTCCTAGTAGGACCAAATAAATCCATATGCAATAATTCAAAGGGTTTGGAAGTGATTAAGGGTGCAACAAATTTGAAAGATTTCCTAGTTTGTTTACCTTGGGCACATGCAGCACATACAATTGCATTTTCTTTTTCTTTATTTTTGGTAATCCATTCATAAGAGCATGTCTTAACAATTTATTCAAAACATTTTCACTAGCATGACCTAACCTACGATGCCACAATTGAAACAGATCATGCTGACTAGCAACTAGACAAAGATTTTCATGTTGATGATCATTCAGGTCAACTAGATAAACATTGTTAATCCTTTGACCAAGAAATTTTATTTTTCCAGAATCCTTTTCAACAATTTCACATGATTCAGAATTAAAAATTACCTTAAGGCCTCTATCACAAAGTTGACTAATGCTCAGTAGGTTATGATCAAGGCCTTCTACAAGCAAAACATTCTCAATAGAGCTTGAAGGATTCTTACCAATTCTTCCAGTTCCAATGATTTACCCTTTGTTTTTACCTCCAAAAATCACTTGTCCACCATCTTTTTCAGTTAATGTAAAAAATTTGTCCCTATCTCCAGTCATATGTCTTGAACAGCCACTGTCAAGGTATCATTTGTCTTTCTTGTGGGCTGTAAGACATTCCTGCAAAAAGATTTAGAAAGAAAATTTTGGTACCCAAATTGCTTTGGATCCTATCAGTTTTCTCAACTCAACATCAAGTTGTTTTGGAATCCAGATTTGTTTCATTTTCCTTGAATTTATTTTTGATCTGCATTTATCATCAGTGTGACCAGATTTCTTACAGATTGTGCATGCTATGATTCTTTGTGGTGTGAAATCTTTATTCTTTTTGACATGAGAATTAGATCCAACTGAAAAGTTGTTATTGTTCTTTGGATATGAAGTTGGTCTAACACTGGATTTCAAATTTTGTTGATTTTTACCTTGAACTCTTTCATGTTTGAATTGTGTTTTGGGGTTTTCGAATTGATTTTGATTTTTAAGTTTTGAGTTTATTTGTGGTTTTTCTTTGATGTACTTCTCAGACTTACCATAGGAGGTACTTCCTTGAACAAATGAGGTTATCAGGGTTTGCCCAATTTTCTTCTTGTTCTCAGGCTGAAAACCTAAACCATGCTTGGTAATGTTCATCCGAACTCCTAAAATAGCATCTAGGTTTTCTTTGCCTTTAACAAATTTAGACAAGATTTTTTTCTTGTCATTCAGTTCTTTTTGGGCAGTTTTTCAGTTCTTCCTGAATTACCTCTTTTTCCTTTTTGAGTTTTTCATTTTCATCTACCAAAATTTGTTTTTCTTTTTCCGTGGACTGGCATCTTTCCTTAATGACATCAATCTGTTCATTCAACATTCAACAAATTTATTTGCTCAAATTCTTGTGAGTTGTGCAATATGCTGTTAATTTTCTTTTTCAATGTTTTGTTCTCAGATCTCAGTTCACACAATTTTTCAAATAGTACAACATATGCCTCTTCCCAATCATCAGTTGAGAAATCTTCAAAAGAGGAACTTACCTCATTGTTTTCTTCATGTCTAGCCATGAGACATGTCACTTCTTCCTCATCAGATCCACTTTGTTCTTGCTCTTCATCATCCTCATCGCTCCATGTGGCCAGCATTGCTCTTGTCTTCTTGAGCATTTGATTCTTCAATTTTGTCTTCAGATCAGGACACTCCCCTCTCATGTGTCCTGGTTTCCTGCACTCATAACAAATAATGTCAGTCTTTTTATTTGTTTCCATCTCTTCATTGAAATCATTTTTCTTTGAAACATCCTTTTTGATGAAAGAAACCTTACCTTTCCCTTTCTTTCTCAAGAACTTTTTGAATTGCCTTGTCAGTAAGGCCAATTCTTCATCAAAAGACTCATCAGTTTCATCAGATTGGTCAACAATAATTTTTGAGCTAGATGAAGCTTTTAAAGCAATAGGTTTCTTAGATGTAATGACAGATGCATTTCTTCTTAGGTTAATCTTATATGTCATTAGTGAACCTATTAGCTCATCTAATTGCATGGTTGACAAGTTCTTTGAATCTTCAATTACTGTGGCCTTTGTGTGCCAAGCTTATGGAAGTGACCTAAGAACCTTCCTAACAAGATCACTATTCGAATAATACTTTCCCAGACCTCTAAGACCATTCACTATAAGCATAAATCTAGCAAACATTTCAGAGATGGTCTCATCACTTTTCATTCTAAACATTTCATACTCTGAGACTAGGATACTTACCTTGGTTTCCCTTACCTCAGAGGTTCCCTCATAGATGAGCTGAAGCTTATCCCACATCTCCTTAGCAGACTTACATGTAGACACTCAGGAGTATTCTTTGGGGTGGATGGCACATTGCATCATGTTCATAGCACTCTAGTTGAGGGTGGACTTTTTGATCTGATCCTTGGTCCATAGATCTTCATCTTTAGGGAGTTCAGCAGGTCCTTTGTCGACAATCTTCCAGAGCTCATAGTCCTGAGCTCTTATGAACACCTGCATCCTGTTTTTCCAATAGGAATAATCAGATCCATCGAAGAAAGGAGGCCTAGAAACTGAATGACCCTCAGCCAAAAATCCCTTGGTGATTTCCATAGCAACAGACTCTTGACGGTTAGATCAAACACTTAAAGTGCAATGAGAACCCGCTCTGATACCAAATGAAATATTGCGGAAAAACTACTATGAAGAAATCTAGAAGGGGGGGGGGGGTTGAATAGATTTCTATGGATTTTAAAAATCACTAGATTAGAATTTCAGAGAACTTGAATTAAGGCTTAAATCTAAAGCTCAATCACAATTCTAAACAAATTAGACAGGATAGATGTTGAAGAACCAACGAGCCTATCAAGCATCTAGCGCAAAAGCAATCAAACCACAGAGATAAAGAGATTTAGGGTGGTTCGGATTACACAATTGTGTATCCTACATCTACCATCCACACACACATACAAAGTGGCTTATCTTGCCAGTTCAAAAAAGACACTGAACAACACACACACTCTGAGATGCAGAGATCTCAGATCTGACCACACACATGTGAAATTGGGCACAAGGATTGCACCAATATCACAAACCACACACAATGAGATGAGATTAAGGTGAAGAACCGGACTAGACAATCGAATTGCAAATTGGGGATGTCTGGTTCGAATCTCCCTGTACTGATTCCAGGTAGGAGATCAGCTCTTCTGCTTCAACTCCAGGAAGAAGACTCTGCAATCCGGAGAGTCCTCTTGAGATGGATCATCCAAGGTGCTTGAAGCTTCAATTTCTTCAGATCTGGACGAAATTCTCTAGGATGAAGCCCTCTTCTAAGTCGCTTGAAGCTTCTGAGAGTTGGAAGAACTGATGCGTGTGTTGCCCCCAAGTGAAGTGGATAAGGGGCATTTATAGTCCCATGGGTCCACAAGATCTCTTGGGATTTGGGGGCACAAAGATTCCCTCACAAAAAGCCTCAACCAAAACCATCCATGTGTCCCTGCATTTCAGATCTGGAAAAATATCTGAAGTGTGTCGACACAAGCATGTGTCGACACACAAGGCACTGGCTTCAAACTGGCTTCTGGGACAGTAGGTGAGTGTCGACACACAGGTATCCTGTGTCGACACCATTGGACATTGTCTTCAAACCATGCTACTGGGAGGGACAGGGTGTCGACACACAAGCCTTCTGTGTCGACACCACTGGATGCTTTTTCCTTTATTGATTGTTGGATGCATGAACTGTGTCGACACCACTTGAGTTGTGTTGACACCACTGTCATTACTTGAGCATTTCTTTGAGCTATACATGGAAAAATGTTGTTAAATATAAATGAAGCATGATATCCACATTTGTATGAATCATATTTAAACATCATTAAAACAAGAGATCCAATAGAACAGTCTCGGGTTGGTCTTTTAATCACGACGGGTTCAGACGTCGCCTTTCAAAGAACTGTACACAAATAAATAAGGATCGGTATATAAAAGGCACACAAATCGTGATGAACCTTCCTGTCGCATTTAAATCGTGCTAGGGTAGGTGGTCGCCTTTCTTACAGGAATCGATCACCGGATCGATTGCCTAACCTGAATTGCGACGGTCTCATCCGTCGTGTTCAGAATGTGACTGAACGATATGTTGCGACGAGATTGAATCTCAACGCTTTCCTTCGTCGTGTCATGCATGGCGTTCAAACTGCTTATATGGAAATAGTACGGAATCAGATGGGCGGGAAACCTTCCAAATCACGACGGCACATGCCGTCGCGTTCATGACGGATCTAGAAACCCACGTGACACACAATTTGAGGTGTCAGGGTTGACCGATCATACAACAAATTGCGACATAATACACGGTCTCCATTTACTGAATCGCGATGTACCAGTACGTCGCCTTCATGCATGAAGAATCGCGACGTCTGGATACGTCGCGGTTCTTGATCATGCCCAAAAATGCAGAAACAATGTTACACCCTTCATGATAGACCTATAACTTGAAATCCAATGATATTTAGACAAAACTCTTAACACAAAAAATAACGAGGACATTAGTAGAAGAAGATTCATGTTTTGGGTTTTACCCAAATTGACCTCGGTTTGCATGAAATGCATGAAGAATGCAAAAAGCCCTAGACATGCGCGACTTAGGGAAAATGCTTAATACTCAAGATGTACTCAATGAAAATCAACGAAATCACTTGCACATGAAAGTAGACTCGATGCTCTACACATTGATATAGGATTTATTTAGATTTGGCTCGAGATACCTACCTTTTGGGTTGAAGAAGTCCCATTTTTCCATAAAGCCCTCTTTCAGACCACTTGGAGGAGAACGCCTAATACACCCGATCTACTGAATGAAAAATAGGCAAACCAGTGCCATTAGGAGCCAGACTCGACCCTATTTCAAGGGGTATAAGTCTTGCATGGTTTGGTTAAGGTTTGGCTTACCTTTGGTCGACTCCAAGGAGAGCACTCTGCACAGGTCGATGCACACGCAGCAGGGAAGAAAAGCTCCGTCTTGGGGCGTTTCCCTTCACCTCTTGTGCTCAAGAATGGCTAACCACGACCCTAACACTAGGTAAACTCGTCCCCTAGGGTTTCATGACAAGTATTTAAGCATCTAGGGTTTTTAGGAGTCCCATTGGGTGTAGGAAAGAAGGGTTGCGGTTTTGGTCTATCACCTTCCTTGTTTTGATGATTTCTCACCCCATTAGAATGAGAGAGGCTTTAGGAAACTCTCTAGTATGATTGGGCACGAAATTTGGTTGCTATGTGTGAGTAATTTCCTCAAGTTTTACCATAATTGTCTCTTTCTAATTTCAGCTCAATTAGGGTTACAAATTTTCATGTATTTTTCTTGCTTCATTTTATTCTTGGGCCAAAGGTGATCCATTGGCCCAATTCTGATAATGGGTCATCAATACATGATGTTAGAAGTCTCTCCAACATGTTTATTTAATTTATGACCATGTTATATTTCCGTGTTAACAGTTTTCCGACTTTGTTTCCTAATTAGGATAATTAGTCACATTGTGACGTACACTTGGCCAATTGGATTTTTTTCGTTGCACGAATTTCTTTGTGGAACACTTAGGAATAATGTTTGGGGTTGATTTATAATTTTTTTACGGAATTTTCTGATGTGTTCTTGCACGTACGATAGTGGTACGTATGTTCTACCATTTCGATAATATGAAAACTATTTATTTCCATTTATTTATAATTTTTAAATCACTGAATTTTTCCGAGGTGCTACTTTAAGGAGTCGTACAGAGTGCAACGGAAATGTGATTCCCTCTGGTAGATATCTTTGTCGGTAGTCGGAATCGAACAAAAATGGAGAACCCGCGCGTAGGACGATCCGATCTTTACCTTTGCGGGGTTGCGAAACTCCCGAATCCGGGGAGGAGGTAGCGCTGGAGGCACTGGTGCTTCAAGCCGTTCAGGTGTCCGGCCTCTAGACGTATCCACGTGAGCTCCGGACGCAGACGGGATCTCCTCGGTCTCCACGCGTCTCCCGGATCTCAACTCCACCATGTGCCAGAGAGAGGAGAGAGAGAAGGTGGGGGCACCCAAGGAGAGAGAGAGGAGGTGGCGGCCAGGGAGAGAGCCTAGAGCTTGGGCCAGGGTTTAACTCTCCACGTGTATATATAGACTCTGCGGTTTTTCACAAAAACCCAGTTAATGTCTATATCGGTCATCCTGCCCAGTCTGCTCGGAACTCTATTGCGTGTGACCCTCTAGGCCCAAGTGCTAGTCCAATTTTCAGCCCATTAAGCCTAATAACTCTTTATTGACTTACTGTAATTAATTAATATCTCATATTAATTAATTACACAATCAATTATCGTCTCACGATAATTGACCGGGCTTCCAATCAAGTTGGGTGCCAAGCAACACCACTTGATCCTGGAAAGCATTGGGGTTCAGCAACCCATTCAAGGAACCTTTTGTGTCAACAGATACCACGTGACTATAATCCTTCGCTCGTACAATGCTCCCGAGTGCACTTAGGGTATGGTCAACTGTCAAACCCTTATACGCGCACTCACTTGGATTAGATGCCGCATAAAAATATCAGAAAACTCCTTTTCTGCTAAGTAGTCATGCCCTGGCCAGGGACTATCAGGCATCTTTTCCTAGAGCATTCACTCTCTTATTACCGAGAGCGAGCGATCCCATGTTGACCACACAATCACCTTCGAAGGTATTCTGCTAGATCCGAACACTTAACTGATTAAGACCCCATGGCTAGAGATCTATAAGTTAAGGTCAAAATCTAGAAGTCCACCGGCAAGGTGTCCTTAGTGTCTCAGGTCTAAGGACCAATCACGCCACTGTGACAATGAATCTAGCTAGTTGACAGTTAGGTAACATTACCATCCAGCGATTCATAACGGATCAGTTCAGTGAACTCATTCTCCAATGAGCACCTACAGATTCACTTTAGTGTCTCCACACAAGTGACTATGAGACCAGTCACCCTCATCATATGAGCAGGTGCAACTTGTACTAGTCTAACCGGATATTCGATGTCCTTCTCAAATATCCTCCGACTAGGAACAATTAAGAATATACGCTTAAAGGATATTAATCCTATTGTTATGATCTCATCATAATTAGTATCCATTGCGCATATTCATGGACTTCATAATGAAACGATAAACGAATTACACATAATGAATATAAAAGCCTTATTATTATTATTAAAGAACAAATTGCACAAGTTATGATTGGCTTGAGGACACCCATAACTAACAGCTACACCAAGTATAACACAAGATATCGTACACTTGTGCCCTAGCTCGTTCTCCCACGACTCCAACACAATGGTAAACCTTCTCCAAGAGTCTCTTGACGATTATTTATTAGATCTAGGGTTTATTTAAGTCCTAATGTGCTTAGAAATTAGGGGTTGCGGTTTTTGCTTAGGTAGCTCCCATACTTTGGGGATTCTCCTCCCAATGAAAGTAGGAATGCCATTAGGAAAGTTCCTAGCATGGATAGGCATGAATTTGGCTTGCCATCCATGGCTAAACACCCTAGTTTTATCCATTATTTGCCCTTTCCTAATTTTTGCATATTTATGGTCACGAATTTTGGGGTTTATTGCTATTGGATTTTGATTCTTTGGCCCAAATAGAGTTGTCTTGGCCCAATATACTTCAAATGGTTGATTCCACTCTTGGGAGTCTAACTATGATTTTATCTTTATTTTTATTTAAATATTTTTATTCATTTACTATTTTCATACTTGAATTTGTTCATGGGTCACAAGTTGTCCATTGGTCCTTTTATGGACTATCCCCACATATTGTTTGGAGTCCACCCATAAATTTTATTATAATTTTGGTCTCCGTTAAATACATGTGATAATGATTTTTAGACTTATTCCTTAATTACGATAATCGATCGCAAACACCTTAACCTTGGGCAATCGGATTTTCCTTTGCACAAATTTCTCTGTGGGTCATTAGTAGGGCTACCAACGTGTAAGGTCTCGGGTCTTTAGTGGATCCTTATTGGGTCTGTAGTGGTTCTATGTGGTCGACGACAAGACCATTGTCGTTGACTTGGGGTTGACGGCCAGGGCTTGCCGTTGAGTCAAACTCAGCGTCCAACGATGTGGACGTTTGAGATTGAACTCAACGACATGGGATCTGGACGTCAGTCTGTAGGCGGTTCAGTAGGCGACCAGTGATGTTGACGTCGACTGGTCGGGCCTGTTGAAATAGGGCAGCCCGAGAACAGAACCCATCTTTCTCCTTTCCTCTCCTTCCCTCCACCTTTGCTTTTCTTGATTTCCGCAGCTTCTGTTGGTTGATCTGAGCTAGTGGGAAGCCCCTGGATCGTGTGGCGTTGCTTGATCGGGCGGGAAACGCGAGATTTTGGTGTGATTCGCGTGGAGTCTTCGGGGGAATCCGGCGCGATTAGTGGCTGTTTGGGGATTTTTAAGGCTTTCTGAGGTAGGGACTTAACTCCTACAACCTTCCTCATCAAACCAGCATGCTCAATTAAGTGAATTGGTGTGCAAATCATGGTTTAGGGTTGGGTTGTATCATGCCGGGATTTTGGGTAAATTGGACAATCTAGGTGTTAGACTGTTTAATTTCGTTGTGCTGGTAGTTTATATTGATGAGAGGAAGTGTTTCCCTCCATCAGTCGAGGTTCTGTTGGGTGGTTCTGCCCATTAGAACTGATTTGGTTCAGTTCTGGGTTTAGGGGACTGAAGATATCAACGTCCACATCTGTTGACGTTGAGATCTTCAGGGGTGATTTAAACGACAAGGTCGATTGCCGTTTAATCAGGATAAACGACATGGTGAGTGCCGTTTACCTCATATTGGCGGCAATCGATGTGGCCGTTAATCTCCTGTCTCCCAGCAGACTTGAGTTGTGTGTTTAGAGGCGATTGACATGTGATGTCCGCTCTAATAGCACAAGTGGGCCAGGCTTAGAGTGTGACTCCGCCTGTGCATTTGAGTAGTTGTTTGTGGCACGAGGTGTTTACTTATTGTACGGAGTTTCAGACGTTGAGTGTGTTCCGTCTGTTGTACGCGCGTTGCGTTACCGTGTACCCGTTTCTGTTGTGTTACCTAGGCGTGGGTGCGACTCCGTCTAGACGACTAGTGTGTGGTTATCCTCCGCTAGTGAGCCAGGACGTCGAGTGCGACTCTGTCCTGTGCGTACTCCTTGTGGTGGTTTTGAGCCGGTCTCCGTGGAGCCCCTTCTCTACCGCTAGGGTCAAGCGTAGGGAAAAACCGGTCGTGGACCAGACGCGAGAGAGAGCGTCTGTAGTGTGCACACGTGGCTAGGGTTGAGAGCCTCTGTGGTGACGGGACGCCGAGCCACAGACCCTAGCTGAGTCCTACTTGCTGTGTGTGTGAGTGTGTGTTACTGAGCCGCGAGGTTTACAGTTTTGTGTTGTGGTGCGACGTGTACTTACTTTCAGTTTTTACTTTCCGCACTTTAGTTTAGTTGCCGGTGGGGTTACTTTTCCCTACTGGGTCTCTTTCTTGAGACTCACTCCCTTCCCTTTCAGGTGGGTCTTCGTCGACTCCCGTTCCAGGCGAGTCTAGCCACTCCGGTGTTGGTGCTCCCTAGCTGCAGTGAGTAGTACCTTTCTGTTGTACTTCTGTACTCTGTACTTTGCTCAGACTCTGAGGTTGTATATGATATGTTCATATTGTGGAATTTTACAGCTTTACATGGTGTGTATCTTCTTACATATAGTCTCCTCGGACTTCACTTCCTACCCTTCCGAGCTTGTCTCGTGGGTTAGCGGGTCAGAATTCGGGTTACTGGTTGTTACTGGTAATGCGGATTCTGGGTCGTTACAGTTTGGTATCAGAGCCTGGTCTGATGAGATATATATAAGGAAATACCCATCATGTTAACTCAGAGTATAAAGAGTACAGTTGCAGCTATGTAGCCCGGAGTTAGTTAGTGTATTTATGTGTGTATTTTTGGTTCTGTGTGTAGTACTATGGCTCCTAGGCGACGTCCTAGAGAGGGAGTAGCCGAGCAGGCGACTCATCAGAAGGTTGGAGATGCTCCGCCACCTCAGCAGACGCAGCCTTTGCCACAGGACGCACATAGTGGTATTGTTCCGCCGCCGCCACCTCCACCTCAGGTAGCTCAGGGATTAGACATGACTCGATTTCTTGAGGGGATGGCTCAGTTTGTTGCTCAGCACCGTGACGCGCCGGTACCCCAGGGTGGTACTGGGACGGTGTTGAGGGAGTTCTTGCAGTTTCAGCCTCCTCAGTTTTTGGGCCAGCCTGATCCAGATGCAACGCGAGCATGGTTAGATGCAGTGGAGCGGACTTTTCGTTCCATGGAGTGTGTTCCCGAGGAGCGAGTGCTGTTAGCCAGTTACCAATTGCAGGCGCAGGCGTTGACTTGGTGGTCCGCTGAGTGGGAGACCACTTTTCAGTCTCGCCCACTTAGGCAGATTCCGTGGCAGGAGTTTGTCGTTTCTTTGAGAGAGCCTTCTGTCCTACTTACGTCCGGACGGAGAGGTTGTACCAGTGTGATACCCAAAAAAAAAAAAAATTTATTCATTTTATATTGTGCATGTTTAATTATTTGTTGTGTGTATAGTGTGTGTATTCAATTGTGTGTATTATAATTTCTATATTCCTTATGAACTCATGCATGTATATATATGATATTTTTCGTGAGAATAGGCAATTAGCTAAATTGATGTGTATTGTGTATATAAAATACTAGGCTTGTAATACTTAAGTAATACTATGCATGCTAATCTAATTACCGATGTGCATGTTATGTTTATCTATTTCATGCATAATGTATATAATTATGTTGTAAATGCCTATATATTTATGCATATGATAATTGAAGTATGTGCATGCAAGGATTTCTTTTGTTGTATAAATTATTCATAGATAACTTATTCCAAACTGTATCTTAATAATATTATGCATGCATTATCTAAATCTTGAAGTGCATACCATTCTGCCTATTCCATGGAGGTTGTGTGTAAAAATATACATATATGTATGTTACCTTATACATATGATATCTATCTATTTAATCCTATGTACATCAATTCATCTATAGTATGTGAATAATACATAGATAATATTGTCCATGTAATAGATAATTTGCTATGGACCATGTAAGTATATGTATGCTATTTTCATACAAGTATAAACATACATAATTGTGCATGCATTATCTAGTTATCAATGTATGTAAATCTCATGCGTATGGTGCGTGTTGTACACATAGTAAGAAATTATTATCATACACTTTGTAAATAATCATGAGTTTATTTCTGAGCATGCAATATATATTTAAACGTGTGTGAATTATCTAATTATTGAGGTGCCTATTGTATTTAATTATTTTAATGCACGTAGTTAGTGTTATGGATGTGCGTATGTATACATACATGTGTTATCCTTGTTTAAATAATATTTATCTACTTTAAGCGTGTTAAATTAATTAGGGTATGTAAAGTACTTGGATGATAATATGCATACAATATTTAACTAATAATGGACACATTTTAATCATAAGTTCATGCGTAATGTATGTAATTATGCAATGTGTACGTATGTGTGCATATATGTATGTATTGATGCATATTGTTCTTAATTATGATTAGTGTAAGTTGTAATTAATTAAATATTACATAATGCAAGTATTTTATGTGGTAATGATATATGAAATTATTTTTGCATATACTAAATTATTTTAGTGCATTTATGCATGAAATTCTAGGTTTATCGGTGTTTCGGCTGCCAAGACACTGCTGGCGGCCAGACCTGGACGCCAACCCACAGTGGGCGGCCAGACCTGGACGCCAACCCCCAGTGGGCGGCCAGACCTTGACGTCAACTGCCAGGTTGACTACAACCGATGTTGACGTTAATATCCTGCTGCGTAACGGTTCCAGAATTGTTAATGTCCGTGTTTTGGCTAGTTTCAGATTAGGAAACCCTTCCTAAACCTTTGGTAACCTACCCTAATGCGTACCCAACCCTTGAACCTATAAAATACCCACTCTTGGATGAGGAAAAGGCTTTCAACATTTGGTGAAAACCCTAGCTCCGAGATGGTGAAAAGCTGATCTTTAGGAAGGCCGGATCCATCACTGGAGGTGTTCCCCGAGAGCTACATCAACTGGAGGTAGCCTATACATAGAGGAAGAGATTCCAACTCCGAGGAGCCATCTACATCGACAGGAGAAGAAGATCTAAGGCGTTTCCGAGCACCTTTTTGACAGGGCCGAAAAGGGCTTCACCGACGATTCTGATCTTTGTAGATTTTTTTAAGAGGCAAGTAAACCTAGATCTTGATCCTATACATGTCCCCTAAGTCCTAGGTATTTTTACGGATTTTTCCTCGCGTCCTGGAACCCCGAATTCACCGTTGTATGAAAATTCGTATGTATGTGCTGCTGGGAGCAAGTAGAAGGCAACATAGGTTGCAGTCAAGTTCTTCAGAAGAAGTTGACGGCAACATCCCTTGACGTCTACTTCTTCAGGACCTGAAAGTGTTACTTTTTGATCTTCTTTTGCTGTTTAAATAATTTCTGGACATGGGTATACTCTGAAAATTTTATGGGTAATTGTATACTGTCAGTAAGTCATATCATGAGGTTGCCTAAATTTTCTATGAACCATGTTAATTATTAAAATTCAGTGACTGAGTAATGAGCATGATATGAACATGTTTAAATCTAGTATAAATGGATTTTGTGATGAATTAGTTTTCATAAATTTTCCATGACAGATTGAATGTTGGTATTAGGTTTCTATTCTGTTAATGCCTAAACATATTGATATGTCTCATGCTTAATGATATTTCGATAAATATGTCTGAATTCTAGATTTAATTGTAGAAATTATGTTTACTGTCCGAAAAATCCAAAAATTTCATATGTGACATACTTATTGATGATAACCTGTGATAAAAATTTAGACCTCAATTGATGACAGTAATTATAATTTCTAGTTAAACCGTTGAAATTTCATATATTAGATGTGTTGAATTTGATCTGGTATAATCCTGCAAATATACAGCATGTTAGGACTGTATTGTAAGATGTTTTATTTCTGAAAATAGTAGTTTCATGATTAGGCTAATCAAGACATGTGCAATTGACAAATAAGATACTTAAAGTGATCAATTAATATATGTGAACAATGTAAATAAAGTGTAAGAATGTGATAAAGTGAATGTGTAATAATTGGGCCAAGGAATGACACTGCTACCCTAGAGGCTTCGAGAGCTGTACATAGAAAAGTCCCTATGGAAGGCTCTACATTGTAAAAGTTTGTCCTAAAGGCATTGGGAAAAACCCGGAGGTGGACAAGTACCACTGGATAGGGTGGAGAGAGCTTCTCCCGGTCTGCGCAGTTACCAAGATTCACCACTTCATTGCCTAGGTGGTGGGTATGTGATATGAGTTATGTGATATGAGTTGTGTTATGAGTTATGTGTTATGAGATGTGATGAGTTATGAGTATGAGATATTTGTTTGTGTCCTCTAAAAGGTAGTTAGGACTATGTGTCATGGCATTTTAAGTAATTGGAATATGTATAAAGTGTAAGATTATATGCGAATGTGGCACATGATGAGTGCAAATGATATGATATGTGATAAATGAAAACCAAAGAGTAAATGATGTGAAGAATATGTGAAAAGATATGTAAGAGACAGTTAATGTTATTGAGAGTGTGCTTGCATGTGAAAACCGATGTAGTAATGCATAATGTTCATGTTTTCATGCATTAATTACCTCATTTGCAATATCATGCTTATCATCATGTCATGTAGTTTATTGTTCTCATGTAATAGTGTATGTGAATAAACATGAGTAACCATGTCATTTATGCAACATGAAAGATGAAAATGTAGAATTGTGAATTGGATAAGATAACATATGAACAAATGTAAATCCATGTAATTGAATGTAATTCATGTCAAAACAGCAAGTAAAGTGTAGTTATGAAGGTGATAAATGTATGTAATATTAATTAGATTCCATGCTAGATGTGATGTTTGCTTAGTACAAAGTTTCATGCTTTAGTGCTTATTGTTGCCAACCAATTTGACCATGTTTTAACTTCTCAATTCATGTTATAAAATATGAAACCATGTGTATGAGATGTATGTACATTTAAAACAGCAAGCAAAATGTGAAATTAAATATGAAAAGTGCATGTGAAAAGTGAATAGTCATCATATTAGTTTGTTCATTCCTTTATGTCTAATTCTATGTTCTAGTTGTAGAAATATGTCATGAAATGAATTAATGTGGAAATGAAGGAATCATGTTATGTGTTAAGTGTAGAGAATATGTACAAGTGTATAGTAATAGTATCCATGATTTAGAATAAACATATGATAGAATGAAGCATGTCTAGGTGATTAAAAATGTGTTGATAGCTAAGAGTATGTTCCATGTGTTTGGGAGTTTAAATGATAGTATGTATTCATGAGTGTTTAATAGCTTAATGTGAATGTGATATGTTTAAGATTAAGTCTTTGTTTTACTTGCTGAGTCTTTGGACTCACCCTTGCTTCGGCGTACAGGTTGACAGGTATCCCGTGCTAGGGGGAGAGACGCTATCTTGGAGGAGAGGCTTTTGAGGAGCAAGTAGTAGTTGTATTTTCCTTTCATAGTTGAATAAAAATGTTATTTGGACAATGTAGCTCTTTCATCATGTAATAATGTGGACATTGTCGTTCTATTTTTGCACTATATAGATTGTGGAATATGGGATGGTGATGGACTAAGTTAAATTGTTGTATTTATTCCGCTGAAATCAATTGCTATCTACGTACTTTTCAACCTATCGGCTAGTGTTGGGTTTTATCCCACTGTAATGACGCTCTTTATACCGATGGGGATTGGTATAATCGTACCGGTATGAGGAGGGTCGTTACAGAGATTGGTATCAGAGCCCAAGGTTGAAACTGTACATGGATAGACCATCATCACCACTATATTGCAAAGTCTTTATAGGGAATTGTCCATAAATATAGAAATTACTAATAACGAATGGAAATAGTTAAGGAAGATAGTTAGGATTAGTAACCTAGATTCTAACTAATTAACTATTTTGCAGATTATGGCTGGACGTGGTAGACGTAATGCTCAGTCTAGGAAGTATGAGCAGAACCGCAAGTTAAAGAATTTCGTGAAAGGACTCAAACCATCAGTGAGGACTAGGCTTTTAGAGCTTGATCCCGTACTTTGGAAGAAGTCCTAGGCGTGGCGACCAAGCAAGAGAATAAAGTGGAATCATATCAAGGAGAAAATGAAGCTCAAAAGGAGGAAGCACCAAAACCATTCCAAAGGCAAGATAGGAAGATGAAGAAACTCATGGAAGGTCAACAATCAACTGTGGCATCAGGCAGTGAGAAGCCCGAATGCATTCATTGTGGGAAGCGTCATGGCGGGAATGCATGTTGGCGGATGGAAGGAAGGTGTCTTAGATGTGGCAGCAAAGATCATCGGCTTAAGGAATGTTCGAACCTGAAGACGAAGTTCGTCTCAAGAGATGCTTCATCAGTAATCATAAAGGAGCAAGGATTAGTCGAAATGATCTCGGCGACGTCATTACAGGTACTTGATTCGATCTTCGAGGACGAAGATCTTTTTCAAGAGGGGGAGTGTGATACCCCAAAATTTTATTCATTTTATATTGTGCATGTATAATTATTTGTTGTGTGTATAGTGTGTGTATTCAATTGTGCGTATTATAATTTCTATATTCCTTATGAACTCATGCATGTATATATATGATATTTTTCGTGAGAATAGGCAATTAGCTAAATTGATGTGTATTGTGTATATAAAAATACTAGGCTTGTAATACTTAAGTAATACTATGCATGCTAATCTAATTACCGATGTGCATGTTATGTTTATCCATTTCATGCATAACGTATATAATTATGTTGTAAATGCCTATATATTTATGCATAGGATAATTGAAGTATGTGCATGCAAGAATTTCTTTTGTTGTATAAATTATTCATAGATAACTTATTCCAAACTGTATCTTAATAATATTATGCATGCATTATCTAAATCTTGAAGTGCATATCATTCTGCCTATTCCATGGAGGTTGTGTGTAAAAATATACATATATGTATGTTACCTTATACATATGATATCTATCTATTTAATCCTATGTACATCAATTCATCTATAGTATGTGAATAATACATAGATAATATTGTCCATGTAATAGATAATTTGCTATGGACCATGTAAGTATATGTATGCTATTTTCATACAAGTATGAAACATACATAATTGTGCATGCATTATCTAGTTATCAATGTATGTAAATCTCATGCGTATGGTGCGTGTTGTACACATAGTAAGAAATTATTATCATACACTTTGTAAATAATCATGAGTTTATTTCTGAGCATGCAATATATATTAAACGTGTGTGAATTATCTAATTATTGAGGTGCCTATTGTATTTAATTATTTTAATGCACGTAGTTAGTGTTATGGATGTGCGTATGTATACATACATGTGTTATCCTTGTTTAAATAATATTTATCTACTTTAAGCGTGTTAAATTAATTAGGGTATGTAAAGTACTTGGATGATAATATGCATACAATATTTAACTAATAATGGACACATTTTAATCATAAGTTCATGCGTAATGTATGTAATTATGCAATGTGTACGTATGTGTGCATATATGTATGTATTGATGCATATTGTTCTTAATTATGATTAGTGTAAGTTGTAATTAATTAAATATTACATAATGCAAGTATTTTATGTGGTAATGATATTGAAATTATTTTTGCATATACTAAATTATTTTAGTGCATTTATGCATGAAATACTAGGTTTATCGGTGTTTCGGCTGCCAAGACACTGCTGGCGGCCAGATCTGGACGCCAACCCACAGTGGGCGGCCAGACCTGGACGCCAACCCCCAGTGGGCGGCCAGACCTTGACGTCAACTGTCAGGTTGACTACAACCGATGTTGACGTTAATATCCTGCTGCGTAACGGTTCCAAAATTGTTAATGTCCGTGTTTTGGCTAGTTTCAGATTAGGAAACCCTTCCTAAACCTTTGGTAACCTACCCTAATGCGTACCCAACCCTTGAACCTATAAAATACCCACTCTTGGATGAGGAAAAGGCTTTCAACATTTGGTGAAAACCCTAGCTCCGAGATGGTGAAAAGCTGATCTTTAGAAGGCCGGATCCGTCACTTGGAGGTGTTCCCCGAGGAGCTACATCAACTGGAGGTAGCCTATACATAGAGGAAGAGATTCCAACTCCGAGGAGCCATCTACATCGACAGGAGAAGAAGATCTAAGGCGTTTCCGAGCACCTTTTTGGCAGGGCCGAAAAGGGCTTCACCGACGATTCTGATCTTTGTAGATTTTTTTAAGAGGCAAGTAAACCTAGATCTTGATCCTATACATGTCCCCTAAGTCCTAGGTATTTTTACGGATTTTTCCTCGCGTCCTGGAACCCCGAATTCACCGTTGTATGAAAATTCGTATGTATGTGCTGCTGGGAGCAAGTAGAAGGCAACATAGGTTGCAGTCAAGTTCTTCAGAAGAAGTTGACGGCAACATCCCTTGACGTCTACTTCTTCAGGACCTGAAAGTGTTACTTTTTGATCTTCTTTTGCTGTTTAAATAATTTCTGGACATGGGTATACTCTGAAATTTTATGGGTAATTGTATACTGTCAGTAAGTCATATCATGAGGTTGCCTAAATTTTCTATGAACCATGTTAATTATTAAAATTCAGTGACTGAGTAATGAGCATGATATGAACATGTTTAAATCTAGTATAAATGGATTTTGTGATGAATTAGTTTTCATAAATTTTCCATGACAGATTGAATGTTGGTATTAGGTTTCTATTCTGTTAATGCCTAAACATATTGATATGTCTCATGCTTAATGATATTTCGATAAATATGTCTGAATTCTAGATTTAATTGTAGAAATTATGTTTACTGTCCGAAAAATCCAGAAATTTCATATGTGACATACTTATTGATGATAACCTGTGATAAAAATTTAGACCTCAATTGATGACAGTAATTATAATTTCTAGTTAAACCGTTGAAATTCATATATTAGATGTGTTGAATTTGATCTGGTATAATCCTGCAAATATACAGCATGTTAGGACTGTATTGTAAGATGTTTTATTTCTGAAAATAGTAGTTTCATGATTAGGCTAATCAAGACATGTGCAATTGACAAATAAGATACTTAAAGTGATCAATTAATATATGTGAACAATGTAAATAAAGTGTAAGAATGTGATAAAGTGAATGTGTAATAATTGGGCCAAGAATGACACTGCTACCCTAGAGGCTTCGAGAGCTGTACATAGAAAAGTCCCTATGGAAGGCTCTACATTGTAAAAGTTTGTCCTAAAGGCATTGGGAAAAACCCGGAGGTGGACAAGTACCACTGGATAGGGTGGAGAGAGCTTCTCCCGGTCTGCGCAGTTACCAAGATTCACCACTTCATTGCCTAGGTGGTGGGTATGTGATATGAGTTATGTGATATGAGTTGTGTTATGAGTTATGTTATGAGATGTGATGAGTTATGAGTATGAGATATTGTTTGTGTCCTCTAAAAGGTAGTTAGGACTATGTGTCATGGCATTTTAAGTAATTGGAATATGTATAAAGTGTAAGATTATATGCGAATGTGGCACATGATGAGTGCAAATGATATGATATGTGATAAATGAAAACCAAAGAGTAAATGATGTGAAGAATATGTGAAAAGATATGTAAGAGACAGTTAATGTTATTGAGAGTGTGCTTGCATGTGAAAACCGATGTAGTAATGCATAATGTTCATGTTTTCATGCATTAATTACCTCATTTGCAATATCATGCTTATCATCATGTCATGTAGTTTATTGTTCTCATGTAATAGTGTATGTGAATAAACATGAGTAACCATGTCATTTATGCAACATGAAAGATGAAAATGTAGAATTGTGAATGGGATAAGATAACATATGAACAAATGTAAATCCATGTAATTGAATGTAATTCATGTCAAAACAGCAAGTAAAGTGTAGTTATGAAGGTGATAAATGTATGTAATATTAATTAGATTCCATGCTAGATGTGATGTTTGCTTAGTACAAAGTTTCATGCTTTAGTGCTTATTGTTGCCAACCAATTTGACCATGTTTTAACTTCTCAATTCATGTTATAAATTATGAAACCATGTGTATGAGATGTATGTACATTTAAAACAGCAAGCAAAATGTGAAATTAAATATGAAAAGTGCATGTGAAAAGTGAATAGTCATCATATTAGTTTGTTCACTCCTTTATGTCTAATTCTATGTTCTAGTTGTAGAAATATGTCATGAAATGAATTAATGTGGAAATGAAGGAATCATGTTATGTGTTAAGTGTAGAGAATATGTACAAGTGTATAGTAATAGTATCCATGATTTAGAATAAACATATGATAGAATGAAGCATGTCTAGGTGATTAAAAATGTGTTGATAGCTAAGAGTCTGTTCCATGTGTTTGGGAGTTTAAATGATAGTATGTATTCATGAGTGTTTAATAGCTTAATGTGAATGTGATATGTTTAAGATTAAGTCTTTGTTTTACTTGCTGAGTCTTTGGACTCACCCTTGCTTCGGCGTACAGGTTGACAGGTATCCCGTGCTAGGGGGAGAGACGCTATCTTGGAGGAGAGGCTTTTGAGGAGCAAGTAGTAGTTGTATTTTCTTTTCATAGTTGAATAAAAATGTTGTTTGGACAATGTAGCTCTTTCATCATGTAATAATGTGGACATTGTCGTTCTATTTTTTTGCACTATATAGATTGTGGAATATGGGATGGTGATGAACTAAGTTAAATTGTTGTAATTATTCCGCTGAAATCAATTGCTATCTACGTACTTTTCAACCTATCGGCTAGTGTTGGGTTTTATCCCACTGTAATGACGCTCTTTATACTGATGGGGATTGGTATAATCGTACCGGTATGAGGAGGGTCGTTGGACTTGCAGCAGAGGGACTCTACTGTAGGCAGTACAGGGCTAGATTTGTGAGCTAGGGCGTTATGCTCCGCAGATTATGGGAGATGAGGGTCTGAGGACTCAGCAGTTGGTGAGAGGCTTGAGGCCAGAGCTCAAGCAGGCGCTGATAGTTTCACGCGTTACAGATTTGGATGCGGCCCATCAGACAGCGGCAGCGTTGGAGGCAGACACCTTGCGGACTCGTGCTCGGAGTGCAGAGGTTCAGACGCAGGTAGTTCCTTCTCAGCCTCGACAGCAGCAGGGCACTGTGCAGACAGCTCCGAGGACTGCGACTTCCTACGCGTCCACTTCTACTGGGACGACGGCGAAGTCAGGATCTCGGAGGAAGTTTCGGCGTGATAGGAGGCAGGCAGAGCAGAGGCAGCAGTCGGTTGGGAGTGTTCAGCAGCCGACAGGTCAGCCTTCGCAGCAGGTACAGTGTACTTTTGCTGGTCAGTGTTACCGGTGTGACCAGATGGGTCATATGGCGCGAGATTGTCCTTTGCTACCTCGTGTGCCGCAGCAGCAGACTCAGTCACAGCCCCGAGTGCAGCAGCAGCAGCAGGCACCTGTGCAGCAGCGTCAGCAGACCGGAGGTTCTGGTGGGTCGAAAGGTAGAGGTCGTGTTACCCACTTGACTCGTGCAGACGCGGAGGACAGCTCACCTGGTTGAAGGTACTGTTTCAGTTTTTGGTTGTGCAGCTAGAGTCTTGTTTGATTCCAGTGCCTCTCACTCTTTTGTGTCTGAGGACTTTTTAGACTCCCTTGGAGAGTTGAGTTCGGGAGAGTCTGTTGAGTTAGCAGTAGAGTTGCCGACAGGGGACTTTGTCCTTACGTCCTACTGTCTCGAGGAGGTACCTGTGCAGTTGCAGGATAGTTGTTGTCAGCCCGTCTGTTTGCCTTGCAGTTACATGACTATGATGTGATTTTGGGTATGGACTGGTTAGAGCGGTATGGTGCAGTGATGGATTGCCAAAAGAAGAGGGTGCACTTGCGGATACCTAGGGAAGCGGCATTCTACTTACAGGGTATCGTACTTCTTACTTCTCGCTTTTTAGTTCTGCTTTGAGGGTAGGGAGGTTACTTGCTTCTGGTTGTCAGGGTTTCCTAGTTTCTGCAGTGACTCTTGACCAGATTGCCACGGGAGTGGGGGACATTCCCGTAGTGTGTGAGTTTCCGGATGTTTTTCCGAAAGAGTTGCCTGGTCTTCCACCAGAGAGAGAGAGATTGAGTTTACTGTAGAGTTGGTTCCTGGCACTTTACCTTTTGCGCAGGCACCGTACCGTATGGCACCAGCAGAGTTGAGGGAGTTGAAGAGGCAGTTTGAGGAGTTGTTGGAGAAGGGCTATATTCGTCCTAGCTTTTCTCCGTGGGGGTCACCTGTTTTGTTTGTCGGAAGAAGGATGGTAGCCTGAGGTTGTGTATTGATTATAGGAAGCTAAATCAAGTGACCATCAAGAATAGGTATCCTTTGCCTAGGATTGATGATCTCTTTGATCAGCTTCAGTCTGCTCGTGTCTTCTCAAAGATTGACTTGAGGTCGGGCTACTATCAGTTGCGGATTAGAGATTCGGACATGAGAGGACTGCTTTTCGGACCAGATATAGACACTTTGAGTTTTTGGTGATGCCGTTTGGGCTCACCAATGCTCCAGCAGCCTTCATGGATCTGATGCACCGGGTGTTCCACCAGTTCTTGGACCGGTTTGTCGTAGTGTTTGTTGACAACATTCTGGTATACTCCACTTCGGAGGAGGAGCACGCCGAGCACCTGAGGATCGTGTTGCAGACCTTGCGAGAGCACCAGTTGTATGCCAAAACTTAGTAAGTGTGAGTTTTGGCTACAGCAGGTTCACTTTTTGGGGCACGTGATCTCAGGTGGGGGAGTTTCTGTGGATCCAGCGAAGGTTGAGGCAGTTTTGCAGTGGGAGAGTCCCAGATCTGTGTCTGAGATTCGTAGCTTTCTGGGTTTGGCAGGTTACTACCGCAGGTTTGTTCGAGATTTTTCTCAGGTTGCTGCACCCTTGACTCGGTTGACGAGAAAAGGAGTTCCGTTTGAGTGGTCGGAGCAGTGTGAGCAGAGCTTCATAGAGTTGAAGCGACTGCTTACGTCGGCGCCAGTTCTTGCCTTACCTTCAGGTGAGGAGGGTTTTGAGGTTTGCACAGATGCTTCAGGTGTTGGTTTGGGTGCGGTCTTGATGCAGCAAGGCCGGGTGGTGGCTTATGCGTCTCTCCAGCTTAAGCCCCACGAGGAGAGTTACCCGACCCACGACCTAGAGCTTGCAGTTGTGGTGTTGCTTTGCGGATTTGGCGTCTTTACCTGTACGGAGTGAGTTTTGTAGTCCGTACCGACCACCAGAGTTTGAGATATGTGTTTTCTCAGAGGGATCTGAATATGAGGCAGCGTCGATGGATGGAATATCTGAAGGACTATGATTTCAGCATTGAGTATAAGCCTGGAAAGGCGAATGTAGTTGCAGATGCCTTGAGTAGGAAAGCATAGATGAGTCATCTGATGCTTAGAGAGTGGCAGTTGTGGCAGTCTGCGACAGAGGGTCTTTCAGAGTTTCATCGGTCGTCGTCAGTGTGTGTTGGGCAGTTTGTTAGCAGCTCCCGCCGTTGTGAGACAGGTTGCTGAGGCTCAGCAGGCAGATCCCGAGTTGTGCAGTGTGTTGCTTCTCCCAGAGGTTGGCTTTGTGAGGACGGGACTGTTAGGTTCCGAGATAGACTCTATGTTCCTGTTGAGGAGTCTATCAGGAGAGTTGTGTTGCAGGAGGCACATGGTTCCAGGTACTCTATTCATCCAGGGGCGACCAAGATGTACCACAGGTTGAGACGTCAGTTTTGGTGGCCTGGGATGAAGAGAGACATAGCGGCTTTTGTTGCTGGGTGTTTAGTCTGTCAGCAGGTGAAGGCCGAACATCAGCGTCCAGGAGGACTTGTGCAGCCGTTAGAGATTTCGATGTGGAAGTGGGACCACGTGACGACTGACTTTGTTTGTGGTTTGTCGAGGACAGCTGGAGGTTTTGACAGCATTGGGTTCTTGTGGACAGATTGACGAAGACTGCCAGATTCTTGCCTGTCAGGACTAGTTGGGGTGTGAGTAGGTTGGCCGCGTTGTACGTAGAGCGGATTGTTCCTTTGCATGGAGTGCCGATCTCTATTGTGTCAGACAGGGATCCTCGCTTCACTTCTGGGTTCTGGCGTAGTTTCCAGAGAGCCTTGGGGACAGAGTTGGCTTTTAGTTCCGCCTACCACCCTCAGTCAGACGGTCAGTCAGAGCGGACTATCCAGACTTTGGAGGACATGCTTAGAGCTTGTTGCCTGGAGTGGCAGGGGTCATGGACAGCTCACTTGTCGTTGGTCGAGTTCGCATATAATAATAGTTATCACTCCAGTATCGGTTTGGCACCATATGAGGCTTTGTACGGACGACCGTGTCGCACTCCTCTTGACTGGTTCGAGGTTGGCGAGCGAGTTGTCACGGGGCCGGAGTTGGTTCAGCAGTCAGTTGAGGTAGTTCAACTTGTGAGACAGAGACTTCAGTCAGCTCAGAGTCGGCAGAAAAGTTATGCAGATCAGCGCAGGCGACCGTTCGAGTTTCAGGTAGGAGACCAGGTGTTTGTTCGTGTGTCTCCTATGAAGGGAGTGGTGAGGTTCGGTAAGCGTGGAAAGTTGAGTCCTCGCTTTATGGGCCTTTTACCATTATTGAGCGTGTCGGAGGTTTGGCGTACAGACTTGAGCTTCTGTCAGAGTTGGCAGCAGTACACGACGTGTTCCACGTGTCGATGCTTCGGAGGTACCTTTCTGACGAGTCTCACGTTCTGCAGAGTGCAGAGTGGTCTGAGGTGACTCCAGTGTTGACTGTACCAGAGTTTCCGTTGCACATTGAGGATCGCCGAGTTCAAAGGTTGAGGAACAAGGCAATCCCTTTAGTTCGTATTGCGTGGCAGCGGCACTCCAGTGGTGAGTCGACATGGGAGCGGAGGACGAGATGCGCAAGCAGTTTCCGTACCTCTTTGGTGAGTCTTCTTCCTTGTATTGTTTGAATTTTGAGGGCAAAATTCCTTAAGGGGGAGGGCTGTAAGGTCTCGGGTCTTTAGTGGATCCTTATTGGGTCTGTAGTGGTTCTGTGTGGTCGACGACAAGACCATTGTCGTTGACTTGGGGTTGACGGCCAGGGCTTGCCGTTGAGTCAGAGTCAGCGTCCAACGATGTGGACGTTTGAGATTGAACTCAACGACATGGGATCTGGACGTCAGTCTGTAGGCGGTTCAGTAGGCGACCAGTGATGTTGACGTCGACTGGTCGGGCCTGTTGAAATAGGGCAGCCCGAGAACAGAACCCATCTTTCTCCTTTCCTCTCCTTCCCTCCACCTTTGCTTTTCTTGATTTCCGCAGCTTCTGTTGGTTGATCTAAGCTCGTGGGAAGCCCCTGGATCGTGTGGCGTTGCTTGATCGGGCAGAAAACGTGAGATTTTGGTGTGATTCGCGCGGAGTCTTCGGGGGAATCCGGCGCGATTAGTGGTTGTTTGGGGATTTTTAAGGCTTTCTGAGGTAGGGACTTAACTCCTACAACCTTCCTCATCAAACCAGCATGCTCAATTAAGTGAATTGGTGTGCAAATCATGGTTTAGGGTTGGGTTGTATCATGCCGGGATTTGGGTAAATTGGACAATCTAGGCGTTAGACTGTTTAATTTCGTTGTGCTGGTAGTTTAGATTGATGAGAGGAAGTGTTTCCCTCCATCAGTCGAGGTTCTGTTGGGTGGTTCTACCCATTGGAACTGATTTGGTTCAGTTCTGGGTTTAGGGGACTGAAGATATCAACGTCCACATCTGTTGACGTTGAGATCTTCAGGGGTGATTTAAACGACAAGGTCGATTGCCGTTTAATCAGGATAAACGACATGGTGAGTGTCGTTTACCTCATATTGGCGGCAATCGATGTGGCCGTTAATCTCCTGTCTCCCAGCAGACTTGAGTTGTGTGTTTAGAGGCGATTGACATGTGATGTCCGCCCTAATAGCACAAGTGGGCCATGCTTAGAGTGTGACTCCGCCTGTGCATTTGAGTACTTGTTTGTGGCACGAGGTGTTTACTTATTGTACGGAGTTTCAGACGTTGAGTGTGTTCCGTCTGTTGTATGCGCGTTGCGTTACCGTGTACCCGTTTCTATTGTGTTACCTAGGCGTGGGTGCGATTCCGTCTAGACGACTAGTGTGTGGTTATCCTCCGCTAGTGAGCCAGGACGTCGAGTGCGACTCTGTCCTGTGCGTACTCCTTGTGGTGGTTTTGAGCCGGTCTCCGTGGAGCCCCTTCTCTACCGCTAGGGTCAAGCGTAGGGGAAAAACCGGTCGTGGACCAGACGCGAGAGAGAGCGTCTGTAGTGTGCACACGTGGCTAGGGTTGAGAGCCTCTGTGGTGACGGGACGCCGAGCCACAGACCCTAGCTGAGTCCTACTTGCTGTGTGTGTGAGTGTGTGTTACTGAGCCGCGAGGTTTACAGTTTTGTGTTGTGGTGCGACGTGTACTTACTTTCAGTTTTTACTTTCCGCACTTTAGTTTAGTTGCCGGTGGGGTTACTTTTCCCTACTGGGTCTCTTTCTTGAGACTCACTCTCTTCCCTTTCAGGTGGGTCTCGTCGACTCCCGTTCCAGGCGAGTCTAGCCACTCCGGTGTTGGTGCTCCCTAGCTGCAGTGAGTAGTACATTTCTGTTGTACTTCTGTACTCTGTACTTTGCTCAGACTCTGAGGTTGTATATGATATGTTCATATAGTGGAATTTTACAGCTTTACATGGTGTGTATCTTCTTACATATAGTCTCCTCGGACTTCACTTCCTACCCTTCCGAGCTTGTCTCGTGGGTTAGCGGGTCAGAATTTGGGTTACTGGTTGTTACTGATAATGCGGATTCTGGGTCGTTACACAACGGGTCGGAGTCGGAATCGAAAATGGGTGTTTCCGCTTCCGCTTCCTATAAGAAATTTCAGAGTCGAAAACGGAAACAGAAAAGGGTGTTTTCGCTTCCGCATCCATTTCCTCTTTCTATCGGAAAATTGGAAACGGAAACGGAAACAAAACGGAAACTTCGGATGTAACAACATTTGTACAATTAGAATTAATTTATAAATTACAAGTATATTAATTATTAAATTATGAATAGTTTCAAATGTAAATTTAATAATCTTTTCTACCGTATCTTCTTCATCATGTACATTATAATGACCCTTACTAAATGAAGTATAACAACATCAAATTAGTATGGTAAATCATATAGTGATATATAATGGTTGAGTAATAGATAATCAATATATTAGATATAAATATCATTAGAGAAAAAAACTGCCAATAATTGGGACTAGAATAGATGACATTTACATATAGATGGGAGGTGAGAGACAATGAGTTAAAAATTGAAGAGCCAAACTTTTTAGTTTGAGGAGATGTTATTATAAAAATATTATATATTATATATTAAAGTTATCGAAAACAGAAACGGAAAAGCGGATGCGGAATTAGGTGTTTCCGCTTCCGCATCCTATAAGAATTTGGATATCCATTCCCGCTTCCGCTAAGCTATCGAAAAGTTCTTTTCGGAGTTCCGCATCCTATAAAAAATGCGGAAACGGGTCGGCTAAATGGAATTCGGAGGTCCATTGGCAGCCCTAGTCATTAGGGAGTATTATTTAGAGTTGAACTATGGTTTTTATGGAATTTTCTAATGGGTTTTTTTTTATGTACGATAATGGCACGTACATTTTTTCTATTTCACTGATATTGAATTTATCATTTTCAATTTATTTCTAATTTTTCAATTACTAAATTTTTGGGTTGTTACATTCCCATTGTGCTGCATCTCTTGGTTCCGATGTGGGTTGGTATAACTAGATTGGGTCTAAGAGGGACGTTACAAACAGTTAGTAGATCAATATACAAATGGCCCCATTTGAAGAACCGTATGGTAGGAATTGTAGTAAAAGGCAATGGTTAGCCCAGATCTAGTCCAAAACACAACCAAAAGCATTCAACTCATTCTATATAAATTGAATATTGTTCATTCACATAAAAGAGTTATGTAGATAGAAGAAGGAGAGACCTGAAATTTCAAGTGGGAGATCATGTTTTCCTCAAAGTGTCTCCTACTCGTGGAATGCAACATGTTGGAGTCAAAGGCAAACTGCGTCCCAAATTCATTAGCCCTTTTGAGATACTTGAAAGGGTTGGTGAAGTAGCACATAGATTGGAATTACCAACACACTTGGCATTTGTCCACAATGTCATGAATCCATGCTAAGAAGATATGTCTATGATGCAATACATGTGGTTAGACATAAGGACCTTGTGCTGCACAAAGACTTGTCCTATGAAGAACAGATCAAGATATTATATCACAAGCTTCACCAACTGAAGAATCGAGTCATTTGAATAGTGAAGGTCCAATGTAGCAAGCATGGATAAGAAGAAGCCACATGGGAGCTATAAGAGACATTAAGAAGAAATACCTAAACTTATTCTCAGGTTAGTCTCTTTAAATTCTACATATATTATATGAATTTTGGGGACTGAAGTCTTTTAAGTGAGGGAGGATGTAACAACCTGAATATTTAAATTACAAGTAAATAAAGATTTTCATAAAGAAAAATTAATAAATTTCTAATGCTCAAAAGTCCATTAATAAATTGGGTTAAAAAGGACTAAACGTTAAGTTAAATGGACCATAACCTGCGCCTAAAACCTTACCCAATAAAGGAATACAAAATTCAGCACAATTCCTAACTAAAATAGAAATTAAAGATAGAAACTAGTTCCAATCCAAGTTAGAATCAGACTGAGAATCATACATGTATGGAAGAATTCAAATTAGGACTCTATTAATGGAGAAAATTCAATCTCCATTGAGCTGGAAAAAGGAGGCTCCAAATTTAGGAAACTAAAAGGGAAATTGCATGACCCTTACAGTTTGATTCCAATTCGAAGTGGGAATCCTAAAGCCTCAACCCATATAAATATAACCAAATATCCTTCCTAGCCGCCTTTATTGTTGTTGGAAACTTCTTGACCTGGGAAGGGCTGGCTAGAGAGAGAAAAGACTATAGCAAATTTGAGAGACCTGCTGCACTACATCATCCTTAATTCCTTCTGCAAGAATAAACCAAACAGGTAGGTAGTCCTTGTTCCTGGCTCAACTAAAGGTTCCAATAAGTATTGTCTTAAGCTAAACATGAATAAAACTTCCTGTAGATGTTATCACAGTAGAAAAACAAATAAGAGTTTCTATAGATTCTCCCATACACTTAGAATCACGTGCACCATGTTTTTGTTCCAAATTGTTATTGTTCTTCATGAAAATTTCTGATATACATGGTTAATGTTGTTTAAAAAGCTATATTCATATGCTTCTCGTGATGTACTTGAGAGTTTCTTGAATCCCTTCACTGTTTCATGGTTTCCTCTCTTCTTGATTTTCGTTCCTAAATTCTTTGATCATTAGTTAATATTTGTTCATAGAAATTCTATCACAGTCAAAAGTCCTCCAAAAGTATTTATTGCTATTAATCGGCCAAGATTTGGGTAACAGATTGTTATTTATATGAGTTCCAGTTGTTTAGTACGCAAAGTCGCAGATTGTTAAATTATTCCAGTCCCAGTTTGTTGAATAGACAAGAGCCAGACTGATCTTTATTCAAGTCCCATATTATTAAATTTACTAGTCTCGAGACTGGTGAATTGAATTCCAGATTATTTAATTATTAAATTATCAAGTCTGTGAAAGTTACAATAAATTAAATTCTAAATTATTAGATAATTAAGCCTCAGATCGAAAATAATAGAGTATTAACATATCGAGTCCTAGTAAAAGAGAGAGTTTTGAAACGAGTCTTAAAATCAACTCCCAGACACAAGACCAAAACGAATCTTAAAATCAAGTACTAGACACAAGTCCAAAACGAGTCATAAAATCGAGTTCCAAACACAAGCCGAAAACAAGTCATAAAATCGAGTCCCAGACAAACTCAAAACAAGTCTTATAATCCAGTTCAAGACACAAATCCAGAGTCTTAAAAATTGAGTCTCAAAGAATTGACTCTCAAGACTTGTCAAAGAATCAACAATCAGACTTTAAGAAATTGACTCCATGTGATACAAAATTTGACTCTCTTAAATAATCGACTCTATAAACATAATAAATCAACTCTCTTAATGAGGAATCGATTAAAAGAATCGACTCCATAAAGATTAAGAATCAACTCCCTGAGTAAAGGATCAACTCTGTAAAGATTTAAAAATCAACTCTCAAGTTTAATGAATCGATTTCCAGACCCATCGTTGTCAATCAATCGATCTAAACCGATTGTTTGGCCAACCGACTTATTATCCAATATTGCCAAGTTTCTAGAAGTGTCCATCCGTAGACTAACTTGATTTTCTAATATTGCCTTGTTTTATGTGTTAATTTTGGTCAATCTTTTCTTATTCTTTGGTTGACCAAATAAACTTCCAATTGTTTAATGCCTTGATTCTTATCTTGATGGTTCTTGACTTGTTACATGCTTAATTTGTACTGGTGACCCTAGTGGATTCTGTAATATGTTAAAATGGGCAAATACTTCCTTGTTTCGTCATCATGTTTAACTTGTACTTGATCTTGATGTCTTATCACTATTACCTATACTTGTCCTTTCACATGACTATTTACTGTAACTAGTTAATCATTTAAACTTGCTTAGACTCACATGACTATTCACTGTAACTAGTTAATCATTTAAATCTTACTGAGTGTCTAACTTATCTAGATATTTACATGTTTTTCAAGTGAAAAGATAGAGGATGAATACACCAAAGGGTAAGGACAGGAGTGATGTGTCATGATGCTATTAGATGTTGTCTCAATTATAGTAAAGTCTCTCGCACTTATGCATTTCTATCTTCGTGTCATAATGGGCCCTATGTTATAACTCTGATTAGAAGTTGTAAAAGACCATATCAAATGAAATTTATAAGAGAAATTGATGGCTGATTTATACTTAATATTGAGTTTTGATTAATAGATGATGTTATAGTTAGATATTACTCTGATTGTTCCACTGCATGCTGAATAAGTTACTCAAATTATCTGGCTCATGTCCCTATATTCAACATGGCACAACACCGAACCCAAAACAGAAGTAATGGTTGTTCATTTATCATGGTTAATGAAAACTTTATAAAGCTACTAATTAATATCAATAGAAATAAGTTTCATTTGTTTGTAATACTGACCTTCATAAGTCCACCTGCTCATTACGGACACACTAGTTTAGATGTAGTCTAGATGACATAGATCGTTCACTACTTAGACGCGACTGCAAACGGCTCATTATTTAACAGCCTTATTTGGACTAATTTGTCCAACCCCAAATAATAGGATAAAACTCTAATGATGATGATGGCCACGACGATGATTTGAACTAATTCATAATTAGGCCATGTTGCCCAGATAGCAAGCCCAGAGGGGGGTGAATGGATTGCTAAAAATCTTTTTGAATAAAACCTGTCAATAAAAATACTTAACAGAAAAACTAAGACAGATAGTTAGAGTTAGTTAGAGTTAGTCAGAGTTAAGACAAACAAGCAATCACACAACAACAGGAGATTTTTATCATGTTTCGGACCTCCTATCCCAAGGAGTCCTACGCCCAGTCCCTAAGCAACAACTTGGGATTTCACTAACCAAGAGTACTGTCCCTCTTAAGGACTCTTACACATCCAGCAGCAGCTGGCCTTCTCTTCTATCCCCGAAGAGGTACAAATCACTACTTGATACACAGGTCTTCCTTCCTCAATGAAGGGAATAACAAGCACTTGTTTCCAACAGGTCTTCTCTTCACAACCGAAGAGGAACACATAGAGAATTATGTAAAAAGGTGAATGACCCCTAGACCAAGCTTATAGGAAACTGCTTGATCTGAGGCGATGTCTGAGAGACAAAGATTTCCAACAAGAAAATCTCTCAAAACTACAAAAGCTCTCCAAATGCTAAGCAAATGAAAAAGAGAGCTGAGAGATAAAAGGTTTTGGAATGAAATGAATGAGCTCTCTCTTTGCTGATGCTCGCAAGTTCTTGGCACGTTCAAAAGTGTGTATCTCTTGTGTGTATCCGTGTCTTCTATTCTTCATGGAGTCATCAGTCTTCTATATATCTTCTCTTGGAAAATATATATGTTGGAGTGTTCGTTGTCTCTATGTTTGAAGCACGTTAGACTACATGGTCCGAGGTGTGCAATAAGTAAGCTTGCAGTCATTTAATGCTCTGGAAGACAAATATGAAAGGAGAAGGTTCATCCAGATATCTTTCACTTCAGGTTGTCCAACGTTGTGAGATTTGGTACTGTCAAAGACCTGTACGTAATAAATACCAAAGCATAGATAGCTAGACTATCTCTATGCTGTCAGTCAATGTTAGAAGACATGCTATAAAAATATACACCAAAATAGAAATGCCATTCTATCACCCTGAAAGGTGTTTTCAATAGAAACACAGGTATGGAAGGCACACAGATGTGTGACATGCAGAGAAGTGTTCAGTCACAATAAATGTTACGTGGTGCAAGATATAAAGATATACGCGGGAAGACTTGAACTCCACAGTGTTTGAAAATATGTTTGAAATATCATGGAGAATGGATATTTTCAAATTTGTCTGGAAGGATAATAATATTAAAAGTATATGACAATACATTCAAGACATAATCGTTGTGAAGAGAGTTGATGTAAACATGAAATCAATGATATGTACATAAATGAAATCCATGATGAAATGAAATCGATGTGATTCATGTATATAAGGTGAAATCGTTGTTAATGATAAAGAAATCGTTGTGTTGATGAAATCATTGTTCTACTTGTGAAATTGTTGTGTGAGCAAATCATTGTTCAAGTAGAAGCAGATCGTTGTTTGAGCAAATCGTTGTTTAAGTGAATGCAAATCGTTGTTTGCGACCAAATCGTTATATAAGTGAAGGTAAATCGTTGTTTACTATCAAATCATTATTTAAGTGAAAGCAAATTGTTATAGGGATCAAATCGTTGTTTTTCTTAACGAAACGTTACAGCAATCAAATCGTTGTTTAACTTATCGAATCGTTACAGCGATCAAATCGTTGTTTTTATTAACGAATCGTTACAGCGATCAAATCGTTGTTTTACTTATCGAATCATTACAGCGATCAAATCGTTGTTTTACTTATGAAATCGATGTGAGACCGAAATCGTTGTTTCACTTATGAAATCGATGTGAGACCGAAATCGTTGTTTCACTTATGAAATCGATGTGAGACCGAAATCGTTGTTTCACTTATGAAATCGATGTGAGACCGAAATCGTTATTTCACTTATGAAATCGATGTGAGACCAAAATCGTTATTTCTCTTAAGAAATCGATGTTCTATCAAGGAAATCGATGTGTTCTTAGAAGAAATCCATGCTCTGAACTTTAAATAACAGTGAGAGAATAACTTATAGATTTTGCTTGCATTATTTCCTGTGGATGAACTTCAGAAAAGATTGTTAGAAAATATTTGTTAAGGTTTTGTTAATCACCAAAATTATATATAATAAATAAAATTATATATGGGGATGAACTGATCATCAATCTCCCCTTTTTTGGTGATGACAAAACATAACATAAAAATGTAAAGTATTGAAATGAATTTAAATAAATTTACTGTCCAAATTTAGATGAATTTGATAAATTGAAGGAATGTATTTCAGAATATTTTATTTTCTCCCCCTTTTTGTCATTAAGCAAAAAGACATACAAAGAGACAAAGAAAGAAGAGAGAAAAGATAAATGGGAGGCAAAAAAACCATTATATTAGATTACTGAGGGGGTACAGAGATATAGAAGACAGGTGACAAGAGAGAGGCATGGCGAGTGATGATTGGCCAAGCCTTGAGTTCCTGCTCTTCAAAATATTGTTGAAATGCACTCTAAGCAATAGTGTAGGAAGGCCCCATAACAGGAACCATTCTCTGGATGTGAAGTTGCCTCTGAGCTTCCAAGAAATTGGCATATTCATCTCTACCAAGAGACATCTTATAGGAACTGGATGTGCCAAAGCTGGCATGCTGCAAGAACTGGTCAATTGAAATGGGGTAGAAGATCCGCTGCTTCTTCAGATCCTTTTTCATGGGTACATAAATCTGGTACCTCTGAACCCAAATAACAAACGAATCTTGAACTAAGTGAATGGAGTTCAGATCTAGAAACTCATCAGCAGATAAAGTGGGTTTGTTTGACCTGGATAGAGAGATTCAGATTGAATGTGAGGCCCCCGAATTTTGTGTATTTAATATTATTTATTTGGTGCATATTATAAATATTTACTTACTTATGTGCATAAGTATAATATATGCTATTCTTGTGTGTGTATATTACATTTATATTATGTACATTGTGTATTTAAGTGATGTAGTGCATATGGTATGTAATTATTATCGTATAGCATATAAGTATACACAAAATTATTTTGTATATGAATTTTATTTAAATGTGCATGCATTATCAAGATGTAGAAGTACATAGTATACTTATTTAAATCTATGCAAGTTGAATGTAATTATGTTGAGTACATGTATATAGGTATGTGTTCAACTTTGTGCATGTAATATCTACTTATTTTCATAACCATTAAGTTGCTTGTGATGTGTTAGTACATTTATTTTATTGAATATTTAAATTCTGTCTGAGATGCCTAGTTGGCGGCAGCATCTTGCGCCGCTGACTGAATGGCCATGGAGATTGGCATCCAGATCGATGGACATCTACCTTGATGTTGGCGGCACCAAAGGTGGACGCCTACTCTTCCAGCTGTGTGCGTTTTCAGATCTGAAAACGGTTGCGGTTTGGCCGGGTTCTTATTTCGGAAACCTTCCCAACGGGAGGATAACCTGCCCTAATGTGTCCCCGACCCCCTTAGGTTCTATAAAAACACCCCTTTAGGACGGATTAGGTTCTTTTGCTCTTTGTGAAAACCCTAGAAAATCTGTGAGAAAAACCAAAGTTTGGAGGCTTTGATCCGGCGACCTGGTGTTTCTTCTGGCGTTCTACCACTTCGGGGAGGAGGTCTGATCATAGAGGAAGGCTTCCCGACGGCGGTGTGCAATCTACTTCCTCTTAGAAGCCGGATCGAGGGACTTCTTGGCACTGGCCGAGGAGAGCTTCTCCGGAAATTAGATCGCATATAGAATTTTCTTTAAGGCAAGTAACTTGATGGTTCAAGCCATAGACCTACCCTTAGGGTTTTTATTATTTTTCCGGATTTTATTATATGCCTGGAAACCCCCTTTCACCATGATTTCATGCGTTCAGTCTGTGTTTTCACAGACAGGAACTTAACGGCAGGATCATGAGCCATTAAGAATCTTGGTTGACGGCATACTATTGTGTCATTAAGTCATGTTGGCGGCAGCCTCTGTGCCGCCAAGTTCACCAGTTCTGACAAAATTCCTATTTTTATGTTGTGATCTAAAATTTCAGGTTTCTGAACATGAATTCATGTTGTGGAAATTTACTGTGCTCAAGTATACCCATTGGAACATGCCATGTGATTATGTTGAATTTTCGTACATTGTATTAACTAATAAAATTTCTGAAATGAAATATTTAGCATGTTTTGGCCTTATAAATTACGGTTTACATAGATCCATGTTAAATTAGATATTCAGAAAATTTCTGTGGGTTATATATATATGTTAGGTCACATCATGAAATTATGGAGAATTTCTATTTAATGTATGAATTATTGAAATTTCTGGAAATAGCACAGTAAGCATGAATTATCTGTTTTAAATTCCAAGTAAAATGCATTGTGCATATTAATATGTCAGAATTCTTAAGTGAAGTTATGACTGCTGAACACAGGTTCTGGAACTGCTAAATACATTTGTAACACTGTGATCCATGGTTAAATTGGTTTTCTTGATAAATCTGCTGAATATTTGTTTTAATTGCTATAATTTAGATATGTTTCTGAAAAATCTGAAATTTTGTATATGTAATGATTAACCTGTGAATAAACAGTGGTAAAAATTTTATACTGTTTGGACAACAGTAAGTATTGTTTGTAAATTTCACAGGAAAATGACCATGTGAACATGTTTAATGTAATTAGGTGTAACTCAATAAATTTCAGTATGGTTAGATCCTTATCATGATTAATTGTCAATTAGAACATTAGGATTAAATCAATAAATGAGAACTCATGTGTGTATGTAAAATGCATGTGCCCATAAGACACTGCCACCCTAGATTAAATGGAGTTGTACCGTAGTAGTGCCCCTATGGGAAAGCTCAATTATGATAAGTGACACCCGAGACAACGGGTAGCAAAATCCTGGAGGTGGACAGGTTCCACTGGTAATGGTAGGGAGTGCTTCCCTCGGTTCTGCAGTGACCAAAACTTGATCACTTTGCCTGGTGATTAAGTAGTGAAAGTGAAAGTGTAAATGTTAAATGATCTTTCTAGTGGTGGTCTGGGCTGTGTCTTGGCAATGTATAAAAATGAATATGTGTAAAATGTGCAAATGATATGTGAATATGGCACAAGATATGTGCACATGATATGAGAATGTGGCACACGTTATGTGCAAGTGAAATGATATGTGATTGTAAATGATCAAGTGAAAACCTATATGAAAACCATATGAAATCGTATGTAAATGAAAGTGTTAAAGTGTGAAGATGAGTGCATATGTGCATGTCATGAGAAAATGGTACAAGTGTAAATGTTAATATTGTTAAATTGATATCATGTTTAGTACCATGTGTAAATGTGTGTTATCATACTCATGAATTAGATCATTCCTTGGTGTGCATGTGATATTATGATACTTATCAAATGGTAAAGGTGATATTGTGTTGGTACCAAGTGTAAGTGCATGTTTTATATCCATGAATTTTAACTACTTGATGTTCATATGTGTAGTATTATGTTGTGTAGTTTAATGTGGGCTATATGCAAGTGTCATATAATTGTGATAAATTTTGTATATAAAAAACAGCAAGCTAGATATACTGTAAAGCGTTATATTTGTACATGAAGTGAGTTAGCGATCATGTTAAGAGTGCTATCTATCTTGTACATAATTCCATGACTTAATTGTAGAATTACACAATGATTTGAATAAAATATGAAAGCATGTGTTGATATGTTTGTACTTATGTTAATGATTCTATGTTATTAATAATCATGTTTAGATTATTGCTTTATATATGTTAGAATAATTGCTTAATACGATTTCATGTTAAATTATTATGATATGGCATGAGCATGTATGACTTTAATTGCTGAAATTTTATAGTGATAAATTGTAAAGAGCATGTGTGATAGGTGTATAGTTTGAATGTTAAGTTACTTGTTAAGTCTATTGTGTAGACTCACCCTTGCTAAACATTTCAGAAATTTAGAAGCCGAGGAGATAGTAAGATCCGTCGAGGAGCGTGAAATTTGTTGAAGACTTGTAATTTATTTTTTCAATATGTAATTTGAAATTTGAACTTTGGGTATGTAATTGGAACTGGCTACATGTTAATGTTTATTATGTTGTGTCATTTCTTTCTTGAACTATATAGACTGTGGTATGTGGATTAAAGTTGATGGAATGAGAGGTGTTTATTTAAATTCCGTTGCGTTATTTATTTCTATTCGTGTATATCTCAGCTCACTTGTATATCGTTGGGGTTTTTCCCCTGTAGCGGCTTGCTCTCATCCGATGTGGGTTGGTGTAACCGTACTGGGTGGAAGTGGGTCGTTACAGAGATGGTATCAGAGCTACATGGTTGAGATTATACATGAATAGCCATCAACTAAATCATATATCAATTCTTTATAGTGAAAAGCCAGATCCAAGGAATAATTAAGATAGGATTAGAAAAGTGATAAGATGAATGCATGATAATATGTTAGGTGTAGTGATAAGTGGAGTTTGACTTGGTGTTTGTTTTGTAGCAATGGCTGGAAGGACTCGACGTTCGAGCATACCTGTCCAGGATGAAGAACCAATGGGGACAGCAAATGAGCAGCAGGAAGTGCCAGCACCTCAGGGACCACCTGCGCCACCCCCGTCACCGTTGGTTGACTACGGCACATTTATGCAAGGACTGGTGCAAGTGGTGCAGATGCAAGCAGCTCTTCAGACTCAGCTACAGGCACAGGTTCCGGCACCAGCTCAGCAGGATCGTGGTATAGGAGGAGTATCAATCATGGAGAGGTTCAGAAGGATGGCTCCACCCTCTTTTAAGGGGGAGAGTGAGGCGTTGGTTGCAGAGAGTTGGCTCAGGGAAATTGAGAAGATATTTAGAGCCATCAGGTGTGCAGAGGATGACAAGGTCAGTCTGGCGACATACATGCTTCAAGAGCGAGCGGATGTGTGGTGGTCTTCCGTTCTTCGCACGCAGTTTGAGGGAGTGGAGTTAGAGGTAACCTGGGAAGAGTTCGTGAGGTTATTTGAGGCCAAATATGTTCCCGAGCATATCTAGGACAAGATGGAGCAGGAATTCTTAGCATTGACTTAGGGCTCGATGTCAGTTTTGGAGTATGAGGCTAGATTTGCGGAGTTATCAAGGTATGCACTGCACATAGTTGCTGATGAGAGGCGTAAGGTGAAGAAGTTTGTGATGGGACTTAGACCGTCATTGAGGACCAGACTGGTAGCGTTTGACCATAGGACTATGGATTCGGCTCTTAGTGCGGCATGCAGGTAGGAAAGTGAGATGGTGTTGTACTTGGAAGAGAAGAAGGCTCGATTGGAGAGGTTACCAGAACCGTTCCAATGGTAGAAGAGGAAGATGCAGAAGCTCATGGAAGGTCAGCAATCAGCCATGGTACCAGTAGAAGCAGCACCCCAGTCAGAAGCATCTGGAGGCAATGAGAAGCCCGAGTGTGTACATTGCGGCAAACGGCATGATGGAAACTTATGTTGGGTAAAGGAAGGAAGATGCCTCAAATGTGGCAGCAAAAGTTGTCGAATTAGAGAGTGTCCAAGGCTGAAGGAGAAGTTTGATCTGCGAGATACTCCAGCAGCAAAGAAGCCAGTAACAAGAACGTAAGCACCGGCCAGAGTGTATGCGTTGACTGGAGGCGACACCGATGATGTCACCACAGGTACATGATCTGATCTTCGAGGACGAAGATCATTTTAAGGGGGAGAGGGTGTGAGACCCTCGAATTTTGTGTATTTAATATTATTTATTTGGTGCATATTATAAATATTAACTTGCTTATGTGCATGAGTATAATATATGCTATTCTTGTGTGTGTATATTACATTTATATTATGTACATTGTGTATTTAAGTGATGTAGTGCATATGGTATGTAATTATTATCGTATAGCATATAAGTATACACAAATTTATTTTGTATATGAATTTTATTTAAATGTGCATGCATTATCAAGATGTAGAAGTACATAGTATACTTATTAAATCTATGCAAGTTGAATGTAATTATGTTGAGTACATGTATATAGGTATGTGTTTAACTTTGTGCATGTAATATCTACTTATTTTCATAACCATTAAGTTGCTTGTGATGTGTTAGTACATTTATTTTATTAAATATTTAAATTCTGTCCGAGATGCCCAGTTGGCGGCAGCATCTTGCGCCGCTGACTGAATGGCCATGGAGATTGGCGTCCAGATCGATGGACGTCTACCATGATGTTGGCGGCACCAAAGGTGGACGCCTACTCTTCCAGCTGTGTGCATTTTTAGATCTGAAAACGGTTGCGGTTTGGCCGGGTTCTTGTTTTGGAAACCTTCCCAACGGGAGGATAACCTGCCCTAATGCATCCCCGACCCCCTTAGGTTCTATAAAAACACCCCTTTAGGACGGATTAGGTTCTTTTGCTCTTTGTGAAAACCCTAGAAAATCTGTGAGAAAAATCAAAGTTTGGAGGCTTTGATCCGGTGACCTGGTGTTTCTTCTGGCATTCTACCACTTCGGGGAGGAGGTTTGATCATAGAGGAAGGCTTCCCGACGGCGGTGTGCAATCTACTTCCTCTCAGAAGCCGGATCGAGGGACTTCTTGGCACTGGCCGAGGAGAGCTTATCCGGAAATTAGATCGCATATAGAATTTTCTTTAAGGCAAGTAACTTGATGGTTCAAGCCATAGACCTACCCTTAGGGTTTTTATTATTTTTCTGGATTTTATTCTATGCCTGGAAACCCCCTTTCACCATGATTTCATGCGTTCAATCTGTGTTTTCACAGACAGGAACTTAACAGCAGGATCATGAGCCATTAAGATCCTTGGTTGACGGCATACTATTGTGCCGTTAAGTCATGTTGGCGGCAGCCTCTGTGCCGCCAAGTTCACCAGTTCTAACAAAATACCTATTTTTGATGTTGTGATCTATAATTTCGGGTTTATGAACATGAGTTCATGCTATGGAAATTTACTATGGTCAAGTATACCCAGTGGAACATGCCATGTGATTATGTTGAATTTTCGTACATTGTATTAATTACTAAAATATCTGAAATGAAATATTTAGCATGTTTTGGCCTTATAAATTACGGTTTACATAGATCCATGTTAAATTAGATATTCAGAAATTTTTGTGGGTTATATATATATGTCAGGTCACATCATGAAATTATGGCGAATTTCTATTTAATGTATGAATTATTGAAATTTCTGGAAATAGCACAGTAAGCATGAATTATCTGTTTTAAATTCCAAGTAAAATGCATTGTGCATATTAATATGTCAGAATTCTTAAGTGAAGTTATGACTGCTGAACACAGGTTCTAGAACTACTAAATACATTTGTAACACTGTGATCCATGGTTAAATTGGTTTTCTTGATAAATCTGCTGAATGCTTGTTTTAATTGCTATAATTTAGATATGTTTCTGAAAAATCTGAAATTTTGTATATGTAATGACTAGCCTGTGAATAAACAGTGGTAAACATTTTATACTGTTTGGACAACAGTAAGTATTGTTTGTAAATTTCACAGGAAAATGACCATGTGAACATGTTTAATGTAATTAGGTGTAACTCAATAAATTTCAGTATGGTTAGATCCTTATCATGATTAATTGTCAAGAACAGTAGGATTAAATCAATAAATGAGAACTCATGTGTGTATGTAAAATGCATGTGCCCATAAGACACTACCACCCTAGATTAAATGGAGCTGTACCGTAGTAGTGCCCCTCTGGGAAAGCTCAATTATGAGAAGTGACACCCGAGGCAACGGGTAGAGAAATCCTGGAGGTGGACAGGTTCCACTGGTATTAATGGTAGGGAGTGCTTCCCCCAGTTCTGCAGTGACCAAGACTCGATCACTGTGCCTGGTGATTAAGTAGCGAAAGTGAAAGTGTAAATGTTAAATGATCTTTCTAGTGGTGGTTTGGGCTGTGTCTTGGCAATCTATAAAAATGAATATGTGTAAAATGTGCAAATGATATGTGAATATGGCACAAGGTATGTGCACGTGATATGAGAATGTGGCACACGTTATGTGCAAGTGAAATGATATGTGATTGTAAATGATCAAGTGAAAACCTATATGAAAACCATATGAAATCGTATGTAAATGAAAGTGTTAAAGTGTGAAGATGAGTGCATGTGTGCATGTCATGAGAAAATGATACAAGTGTAAATGTTAATATTGTTAAATTGATATCCTATTTAGTACCATGTGTAAATGTGTGTTATCATACTCATGAATTAGATCATTCCTTGGTGTGCATGTGATATTATGATACTTATCAAATGGTAAAGGTGATATTGTGTTGGTACCAAGTGTAAGTGCATGTTTTTATATCCATGAATTTTAACTACTTGATGTTCATATGTGTAGTATTATGTTGTGTAGTTTAATGTGAGCTATATGCAAGTGTCATATAATTGTGATAAATTTTTGTATATAAAAAATAGCAAGCTAGATATATTGTAAAGCGTTATATTTGTACATGAAGTGAGTTAGAGATCATGTTAAGAGTGCTATCTATCTTGTACATAATTCCATGACTTAATTTGTAGAATTACACAATGATTTGAATAAAATATGAAAGTATGTGTTGATATGTTTGTACTTATGTTAATGATTCTATGTTATTAATAATCATGTTTAGATTATTGCTTTACATATGTTAGAATAATTGCTTAATACGATTTCATGTTAAATTATTTATGATATGGCATGAGCATGTATGACTTTAATTGCTGAAATTTTATAGTGATAAATTGTTAAAGAGCATGTGTGATAGGTGTATAGTTTGAATGTTAAGTTACTTGCTGAGTCTATTGTGTAGACTCACCCTTGCTAAACATTTCAGGAAATTTAGAAGCCGCGGAGATAGTAAGATCCGTCGAGGAGCGTGAAAATTTGTTGAAGACTTGTAATTTACTTTTCAATATGTAATTTGAAATTTGAACTTTGGGTATATAATTGGAACTGGCTACATGTTAATATTTATTATGTTGTGTCATTTCTTTCTTGAACTATATAGACTGTGGTATGTGGATTAAAGTTGATGGAATGAGAGGTGTTTATTTAAATTCCATTGCATTATTTATTTCTATTCGTGTATATCTCAGCTCACTTGTATATCGTTGGGGTTTTCTCCCCTGTAGCGGCTTGCTCTCATCCGATGTGGGTTGGTGTAACCGTACCGGGTGGAAGTGGGTCGTTACATTGAAAAGCTGTTGAGCAGCTTGAGGGTAATGCTTTTCCCACTCTGATGGAGACAGTCTTTCATATTCAGACAGGAGGGGAGCTAGCACATCAGATTTGATATGACCACTGTGATACTCCATGAACAAGAATCTGTGGAATGCAAGGAGATTGCCCTTCTGGACTTGGATCTGGCCCATGACCCTAGCAAACCTTTCGAAAATGATGAGACCCAGGCAGAGTCCACTACCAAGGAATGAAGGCTAGGGAGGAATACACTCTCCGGCATCTTCAAGGTAGCAAAATCCACTTGGATGGAGGTGTTGACTGGATTTTCTAATCTGAATAGAGCTTGTGCTCCTCTGAATTGCCCAAGTTGAACCTCTGGCAGATTGTTGAGATATCTATAATCATTGAACATTTGGAAGTATCTGACCAGCTTGATCTCCTTCTGGATGAAGGGACCCCAGGAATTCTTATGATGAATGACAAACCACTCACTTAGAGTGAGAGGGTGGTCTCTGGGAGGGAATCTGTCAGATCTAGCAAGGAGGAATTTCTTGTATAAGGACTGATGGCCCCGAGCCCACTGATCTTCAGTCTTAGATTCAGCCATTGAAAAAATTTTGGACTGATCAGCTTTAGATAGAGGAGAAAGAGGGAGAACAATTCGGAGGTGGTCTATGAGGTTGAGGTGAGGGAGGCCACAAACTGGGGCAAAAATGCATTTCTGCAGGAATTCAGAATAGATAGATCTCCTTCTATTGTCAACAGAAAGAGAGAACCAAAGGGGTGGAAAATGGGGTTCGGAGGAGAGGGCAAGGTCCTTTGAGACTTTCCTCTTTTTAGGAGCAGGACTAGAAGTGTAACGGAACACCTAATCCAAGCCCGTTAAACCGATAACGTACTTGATCCGAGTCCGTCTCCCGCGAACGGGCCGAAGCCTCGCAAGGGATACCACACCATAGTCCGTGTAAACACAAAGGAACACACCATTTCATATATATATCACAAGTTTACATAGCCATATCTCCGAGAAAAGAAAAGAAAGTACAAGAGCCTGGGGCATACCCCGAGGTACAACTGAAGGAAGTAGACAAACTAGCTACACTACATTGCTGGAGGTGCTGACCCTGCACCGCTACGACACGGCTCCGAACTGGACGACGACCGAGAAACGTCCTCCTCGCCCTCACCTGTGGGGGTAGGGGTGAGCCTCGCTAGACACTGGCTTAGTAGGGAACTCCCCCAACACCGAGCAAACCAAAAACACAGGTACGAAGGCGGTAAACTATACTAGCAGTTTATAGAACAGATAAACAGGATATTAAAGCTGTAAATATACTCACCGTCTGCCGACTATGTAAAGGAATTTTAATAAATAAATGGCAAAACCAAACAGGTATATGAGCTAAAGTAGAGTCCGCCACACTCGAGCCACGTGAACTGAATCGCGACACCAGTGACTGACTCGGACAACACACACAGGTCTACCTCTCAGTCTCACAGCCACGGACGAAAGGTCCAGCTGCCGCTCCACGTGAAAAGGTCAAGCAACTGTGGAGACCAACTAAACACCACCACCTGCGGACCACACGGTCGCAGGCCCATACCTGGCACCTCTAGAGACCCTGGCCTGGGCTCGCTAGAGTGAGGCACTGGAGAAGGACTAGCTAGGGACCAGTGTCGACTACTGGTGTCCGTACCCCCAACTAAGAGTGCGCTACAAGTGACCAAAAGACAAGTACAACAGTCACTGTTCCACTGTCGTCTTTCCCTCAGCCGGACGTACAACTCAAGCAAAGGAGTGAGGGTGTCCAGGTCAGACGACACAGACCTCGACGGTACAACACAAGTACCGGGACAAAGCCCCGAGCTAACAGCCTGGCTCACAGAGAATCTGGGGCACCCAACTGGAGAGGTAACCACGGTAGGCATCGTACTACTCGCCACGTATACAAAACACGTGCACGTCACACAAACCACGTGAAGACTCACGTAAACCACGTGCACCAATAGTCCATTACACGTGAACACCACGTAAACACGTAAATAACTAGCTAGGGCTGTACCTTGTACGCTAGTCACAGAAACCTCATGCACCCAGTGCTCCACGGGTGCCAAACACCGCTCATTATCTTTAAATATTCAATATAGCAACATTAAAATAAATGCATGCTGGCGGCAACATTGACTGCCATCGATGAAATGTAAATGCCAAGGTCTCTGGCCGTCTATCTCCCAGCTAAAGAACCTGGCGTCAATCGATATTGACGCCAAGATCCTCTGCTATCAACTCTCACAGAAACCCTAGGCCGATTCCTCAGGTATTCTCGGCCCTAAAATTAGCAGAAAAACATGAGGAATCATTTCCTCTAACATGCATGCATTTCAATCAAATTGAAACAACATGTTTCACTCGTTAAATTGCCCAAACCACCCATTGACCCCACATGGAGTACCTTTACCCAAAAGCATAATTAACATGCAGATTCATGCGTTCCAGATACATTATCACAACCAGAAGGAACTAAAAGGGATCATTCCCTACCTCACGACGCACTTAAACCTCCTAAATCCTCCCAATTCGTGTCAAACCCTCCGCGAGCTCCTACGGAGATTACACCTCGCTCCGGCGTTTCCTTGCCCGATTCGTCATCACCTCACGTTCCACGATCCCCCAACTAGCCTTCTGCAACCATTAGAAGCAGTGGGGAAGCAAGGGGTATGAAATGTAGGGTGAGAGAGAGGGAGAACAGAGTGAGGGAACTGCCCTCGGGTAGACCTATATTCTGCAGGTCGCACAGGTTGGCGTCAACCCTGTTGTCGTTTAGGGAACCGTCATAATAAACGTCCACAAAGCCCGCCGTTAAGTTCATATAGTTGACGTCACCTTCAATGGACGCCAAACCAGTCAACGACCACACCTGGCCGTCAACCCCTAATCAACTACAGCAGGTCCTATCTTGTTTCAGGACCAAACCTGTGCGCACCACACATCCAAACCACACTGGCCTCACGATGGCCACCACAACCATTACACACACGATCCATAAGGATCCGAAAAACACACGACGTTACATTACTATCATCTAAAAAGAAATTTCGACCTCGAAATTCATAACACAACGTAAACACAAACAACTTTAATATATACATTTTTACAAATACTATCATCTAAAAAGAAGCATAAAACCTCACTCAAACAAATAGGGATACCCTTTAGCCATCTCCTCGGCTAACTCCCAGGTATCCTCACCACCCAACCTATTTTCCCATCGCACTTTAACTTGCTCGATTTCTTTATTTCTCAGCTTCTTTGTTTTTCGATCAGTGATCTACACCGGATACTCTGGCATGGTCATATCCGGCCTCAGGTCACCACCTTGGTAACTGATTATCTGAGCTGCATCTTCAATACACTTTCTTAACATGGAAACATGAAATATATCATGGATGTTCGCAAAATCTGCTGGCAAATCTAGTCTATAAGCTGTTTCCCCAATTCTTTCAATCACCTGGAATGTCTCACATACCTTGGGCTCAACTTTCCAATCTTTCCAAACCTCATAATACCTTTACTCGGGGAAATTCTTAAGAAAACAAAATCTCTCACTTCAAACTGAAGTGGTCTCCTCCGGTTATCTGCATAACTCTTTTGCCTGCTTTGAGCTGTCTGCAATTTTTCCTTAATGAGCTTCACTACTTTTGTAGTTTGCTGAATCAATTCAGGACCCACTAACTGCCTTTCTCCCACTTCATGCCAGTTCAATGGGGTTCTACATGGCCTTCCATATAAAGCTTCATACGGTGCCATCCCAAGACTGGTATGATAACTATTATTATAGGCAAACTCAACCATTCCTAAATGATGCTCCCAGTTACCTCCCCAAACTAAACAACAAGCTCGCAACATGTCTTCAATCGTCTGGATAGTCCTCTCTGTTTGGCCATCTGTCTGGGGATGATAAGCGGAGCTATATCTCAGCTCAGTGCCAATTACCTTCTGCAAACTTCTCCAAAAACCAGAAGTAAATCTTGGATCTCTGTCAGACACGATAGTCTTTGGAATACCATGTAGTGGAACAATTCTATCAACATAAACTTTTGTTAGTCTATCCACTATCCAAGACATACTTACTGCCACTAATCTGCACACCTTGGTCAATCTGTCAACAAACACCTATATTCCATTATGTCCGAAGCTGTTCTTGGTAAGCCTGCCACGAAGTCCATGGCAATATCATCCCATTTCCACTGTGGAATGGGTAACGGTTGCAATAGACCTCCAGGCTTCTGATGTTCTGCTTTAATCTGTTGACAGATAGCACACCTTGCAACAAATTCCGCTATCTCCCTTTTCATATGAGGCCACCATAAATGTTTCTTTAAATCCTGGTACATTTTAGTACTACCCGGATGGATAGTGTACCCGGATTTATGAGCCTCTTCCAACACTCGTTGCTTTACCTCTCTTTAGCTGGCACAAATAACCTGCCTCTGAGTCTGACCACACAATTATTATCAATAGTAACTCCTTCCATGTTTACAATCTCAGCTAAACTTACATCTGCTCTCTGAGCCTCAACAATCTGCCAATACAAAGACGGCTCTACAGTACTACTGGCTAGTACTGCCCGTCGCTGACTGTTTGGCACGTACAAGGAATTCTCTACTATTTCCTCGTACAACTTCCATTCTTTTATCATCATCTGGCTTAAATATGCCTTTCTGCTCAAAGCATCAGCCACAACATTGGCCTTACCCGGATGGTAAGCCAAACTAAAATCATAATCTTTTAAATATTCCATCCATCTACGTTGACGGAGATTTAAATCCTTCTGCGAGAAGATATACTTCAAGCTTTTATGATCTGTAAAGATCTCAAATCTCTCGCCATATAGATAATGCCTCCACATTTTCAAGGCAAACACAACTGCTGCCAATTCCAAATCATGAGTGGGGTAATTCTCCTCTGCCGGCTTCAATTGCCTGGACGCATAAGCTATCACTTTGCCATGCTGCATAAGCACTGCGCCAAGTCCTCTCCTTGAAGCATCTGTATATACCACAAAACCACCACTTCCTATCGGTAATGCCAATATGGGTGCTGCTGTAAGCCTTTTCTTCAATTCCATAAAACTTTTCTGACATTCACCGGACCACACAAATGGCACACCTTTTCTGGTCAACTTGGTCATGGGTGCCGCAATCTTGGAAAAATCTTATATAAAGCACCTATAATAACCTGCCAATCATAGAAAACTTCTAATCTCAGTGATTGTCTTAGGCACTTCCCATTTCATCACTGCTTCCACTTTACTCGGGTCCACTGCCACTCCTTTAGCTGAGATGACATGACCCAGAAATTGAATTTCTTTCAGCCAAAATTCACATTTACTAAATTTGACAAACAATTGATTATCCCTTAACAGTTGCAGAGTAAATCTCAAATGAGATGCATGCTCCTCTTCGGATGCTGAATAAATCAGAATATCATCTATAATGACCACAATGAATTGGTCCAAATACGGATGAAAAATTCTATTCATCAGATCCATAAAACCTACAGGAGCATTGGTCAGCCCAAATGGCATAACCACAAATTCATAGTGACCATATCTGGTTCTGAATGCTGTTTTATCTATATCCTCCTCCTTAATTTTCAACTGATGATACCCGACCTCAAATCAATTTTAGAAAATACTTTTGCTGATTGCAACTGATCAAACAAATCATCTATCCTCGACAATGGATATTATTCTTAATGGTCACATCATTCAACTTCCTATAGTCAATACACATACGAAAACTTCCAACTTTCTTTTTCACAAATAACACTGGTGCTCCCCACGGGGAATGACTTGGTCTAATAAACCCTTTCTGCAACAGCTCTTCTAATTGCTTTTTCAATTCTTTAAGTTCTGCTGGTGTCATCCGATATGGAGCTTTAGAAATCGGCATAGTACCTGACAGCAACTCAATGGTAAAGTCCACCTCTCTATGTGGAGCTAAACCAGGCAAATTTTTAGGAAAATATCGGCAAATTCCCTAACCACGGGAACTGCTTCCACTGACTGACTAGCTTCTACCAGACTCACCGAGGATAAATAAGCCACACATCCAGCATTTATCAACTTTCTAGCTCTAATTACAGAAATTAGAAACTTAGAGGTATAAAAAGGCATACCTTGATATTCAAATACTGCACCATTAGGATGACAAAATCTGATCCTTTTCTTTCTGCAATCTAGCATTGCTCCATAAGTCTCAAGCCAATCCATACCCAAAATAATATCATAATCTGTCAACTGCAGGGCATACAACCGACCCGGCATCCGGTTTCCTTCAATTATAACAGGAGCTTCATCTATATAGCTCGAAGTGAGCATAAACTCACCCGAGGGAACCTCCACTACCAATTCACAGGACTTTTCTTCTAAAGGATGAATCATACAATCCAGGAACTCTTCAAAAATGAAAGAATGAGAGGCACTCGAATCAAATAAAACTCTTTCTGAATAATCATAAAGGGGTATAGTACCTTCTATCATATTTGATGCCTCCGCCTGGGCTCGGGTGATAGCCATAACCCGGCCCCTTCCCCGCTGCTGCGGTGCTCCTCTGCCACGACCTGCCTGTGGCTGCTGAAACTGCTGCGGCTGCTGCTGCTGCTGCACACCTCTTCCATATCCATACTCTCTCGGATAGGGGCAATTGCGGATCAAATGCCCCGGGTGATTGCAGTTATAACATCTATACCCTGGTGGAATAATGGGCTGTCTGGCAGTACTCTTCTGTGACTCCTCCACCTCTGGCCTACCACGACCTTGCTGAAATTGTTGTCGACCTCCCCATTCTCTTCCTTTACCTTTAAATGCTTGCTTCAATTTCTGACCCCACTTACCAAAACCTAATGAAGAAGGTCCTACTGGTGCTTTACCCTTACTCACACCCACTGACTACTGCGGTAGTCGAAAACTACTTGAATCTGACTCGCCCACTTGACGAGTCCTAGTAGACCTCTCCAATGTAGCTGCCCTCTGAGCTGCTTCTTCCACTGTTTTACACATGAGCGGCACTATTGCATTCTGCAATTCTACTCTTAAACCTCGAATAAAATATTCAACCATCATATTATTATCTGATACTACATAAGGCGCATATCGGCTGAGTGCCATAAATCGCATCTGGTACTCTAAAACTGAAGAGTTACCTTGCTGGAGTGTCTGGAACTGCTCTCTCTTCACTTGCTGCACTTGAATCAGAAAGAATGTATCGTTAAATACATCAAGAAATTCCGGCCAAGTGATAGTATCTTCTGTCCTGCCTGTAAAGGTGGTCTGCATCTTTAATCGCCACCATTCCAGTGCAAAACCCCTCAACTGATAGGTAGCTAGCACAACTCTATCTACTGCCGGACACCTCATGGTCGTAAAGACCCTCTCAGTCTCATGGACCCAGTGTTCCGCTGTATCTGGATTCGGCCCTCCTGAGTAGGTAGGCGGCTGCAATCTCAGAAACTTCTCAACATGCATCACTGGTTCCTCTGCTACTAACACTGGTGGTGGTGGTGGCAAGGGTGCTACAAAAGGCACCTCCGCTCCTGGTGGTGGCGGAACTAGAACTATAGGTACAGTCTCTCCATCCCCAGGTGGTATGGCAACCGGTGGTACCGGCGCCTGCTAATCCATCCTACTCCGAATATCGGTGAGGCTCTCCCAGATCCTCTCTATCATACACTGAGTGCTCTCCTCTGGATCATCTCCTCCACCACCCCAATCTCTTCTATCTACCATTTCAAACTTCTACATAAACAAGACACCAAACAAAAACAAAACAACAAATTATCAGAAACCAGGGCCCCTACCAGCAGTGTACAAAGACCAAAATAAGGCTATGTATCTTTCTAGTTCCCTTATATTAACACGGACCTTGCTCTGATACCAACTGTAACGGAACACCTCGTCCAAGCCCGTTAAACCGGTAACGTACTTGATCCGAGTCCGTCTCCCGCGAACGGGCCGAAGCCTCGCAAGGGATACCACACCATAGTCCGTGTAAACACAAAGGAACACACCATTTCATATATATATCACAAGTTTACATAGCCATATCTCCGAGAAAAGAAAAGAAAGTACAAGAGCTTGGGGCATACCCCGAGGTACAACTGAAGGAAGTAGACAAACTAGCTACACTACACTGCTGGAGGTGCTGACCCTGCCGCTACGACGCGGCTCCGAACTGGACAACGGCTGAGAAACGTCCTCCTCGCCCTCACCTGTGGGGGTAGGGGTGAGCCTCGCTAGTCACTGGCTCAGTAGGGAACTCCCCCAACACCGAGCAAACCAAAAACATAGGTACGAAGGCGGTAAACTAAACTAGCAGTTTATAGAACAGATAAACAGGATATTAAAGCTGTAAATATACTCACTGTCTGCCGACTATGTAAAGGAATTTTAATAAATAAACGGCAAAACCAAACAGGTATACGAGCTAAAGTAGAGTCCGCCACACTCGAGCCACGTGAACTGGTTCGCGACACCAGTGACTGACTCGGACAACACACACAGGTCTACCTCTCAGTCTCGCAGCCACGGACGAAAGGTCCAGCTGCCGCTCCACGTAAAAAGGTCAAGCAACTGTGGAGACCAACTAAACACCACCACCTGCGGACCACACGGTCGCAGGCCCATGCCTAGCACCTCTAGAGACCCTAGCCTGGGCTTGCTAGAGTGAGGCACTAGAGAAGGACTAGCTGGGGACCAATGTCGACTACTGGTGTCCGTACCCCCAACTAAGAGCGCGCTACAAGTGACCAAAAGACAAGTACAACAGTCACTGTCCCACTGTCGTCTTTCCCTCATCCGGACGTACAACTCAAGCAAAGGAGTGAGGGTGTCCAGGTCAGACGACACAGACCTCGATGGTACAACACAAGTACCGGGATAAAGCCCCGAGCTAACAGCCTGGCTCACAGAGAACCTGGGGCACCCAACTGGAGAGGTAACCACGGTAGGCATCGTACTACTCGCCACGAATACAAAACCACGTGCACGTCACACAAACCACGTGAAGACTCACGTAAACCACGTGCACCAATAGTCCATTACACGTGAACACCACGTAAACACGTAAAGAACTAGCTAGGGCTGTACCTTGTACGCTAGTCACAGAAACCTCATGCACCCAGTGCTCCACGGGTGCCAACACACCGCTCGTTATCTTTAAATATTCAATATAGCAACATTAAAATAAATGCATGCTGGCGGCAACATCGACTGCCGTCGATGAGATGTAAACGGCAAGGTCTCTGGCCATCTATCTTCCAGCTGAAGAACCTGGCGTCAATCGATATTGACGCCAACATCCTCGGCTATCAACTCTCACAGAAACCCTAGGCCGATTCCTCAGGTATTCTCGGCCCTAAAATCAGCAGAAAAACACGAGGAATCACTTCCTCTAACATGCATGCATCTCAATCAAATTGAAACAACATGTTTCACTCGTTAAATTGCTCAAACCACCCATTGACCCCACATGGAGTACCTTTACCCAAAAGCATAATTAACATGCAGATTCATGCGTTCCAGATACATTATCACAACCAGAAGGAACTAAAAGGGATCATTCCCTACCTCACGACGCACTTAAACCTCCTAAATCCTCCCGATTCGTGCCAAACCCTCCGCGAGCTCCTACGAAGATTACACCTCGCTCCGGCGTTTCCTTGCCCGATTCGTCATCACCTCACGTTCCACGATCCCCCAACTAGCCTTCTGCAACCATTAGAAGCAGTGGGGAAGTAAGGGTATGAAAAGTAGAGCGAGGGAGAGGGAGAACGGAGTGAGGGAACTGCCCTCGGGTAGACCTATATCCTGCAGGTCACACAGGTTGGCGTCAACCCTGTTGTCATTTAGGGAACCGTCACAATAAACGTCCACAAAGCCCGCCGTTAAGTTCATAAAGTTGACGTCACCTTCAATGGACGCCAAACCAGTCAACGACCACACCTGGCCGTCAACCCCTAATCAACTACAGCAGGTCCTATCTTGTTTCAGGACCAAACCTGTGCGCACCACACATCCAAACCACACTGGCCTCACGATGGCCACCACAACCATTACACACATGATCCATAAGGATCCAAAAAACACGCGACGTTACAAGAAGAGTCTGTCTTGTGAACATGAGAGGAAAGGAAGAGGACTGAGCGAAGAATTGCTTCTTCAAACTCATCTTTGATGTCCTCAATGACCACACCCGGAATTCGAGCACCCTCCTGAATGAGAGTGATGCATGAGGGTGGAGTGGGTGGGTGAAGAGTAGAATAAGAGGTAGGAGGAGGTGGGACAGATTGTCCAGTAGAGGATGGACCGGATGATGAGGTTCCAGCTGAAGAAGATGATGCTGGAGGTGCCTCAAAAATAGGAGGAGGAATAAAGGTGGAGGAAGTAGGAGAAGAAGAGGAGGTAGTAGGAAATGGTGCAGGTGAGGAGATGTGTTTTGTAAGGGGTTGTTTGAAGGTGGCAGGGGCTGGAGGTGCAGTGGATGAAGAAGGTGGAGAAGGAGGAGCTGGAGTCTTAAGAGGTGAAGAGACAGGAGGCTCTGGGGGCACAACAGCAGCTTCTACTGGATCTTCAACTCTGACTTGCTCTGCTTCGGATTCCACTAGCCCTGATGGCCCAGACTCTTCCATCACTAGCCCTGTTGGCCCATACTCTTCCACAACTAGCCCTGGAGGCCCTGACTCCCCAACTGATGGCCCTGGTGGCCCTGATGCTTCCTGTGCAGACTCTTCCTCGACAACATTTGGCCCTGATGGCCTGACTGCTTCTTCAGAAGGCCCTGGTGGCCGAACTTCTTCTTCATTCCTTGGCCCTGATGGCCCTGAACTGCCTTCTGGCATGGGTTGAGTGGGAGCAGGAGGGGCAGGAATAGGCAATTGCGCCCTCACAAAATTTGAAAGATCTACTACTAATTCCTTCAGGCTTCCCAGCTCACCCTTCATTCCTCGGAGCACAGCCTTGACTCCTCCAAGCTCTTTGGCTCCAGTGCTCTGACTAATAAAAATGGAAGAAATGTCAGACTGTATAGAGCATAAGATCTCCCCTTGTGCATTTAATCTTTCAATTATAGGCTTCATGTTCATTTTAAGCTTCTTCTTCTTGTGAGATCTGTGGTGTGCCTTTCTGGTGAGCAATGGAATCTTTGTGGCCACACCCTTGCCTTTACTGCCTGAGCCGATATCTGGCTCCATGATAATATCCTCAGCACCATCAGAGGTGCTTTCCACAAGACCTTCTTGGAATGGATCAACAAGGGCATTCATTGTGGGCTCCCCCTGAATTTCTGCTTCCTTTTCAACCACATGCTCCCCCTGACCAGGAGCACTTCATCTGAACATTCGCTATGTGACCGGGTAGCACATCTTCTGAACTGGCTACTGCAATACTGGCTTCTTCAGTAAAATTTCCAGCTGGAGCAATGGGAACATCTTCTGCAAGATTTTCTTCTATGTGGTCTTGTGCCACATTTTCAAAAACAACTGCTCTCTGGTCAATTTCTACACTTGCAATTTCAGCAGGAAAAATTGGAGGGATTTCTTCATGAATTTCTTCCTGCTCCCCCTGAATACTAGCGACAATTTCTAACACTTCTTCAATTACAGATGTAATAACTGTCGAGGGGGTCTCAACCTCAGATGGGTGCCCAACGGACTCAATGTGCTCAGGATCAATCTCTTCTATTCTTCTAGCACTTGCCATTGGTTCTTCAATTCTAACTTCTTCTTCCTCTTCTTGGACCACTGGAATTTCTGGGACTACAGGAGCTTCACCTATAATAGCCTCTCCTTCTGCCATGGAGGTCTTGGTCCACACACTCCCTACTAGTGAAAAACCACTCTTATTTAGGTTCCTGGACCGAATAGGTTGGCCCATCTTCTCCATTACTTCTCTGTTCAAATCAATATTGAAATGCCTGAATATTCTGGACAATAAATGTGCATAGTGAAAATACACATTCAGCTTGTTCTTCCTGTCCATATCATCTCTGATGCAAATCTCATTCTTTCAATTATCACTTGAGCCATATTTATATCTTGATTTTGAATAGCCCAAAACATCATATCAGAATCGGCCTTAGGGCAAGTTGAGAAAGTGGCACTCCTTGGTACTAGAATCTGACAAACAATGAAATGAAGAATCCTATTGAACGCATTCAACTGATTAAAATCTATATTTCCATCCTTTAATTTGTACTCAGTTCTGATAATGCCTAGCCCCTTGGCATGAATATCTACACTGTCTACCCCACTGCGACCAACGGTAGACACGCCAAACAGACTCTCCAGGAGATCATAAGTGATATGACTAGGTGTACCTTTTACTGAGGAGGTTAGGGACCCGTCTTCTTCTACCTTCAGGCATGTGTAGAATGCCTTGACTAGGTCCGGATAGCTAGCTTCTGAAACTGTGACCATTCTTGACCATTTCAACCTTTCTATAGCTTCCACGATACTATGCATGCCATTTTTCTCTAAATCCGCAATATCTACTGCCTTGTTGCAACACAGCTTGGTTTTTACTGCTGCAAACCTTTCTTGCTGCTCCACTGTGAGGAAGACGACACTGTATCCACCAACAGTGTCGGAACTCCAAGAAGCCACCATGGAAATGAACAGGGAAAGTTTCTGGAGGATCGTGGGAAGGAATGGAATAGAAGCCCTCAAGAAATCTTGGCGGGAACAGAGAGATTCTTTGAAATCACACAGAGAGAGGTCTGGAATCGATAGTGTTTACCGCTCCAGGCAAGTCGAACGAGAAGAGAGAGAGAGATGAAATCGATAAGGCATGGATTTCGGGCCTTAACGGCAGGACATAAAGGCGCTTTTGAAACGATAGAGCAATAAATGCGAATAACGACAAAATAGGAGAGGATTACGCAAATAATAAAGAATGTATTCTAAAATGTTATGGCAACTTTATGCGCATGAAATAAGGAATTTACTTAACTTTCTGCAGGAGGGATAAATATTATTCTGAAATTTATTATTTCAGTTTCATGCAGACGTATCTATTACAAATTACACATGCCTAATTCCCTTCTAAGAGACGTAAATCTCTCTTCAGGTAAGGCTTTTGTAAAGATGTCTGCCAACTGATTTAAAGTATCTATAAAAGAAATATTTATATTGTCATTAGCTATATGATCTCTAATGAAATGATATCTAACCTCTATGTGCTTTGTTCTGGAGTGCTGAACTAGATTTTTGGTGAGATTTATTGCACTTGTGTTGTCGCACAGCAATGGGATGGTCTTGATGTGCAATCCATAGTCTTCAAGCTGTTGTTTTATCCATAGGAGTTGAGTGCAACAGCTCCCAGCAGCTACGTACTCAGCTTCAGCTGTTGATAGTGCTACTGAATTTTGCTTCTTTGAAGACATGAAATCAAGCATCCTACAAGAATTGACAACTACCACTGGTGCTCTTCTATCTACCTTGCATCCAGCATAGTCAGCATCAGAATATCCAACTAGGCTAGTTTCACATGATTTTGATACCACAGACCTAGATTATGAGTTTCAGCTAAATATCTAAAATTCTTTTAACAGAAATCAAGTGGGATTCCTTAGGATCTGCCTGATATCTTGTACACATGCATACACTAAATAAAGTATCAGGTCTACTAGCTGTTAAGTATAGAAATGATCTTATCATACCTCTATAAAGTTTTTGATCAACCTTCTTACCTTCTTTATCACTGTCTAACCTGGTAGATGTGTTCATTGGAGTGGACAGTGGTTTTGCATTGTCAAACCCGAATTTCTTCAATAATTCTTTGGTATATTTTGCTTGACAAAGATGTGTACCTTCTTTGCCTTGCTTGATTTGTAATCCTAGAAAGTAGTTGAGCTCACCCATCATGCTCATCTCGAATTCTCCCTACATGAGCTTTTAAAAATACTTGCAGAAGGATTCATTAGTAGATCCGAATATTATATCATCTAAATAAATTTGCACAAGCAATATACTTTTGACTTTTGACTTAATAAACAACGTACTATCTACCTTATTGAACCACTCTTTATTATCTTCATATTTTGGTGCTAACAAAATTTATGATGTAACTTAAATTGAATATTTTATTTCATCTGTGTCGCATCAATCTCATAGCAAAATGCTGAGTCTCACATTGATGCAATATTGGCGCACTAAAATGATAATATCGATGTCTAATCTATATACATCGATTTGATCGTGTAACGATTCGTTAAGTGATCACAATGATTTGCTAAGAAATCGATCCCACAACGATTTCATAAATTACACAACGATTTGATCGTGTATCGATTCGTTAAGTGATCACAATGATTTGCTAAGAAATCGATCCCACAACGATTTCATAAGTTACACAACGATTTGATCGTGTAACGATTCGTTAAGTGATCACAATGATTTTCTAAGAAATCGATCCCACAACAATTTCATAAGTTACACAACAATTTGATCGTGTAATGATTCGTTTAGGGCTTATAACGATTGGTAAGTAAGAACAACGATTTGCTTCTCACATCGTCTCGATAAGTGCCATAACGATTTGGTCTCATAATCGATTTGCTCTGAAGTGTTTTTGGTGCTTAAATGAAAAGTCAAATATCTTCTGACAAAAAGGCTGCATGCATATTTCAGAGTCTTGTCAGAAAAAGATATGAACTGCTATTTTTATCATGTTAGCAGAAGCACAGTAGCATGCACTGTTATCTTGTAAACACTCTTTTATGCTAACACTCTCTTCTATGCTTACAGACCTCGAAGACCACCAGAGGTTGATTAAGACAAATGAAGAGAAGATCATCAACGATTAGAAGAGCTCTAACGGATCTCTTCAACGGATCTATTCAAAAGCCTCTCATATAAAAGATGAAGCAAGGCTGAAGAAGAACAGAGAGCTTTTCTGAAGATCTTTGAAGGAGTGTACAACCAGTGAGGAACCTGAACTCCAAATACACTCAAAGGAAAAGAGAGAAAGAGCCTAAGCCCAAGAAGAAGTATTCAAGCATTTGAAGCATTCGAGCTTTCAAGCTTCCTTTTTCTCTCTTCATTTTCTCCCTATGCTCATTGTAATCTTGGGGGAGAGTCTGTGACTATGAGCTATGTCCTGAGTGCTCATCTTGTAATAGCTCTCAGTCTCATCTTTCCTTTCTAAGAAAGATTTCTGTCCAGCTGTAGGACTGTATACAGTGTGTAACCCAGCTAGGGTTTGTGTCTAGCAGAACCGCACTGGGGTTTGTACCAGTAGGTTGCTTCTGAGCCTAGAAAAGAAGTGGGCTGCCTTCTTGCCCGGGAAAGAGAAGAAGACCAGCTGGGGTGCTGGGTGTTGTAGTGTCCTTGAGGGGGACTGTACCCTTGGTTAGTGAAATCCCAAGAGGTTGCTTGGGGACTGGACGTAGGACTTCCATGTGGGAAGGGCCGAACCAGGATAAATCCCTTGTGTTATTTGTGTGATTGTTTACTTGCTTCCGCACTGCTACTCTTTATCACACTAAACTAACCAAACTTTGAAGTGATAATTTTCTGTGTTTAAGTTTCTGTTTCAGATTTCAGAAAACCTATTCACCCCCCCTTCTAGGTTAGCTTGCTGCCATACGAAAAGGGCCAACAAGTGGTATCAGAGCGGGTCTCTGAACATTCAAGGAAAATCTAACGATCTTAGAGCAAAGATCTATGGCAGCTCAAGGATATGCTGAAGGACAATCAGTCACCAGACCTCCATTCTTTGATGGAGAGGACTACCAATATTGGAAGATGAGGATGGAATGCTTCATTCGTGGCACAGACTTTGATCTGTGGCAGGTAACTGAGGTAGGTGACTTTGTTATTGTTCATGTTGAAGGCACTACTGCCATTACACCTGCTGATAAAAGTTAATTATCTTTAAACTTTAAAGCTAAGAACTACTTATGTTGTGCCTTATTCAAAAGAGAATTTAGTAGAGTATCTGCATGCAAATCTGCCAAAGAAATTTGGGATAAACTGTAGATAACTTATGAAGGAACGGATAAAGTGAAACAAACTAGAATAGATATTCTTGTTTCACAATATGAACAATTTAAAATGCTTCCAAACGAAAACATTACTACTATGTATAATAGATTTTCAAGCATAGTAGTAGGCTTAAATTCTCTTGGTAAAACTCTTTCCAATGAAGAAACTGTTAAAAAGATACTTAGGTCTTTAACTGTTTCATGGACACCTAAAGTAACCGCTATTGAAGAAGCCCATGACTTAACCAAATTGTCAATTGATAATTTAATAGGTTCTCTCATGGCACATGAAATAAATATGGGGCGACTATCTGAAAGCTCATCAAAGAAAAAATGTACTAATGCTCTTAAAGTTGTAGCTGCTCCTTCCACTTCTTCTTCTAGTTCCAAAAATGCAGATTCTGAAGACAGTGATGTAGATGAAGTTCTATCCAAGCTTCAGAAAATTCTCAAGAAGAAGAAAAATGGATCAAGACGGATTCAAAAGAAAGAGAGAAAAGAAAAAGAACTAGTCTGCTATGAATGCAGAAAATCTGGACATCTGAGACCAGATTGTCCAAGGCTCAAGAAGACTGGTCAAACCGTGAAGCCTAAGAAGCAGCACAAGAAGTTCAAAAGAAAAGTCATGGCAGCTGCTTGGGAAAATGCTGAGGCCACAAGCTCAGAATCATCAAGCTCAGAATCAGAGAAAGAGCAAATAAATCTAGCCCTCATGGCAGGACTAGATGAGGTACATTCTGACTCATTTTTCAATTCTTGCACAGATTCAGGGTCAGAATCGGAAGACTTAGAAAAAGTCTTTAATGAACTTTATGATAAACACAAGGTTGTTGTAAAAGAATTGAAAAATATCAAGAAAACCTTACTTGTTTGGAAAATACTAATTCTGATCTTAAATCAGAAATGGAACAACTGGAAAAACAACTGAAGGACAGTAAAGATAATAATTATCTTTTAAAATGAAAATTTGAAAAATAAGAATAATGAGAAGTTAGAGTTAGAAGAAAAATTAAAACTCTAACTAAAGAAATCTTTATTCAAAAGAATCAGTTGAAAAATTAACAAAAGGGAAACATCCTTAGCCCTATGCTTAAAAGGGTCAAAATCTGGAAATAATAAACAAGGGCTTGTATACATACCCCAAAAAAGGAAACACAAGCCACAATTCCAGGTAAATATCCTTTACCAAAATTTGTAAAAGAAACCAACATATCTCAGAAAAAGAAACCTGAAATATCCAAGGTGCATCAAAATAAAAAGATTTCTAAAAGGTTTGTTCAAATCAAGGGCAATCAAATTGCAAAATAAACTATATCATTGTTGCTCTCATTGCAATAAATTAGGACACACTGTAAACACCTGCACAACAAAGCACCTAGTTTGGATTCCGAAAGGATACTTTTATGCATCTAACCATCAAGGACCCAAAAGGATTTGGGTACCTATTTCTGAATAAGTTGTGTGCAGGATAGCCTTGGAGCATCAGGATCAAGGATGTTCAAGGCAAGAGTGACTGCCAACTCTTCATCCAAATCTCATCTGAAGAAGGAGTAGTCATAAATGTTGAATTTTTACAAAGCTACTGACAATGTTTGCAAGTTTTTTTTTTGATAAATACAGGCAATAATTCTGAAGACTTGACAAACAACATGTATAAGGTCAAGAGCAACAAGATTTGACTTGCCTCACATTAAGGGGGAATCTCATGCTCAGGGGGAGATTTCACTAAGGGGGAGTTATTCATTAAATGTCTATCATTACTGAACCCCTCAATGGTAAGAAATGTTCTCAAAGGGAAGAGAATGCATGGTAAGATCCTTCCTTTTTGGTTAGTGACAAAAAGGGGGAGAATTTGTATGATCTATGAATTTTTTCTGCATTTTCTATACTTCATATATTTGTATCAGAAAATTCACATAAATTTTGTCATCACCAAAAATGGGGAGATTGTTGAACCACTCTTTATTATCTTCATATTTTGGTGCTAACAAAATTTATGATGTAACTTAAATTGAATATTTTATTTCATCTGTGTCGCATCAATCTCATAGCAAAATGCTGAGTCTCACATTGATGCAATATTGGCGCACTAAAATGATAATATCGATGTCTAATCTATATACATCGATTTCAGTTCAAGTGCCAAATTAATAAGTGCTACAACGATTTGGTCTTAATTGATTTTATAAGCGTCATAACAATTCCTTAAGTGGCCACAACGATTTCATAAGATACACAACCATTTGATCGTGTAACGATTCGTTAAGTGATCACAATGATTTGCTAAGAAATCGATCCCACAACGATTTCATAAGTTACACAACGATTTGATCATGTAACGATTCGTTAAGTGATCACAATGATTTGCTAAGAAATCGATCCCACAACGATTTGATCGTGTAACGATTCGTTAAGTGATCACAATGATTTGCTAAGAAATCGACCCCACAACGATTTCATAAGTTACACAACGATTTGATCGTGTAACGATTCATTAAGTGATCACAATGATTTGCTAAGAAATCGATCCCACAACGATTTCATAAGTTACACAACAATTTGATCGTGTAACGATTCGTTTAGGGCTTATAACGATTTGGTAAGTAAGAACAACAATTTGCTTCTCACATCGTTTCGATAAGTGCCATAACGATTTGGTCTCATAATCGATTTGCTCTGAAGTGTTTTTGGCGCTTAAATGAAAAGTCAAATATCTTCTGACAAAAAGGCTGCATGTATATTTCAGAGTCTTGTCAGAAAAAGATATGAACTGCTATTTTTATCATGTTAGCAGAAGCACAGTAGCATGCACTGTTATCTTGTAAACACTCTTTTATGCTAAACCTCGAAGACCACCAGAGGTTGAAGACAAATGAATCAGAATGAGAAGAGCTCCAACGGATCTCTTCAATGGATCTATTCAAAAGCCTCTCATATAAAAGATGAAGCAAGGCTGAAGAAGAATAGAGAGCTTTTTGAAGATTTTTGAAGGAGTGTACAACCAGTGAGGAACCTGAACTCCAAATACACTCAAAGGAAAAGAGAGAAAGAGCCTAAGCCCAAGAAGAAGTATTCAAGCATTTGAAGCATTCGAGCTTTCAAGCTTCCTTTCTCTCTTCATTTTCTCCCTGTGCTCATTGTAATCTTGGGGGAGAGTCTGTGACTGTAAGCTATGTCCTGAGTGCTCATCTTGTAATAGCTCTCAGTCTCATCTTTCTTTTCTAAGAAAGATTTCCGTCCAGCTGCAGGACTGTATACAGTGTGTAACCCAGCTAGGGGTTTGTGTCTAGCAGAACCGCACTGGGGTTTGTACCAGTAGGTTTGCTTCTGAGCCTAGAAAAGAAGTGGGCTGCCTTCTTGCCCAGGAAAGAGAAGAAGATCAGCTGGGGTGCTGGGTGTTGTAGTGTCCTTGAGGGGGACTGTACCCTTGGTTAGTGAAATCCCAAGAGGTTGCTTGGGGACTGGACGTAGGACTTCCATGTGGGAAGGGCCGAACCAGGATAAATCCCTTGTGTTATTTGTGTGATTGTTTACTTGCTTCCGCACTGCTACTCTTTATCACACTAAACTAACCAAACTTTGAAGTGATAATTTTCTGTGTTTAAGTTTCTGTTTCAGATTTCAGAAAACCTATTCACCTCCCCTTCTAGGTTAGCTTGCTGCCATACCAAAAGGGCCAACATACCTGTCCTCTGATAAAACCATGGTTTAATAAAAATGCGGTTAGTCTTTCATACCATGCTCTAGGTGCTTGCTTTAAACCATATAATGTTTTATGCAATTTAAAAATATGATTTGAAAATCTACATCATCAAAACCAGGAGGTTTTTCTACAAAGACTTTCTCCTTTATGAATCCATTTAAAAATGCTGATTTGACATCTATTTGAAAAAGTTTTAAATCCAATGCACATGCATAAGCAAGTAACATTCGAATAGCCTCTAGTCTAGCCACTGGTGCATAGGTTTCATCGAAATCTAGCCTTCCTCTTGGGAATAGTCTTGAGCTACCAGTCTAACCTTGTTTCTAGTGATAACACCAGCTTCATCCAATTTATTCCTGAACACCCATTTGGTGCCAATCACAGGATGATCTGATGGTCTCGGAACAAGGGACCAAACTTAGTTTCTCTTGAACTGATTAAGTTCATCTTGCATGGCTAGAATCCAAGATTCATCATATAGTGCTTCATTGACTGTCTTAGGCTCAATTTGAGACACAAATGCTAAATAATCACAAGGGATAACATTACCTCTAGTTCTTACCCCAACCGATGGGTCTCAATGATGTTGTCCTTTGGGTGATCCTTCTTGTATCTCCATTCCTTTGGAAGATCATCATGTGTAATTTCCTTTTGATGTAGCTCTTCCAAGGGTGGATCTTCATTATCCTTGATGGATGTATCTTTCAGTTCTTGGATAGATTTCTGCATTTTCATCACCACTATCTACTTCCTTTCTTAGGGAAGGGTAGACTCATCAAAGATAACATGAACTCAGTTCAATTATAACTTTGTTTTATTGAAAACTCTATAACCTTGGGTTTAGAAACATACCCCATAAGATTCCTTCATCATATTTGGAATCCAACTTACCTATATCTCTCTTACCATTGTTATGGATAAACATGGACATCCAATGTTCTGAAGTAACTGATCTTGGGCTTCCTTCCCTGGTATAATTCATATGCGGTCTTCTTCAGGATTGGCCTGATCATAACTCTATTTATAATAGCAAGTTGTGTTGATAGCTTCCTCCCATAAATATCTTGGAAGATTGTATTCTGATAACATGGTTCTGGCCATATCCAACAATTTCTATTCTTCCTCTCAGCTACTCCATTTTGCTGAGGTGTCCTTGGTGCTGAGAAGTTGTGCTCTATTCCTTGATCATCACAAAATTCTGCAAACTTATCATTTTGAAATTCTCCTCTATGATCTGAATGAACGCTTATTATGCTGAACTTCTTGTCCTTCTAAACTAACTTACTGAACTTCACAAAACTTTCAAAAGTATCATCTTTATGCTCTAAGAAGAATACCCATGTAAATCTTGAATAGTCATCTACTATTACAAAACCAAAATTCTTTCCTCTCAGGCTAGTAGTTCTCATTGGTCCAAACAAATCCATATGAAGCAATTCCAAAGGTTTGGAGGTAGTTACCACTGTCTTTGATTTGAAGGAGGATTTTGCTTGACTTTTGCACATGGTTCACCAACACCTTCTATTCTTGAGCTTATCTTGGGCAGACCTTCCACTAGATTTCATTTGATGAGCTTTCTAATTCCATCCAAGCTGCAGTGACCCAGTCTTCTGTGCCATAGTTCAGTAGTTTGATCTTTATTTGCTGCTAGACAAACATCTTGATCTCTTAATTCCTCTAGGTGCAGTACATATAAGTTCTTTTCTCTGCTGGTTTCGAACACGATTGCACCATCCTTCATAATTAGGCACTTAGACTCCTGAAATTTGATTTGGTGACCCTTGTCACATAGTTGGCTGATACTTATGAGATTGTGCTTGAGTCCTTTGGCACATAAGACATCTTCTATGAGTGTTCTGTCTTGACTCTCCACTGATCCAAAACCGATCACTGAACCTTTTCCAATATCTTCATATGTTACTGTTCCTTCTTCATCTTTGATGTATGAAAATAATCTTTTGTTACCAGTCATGTGCCTTGAGCACCTGTTGTCCAGGTACCACTTTGATGCTCTAAGGTTTCCCTGCAATAAATCACTTAAGATTTAGGTACCCAAGTTCTTTTGGGTCCTTGCTGGTTAGCTTCCTCATTTTGTCTTTTAGGAATCCACTTTAAGTGTTTAGTTATACAAGTTATTTTAGTGTGTCCTAACTTGTTACAATAACTACAGCATGATATATTATTTACTATTTTAATTGGTCTATATTTAATATTAGATTTATATTCAGTATTTTGTTCAGCTACAAATTTTGGTGTTGGATAGATTTTAGGATGTATGATGGTTTTCTTCATTATCTGGTCGAATATATCATAAACCATGTTTTTTCTTACCAATCTTCTTGCTCCTTTAATATTAGAGATGATTTTATGTTTGTAAATTTTTTAATTGTGTTAGTTAGATATTCATTATCTTTTGCTAGTGTGTCAACTTCTTTTTTAAGTTTACTTAAGGTTTCCTGTGTGTCAACTTCTTTTTTCAATTGTGTTACCAGTCATGTGCCTTAAGCACCCGTTGTCCAGGTACCACATTGATGTTCTAAGGTTTCCCTGCAATAAATCACTTAAGATTTAGGTACCCAAGTTCTTTTGGGTCCTTGCTGGTTAGCTTCCTCATTTTGTCTTTTAGGAATCCACTTTAAGTGTTTAGTTGTACAAGTTATTTTAGTGTGTCCTAACTTGTTGCAATAACTACAGCATGATATATTATTTACTATTTTAATTGGTCTATATTTAATGTTAGATTTATATTCAGTATTTTGTTCAGCTACAAATTTTGGTGTTGGATAGATTTTAGGATGTATGATGGTTTCTTCATTATCTAGTGGAATATATTCTAAACCATATTTTTTCTTACCAGATCTTCTTGCTCCTTTTAAAATTAGAGATGATTTTTCGTTTGTAAATTTTTCAATTGTGTTAGTTAGATATTCATTATCTTTTGCTAGTGTGTCAACTTCTTTTTTAAGTTTACTTAAGGTTTCCTGGTTTTCCAGATTTGTTATTTGTTCGTTTTTAACTTTTAGATCTTCACATAACAATTCATTTCTTCTTTTTAATTCAGAGATTTGTTTTTCTAGTTGCTCAGTTTTAGACTTTAAATCTGAGAGGGTTTAGGGTCTGTGATTTCTAAGCATGCATGACTTTTCTTGGTGGTTTTTAATAGCTTGCATACATCTTTATACTTACTGTATAGTTCATTGAAGGCATCTTCGAAACTATCAGAATCAGATTCATTACATGAAGTAAAGATGAGTCAAAAGTTACCTTGTCATCCACACTTGCCATGAAGGCCAAGTTGGCTTTTTCTTCTTCTTCATCGCTAGAGCTTGACTCACTGTCTGAGTCACTCTCATTGTTCCATGCAGCTTCCATGGCTTTCTTTTTTTACTTTCTGAACTTCTTGGAGTTGTCCTTCTTTTTGAACTCTATCTTCTTCAGCTTTGGACACTCTGCCTTGATGTGTCTAGGTTTTTTGCATTCGTATCAAATGGGTTCTGACTTCTTAATATCCTTGACTTCAGGTTTCTTGAAGTCTTTCCCTTTCTTGAAGTACTTTCTCCCTGACTGATATTTTTTCTTAGCAAGAATACACTGTAGTCTTCTAGAGAGAAGAGCTTCCTCATCTTCACTGTCTTCATTACTTCTTTCATTTTTTGATTCTTCTTCTGAGCTATCTTCTGTAGCCTTCAGTGCGTTGCTATGCTTCTTCCTGCTAGAGGATTCTCCAAGCCTCTCCATGTTTATCTCATGAGCCATTAGTGACCCAATGAGCTTCTCAAGTGACATTCTCTTAAGGTCGTTAGCTTCTTCTATGGCTGTCACTTTTGGAGTCCATGAGGCTGGTAGTGATCTCTGTATCTTTCTTACCATATCTCCAATCTCATAGGTTTTACCAAGCCCAACCAATATATTTGTAATGTCAGTGAATCTGTTATACATTTGTGTGATGGACTCTCCTGGTTGCATCTGAATTTTTTCATATTGGGCTACCAAGATGTCTATTCTTGTTTCTCTTACCTTGTCAGTTCCTTCATATGTGATTCTGAGCTTCTCCCACATTTCCATAGCTGATTTGCATGTTGAGATTCTATTGAACTCTTTCTTACTCAATACACAGCATAGTATACTTTTGGCTTTGTTGTTTAGGGATATCTTCTTTTTGTCTTCTTCTGTCCAATTTTCCCTACTGTTGAGTACCACAAGGTCTCCCTCTTCAACAATGGACCAAAGTTGGAAATCGAGACCTAGAAGAAAGAACTCCATTCAAGTCTTCCAGTAGTTGTAGTCTTCACCATCAAATAGAGGGGGTCTGTTGACAGACTGACCTTCTGCATACCCTTGAGCTGCCATTTATCTTTGCTCTTCATATCGTGAGATCTTCTTTCTTGAAGAGACTTGGCTCTGATACCACTTGTTGCCCAAAAAGTAAGCGCAGAGGGGGGGTGAATAGATTGCTAAAAATATTTTTGAAAAAAACTTGTCAATAAAAATACTTAACATAAAAACATAGATAGATAGTTAGAGTTAGTGAGAGTTAAGACAAACAAGCAATCACACAACAACATGAGATTTTTATCATGGTTCGGACCTCCTATCCTAAGGAGTCCTACGTCCAGTCCCCAAGCAACAACTTGGGATTTCACTAACCAAGGGTACTGTCCCCCTTAAGGACTCTTACATATCCAGCAGCAGCTGGCCTTCTCTTCTATCCCCGAAGAGGTACAAATCACCACCTAATACATAGGTCTTCCTTCCTCAATGAAGGGAATAACAACCACCTGTTTCCAACAGGTCTTCTCTTCACAACCGAAGAGGAACACACAGAGAATTGTGTAAAAAGGCGAATGGCCCCTAGACCAAGCTTATAGGAAACTGCTTGATCTGAGGCGATGTCTGAGAGACAAAGATTTTCAACAAGAAAATCTCTCAGAACTACAAAAGCTCTCCAAAGGCTAAGCAAATGAAAAAGAGAGCTGAGAGCTAAAAGGTTTTGGAATGAAACGAATGAGCTCTCTCTTTGCTGATGCTCGCAAGTTCTTGGCACGTTCAAAAGTGTGTATCTCTTGTGTGTATCCGTGTCTTCTATTCTTCATGGAGTCATCAGTCTTCTATATATCTTCTCTTGAAAAATATATCCGTTGGAGTGTTCGTTGAAGTGTCCGTTGTCTGTATGTTTGAAGCACGTTAGACTACATGGTCCGAGGTGTGCAACAGGTAAGCTTGTAGTCATTTAATGCTCTAGAAGATAAATACGCAAGGAGAAGATTCATCCAGATATCTTTCACTTCAGGTTATCCAATGTTGTGAGATTTGGTACTGTCAAAGACCTGCACGTAATAAATACCAAAACATAGACAGCTAAACTGTCTCTATGTTGTCAGTCAACGTTAGAAGACATGCTATAAAAATATACACCAAAATAGAAATGTCATTATGTCACCCTGAAAGTTGTTTGCAATAGAAACACAGGTATGGAAGGCACACAGATATGTGACATGCAGAGAAGTGTTCAGCCACAATAAATGTTACATGGTGTAAGATATAAAGATATACGCGGGAAGACTTGAACTCCACAGTGTTTGAAAATATGTTTGAAATATCACGAAGAATAGATATTTTCAAATTTGTCTGGAAGGATAATAATATTAAAAATATATGACAATACATTCAAGACATAATCGTTGTGAAGAGAGTTGATGTAAACAATGAAATCAATGATATGTCATCAAGCCAACTTTTGTATGTGGGTATATAACTTTTAACTAGTCGATTAATTCATAATTGGGCCAGACTTCTGATTTCAATTTTTTTTGACCCGTTCGTCTCCCGATTCCTCACCTACAGTAAAATGAAGATTCAGGTGATTGCTTACCCGAAAAGTTTGCTCGTAAACACCCTGCACGGCCTGCTATTTTGGGAGGAAAGCAGGGAAAAAGCACGGCGTCCTTTACAGTATCAGGAAAAGAGGCTTTTTAACAATATATAGGCCATCCAAACGACAGGAGTTTATAAGGGTCAACAAAAAGAATTGAGCAGCCGCACAGATCCTCGTACGTACAACAAAATTTAAATTACACCCTCCATACGTAATAATTAAATACAAAAATATTACATATGCAAAACACATAGATCCTATGCCAGTGCTCATCGGACAACGAGCATTCCTACATATCGTTCTTGGATCTGAGCAGAGAGACTGTGGGACCTAAAGCACCCCACCGCAGAGCTCTGTAAGACCACTTGGTAGTCGTGGGGGTCTCTTTCCTGCCCCAGCTGCTCCACCCCTTTTCCTGAGACAGTTCTGCCTTTTTTGCATCCAAAGCTTGGCATATTTCTTCCCATCCTCCACGACCTTCACTCTCTGCAAAATATAAAAGGGGAATCAAAGTAAGATGATGCCCATAACCATGTTAGCCTGTTGTGTATGTGCAAATATTTGCGTAAGAGTAACACAAGTGTGACTTAAATTTTCAGCCAACCTGTGGGCTGCACAACTCCACTGTCTTTATGATCAGCCCTTGAAGAAGAGCCTGGTTCCTTGATGCCAACCGGTGAAGCTGATCCTGTTGCTTCGATCTCACTAATGCTTGCGTTCATGGTGGCTTTGTACTCATTGAAAAGCCGGACATCAAGAAGTGATGGGAATCAATCTGGACAGAGTAAAAGATAAAACTTAAGACGCCAGAAGAAGGTACACATCAGGACATTCATCACTTTGTCTAATGGATGGATATCCACCAGATTCTCTACATGGACTACCTCCAAAGAACCATCTTCCTTGTACATTGGCTCATCAGGTTGTACTCCAGATCCTTCATCTCTCTCACAAAAAGAGACAGGAAAATCCGGAACTTGCATAAGGATAATCTTTCCGGATGTTGGGTCATACGAAGTTACTTTACCAACCTATAAAATAAACAGATAAAATAGTATAGCTAACTTTTTCCATTCACAGTCAACAACACGATTAAATCCAAAATGAACTCCATACCACTGGGTGCCGAGGTTGAAATGGAATAAAATACATAAGTCTAGCAAATGAAATTTTCAAAACATGTCTATTGTGAAAAACATGTCCAGGAAAAGTAGACAAACATACACGAAAAGAAGAAATTTCCGGACACCATGATGATGAAAGCTCCACCACTCGATATGCAAGCACATCACCTTCCTGCAACAATGTACACGAAGAAAACGATCTAAGAGACTGCTTGAATGCCTGAAAAGGTTGATGATGATGATGCTAATGATAATAATGACGACAGTCAACCTAGCAATAACATGATATGAACAATGAAAAAACTGGTGAATTTGACAGCAAGATGAAACCATGTCGAAATAAGTTGATGCCCTAAAAATTCAAGCCCAGGCAAAACAACTCATGCGAAAGGGAGAAAAATCTTCAATCCCAAAATGCCCATATGATCACACATGGTGATTAGGGGTGGAGGGTAGGGAACAAACCTTTGGCAACTGTGTCAAGGGGAAAAGTTTTTCAAATGCTGTTAGCGGATCTCTCTTATTATCTTCAACTTCTTTAACAACTGACTCAACATTCAACTGTGCAGGAAGAGCATTGTCATCATTACTGCAATTGAAGTTTTTCTCTCTGCCCCACTTCTGTCCCTTCCTCTTGCTGACAGTGCCACTCCATTTAGGGTTCCCTATAAAGGAACAAAAAGACCTCAACAGAAGAAAATTAACTAGAAATCTCAACAAAACACTATGAAATACTTGACATATCTTAGAAGTTGCTAAGACAACAAATGCATATATTGGTGAGCTCTCTTTCCATTGAGGAACTTATGAATGTAAAGGCATAAAATCTCTTTTATGCATTGGATGCATGACATACAACTGATAAGACGGCCTGAATCTAACTTGAAAAGATCAGTAACTCTGGTAAATATTTGCACACACCCTAGAAAATCTGCTTCAATTGATAAATATGCTGATTGGTTATTTGCTAATAGATTTTCTTAGATGTGTAAAAATCAGCAAACGGGCTATGGGTACCTTCCTAGAAACTTCTTCAAATATTGAGATCATGTCGCATGTGAAGTTTAGCAGAGGCAGGAAGTAATGAACAAATATGGAACATTTACCCAGTTTAAGTAGTTAATGTTGAATAATAAGAAGATGCCTATAACGAAAAGAATGTGGCAACCACTGTATATATATGCACTATATATTTATGTATATGCACATTGGCATGCACTTCAAAAAATACATTTACAAGCCATTGTCGATCTATAGAATTCAACAGGTAAAAAGAGTAACGAAAACCTAAAAGGTTTTTTCTTTTCTTTTTAGGTTCCAGAATTTGGGTTATATGTTTTCCCCAAAGGGGGAAGAGTGATCATTGTCCAGGTATATTCTTGAAAAATGCTACGCACTGGGATACATGGAGCCCATCCCCTACTCAGAAAACCATGAAAAAGCATCCATAGGTGGTGATACTTCAATGAACATTAATGAGGAAACAGAAGTAGATGTGTCAAAAAGGAAAACATTCCATGTCCAACCTATGAGATGGACATGCAGCTAACACTGAAACCTTTTAGGAAAATTCCACTTACCACAGTCTTAACTGATGATTGTTCACTCTGCCCTGTGTCCACAGAAAGTGTGAAGTCTGCTTTAGAAGAGAATAACAACATAGAGATATTATACCAAAAAGAAAATTGGAGGAAAATTTTTCGAACATAAAATCATGTAATAAGGATCCTCTCAAATTCAAGCAATGAATTAATAACAAATGTTAACCCCCCATACAAAAAGAGCATCAAACAAGACTCCAAGTATTTAAAAAAGTCATTTAGCTGTCTGCTCCCAAACTGAGATAGGGAAAATTGCAAAAATAACCCTTTGGCATGTACAATAGAAAACAGTTTCTATCTTATGGATCCACCTTATTAAGTCTGGTAATGAACCAATGCCTCAACATCCAATCCAGCCTCCTAATCCTGAACCATGTCCAAACCGGCCTTGAAGCAGCCAGCCTATTCTTTAAACTCTCCCTCAAGCTGAGCATAGATATTTAGCATGCACAACTTGCCCAAAGCAAAAAGTAGCTTGACTTTAGGAAGGACCTTGGTGAACACATCAGCAACCTGATCAACAGAACAAACATAGGGAAGGCACAACTTCCCTGGAATCAAGATACTCAATAATGAAATGCTGATCAACTTCAACGTGCTTGGGTAGCACCAGGTTGTTGACAATGTTAACAGTAGCTTTATTATCACAATACAACTTCAGGGGAAGTTCAATATGTAGGTCAATATCTTGTAACAAAAGCGCTGGCCACAAAAGTTCATCTAAACCATGTATAGGTATTTAGGCTCAAAACTGGATCTACCAGATACATTTTGCTCCTTACTGCATCATTCGACCAACATCTATCCAAGAAATATACAACTAGAAGTAGAATGACGATATTACTAGGAACCAGTCAAATCAACATCAGTAAACCCCTCAACCACTAGGCAAACTTGGTGAAAGCCTTGGCCAGGATTCTGTCTACAACCTAAATGAGGCATTGGGAGTGCACACAAGCTGCTAACACTCACTACTAGGTGATGTCAGGCCTACTGAGTGTCAAATACAGGAGCCAGACAACAAACCATTAGCAAGGCCCTCGTCAATGTTAAGAAAGAGCTACCATCAATGCTGACTGGCTGTTGATTGACATCAATGGTGTAGTAACTAGAAACAACCCATTTTTCCTGCTTCCAGCAAATCCAAGGCATATTTCCATTGAAAAACTCTAATATCATCACCAGATTAATCAATCTTAACGCCACGAAAATGCCATAGGAGCTCAAATCTTTAATTCAAACTCTTTAGCCAGCACGAGACATAAATCTTTGGACGCAATAGTCATGATGCAACCTTCCCCAAGGGATCTCATGATAGGATCGGCATTGCTTTGACATAACCAACATGAATCATAGCAAGACAGAAATGCTAAACCAAGCCAAAAAGGATTGTTTTTTTATCATACAATGCCGTTTTAAGTCGGCATACTGTTTTGTGTGTCTTACACCCTGAAGGTTGCATATACACATCCTCCTGCGAGTCACCATTAAGGAATGCATGCTTCACATCAAGATGAAATGACATCCAGGAGTTTTGAGCAGCAAAAGCAATGATGATGCTGACTGATTTTATGCTTGCAACTGGAGTAAAGGTCTCCTCATAGTCCATAACATATGTCAGAATGACCCCTTTTGCAACCCACCTCGCCTTTTAGCTATCCACGGACCTCATCAGGTTTAAATTTATTCGTGAACATCCACATGGAGACCACCAACCTCTTCCCTATCAGAGGATCAACTGGTTCCCAGGATCGTTTTTTGTGCAGTGCTCGCATCTCCTCATCCACAGCAGGCTGCCACTAGCATCTTTTACAGCTTATGTAGAGGAATGAGATGAAGAAGTGATGGACAAAGTAGGAACAAAGGAGAAATAAGAGGTGAAAGGTGAGACTCAGTAATGAACTGAGAGATGGTGTTTTGTACACACACAAGTGCCTTTCCAAACTACAATTGAAAGATCGAGATCATTCATCATTTAGTTCAATAGAACCTAGAAGGTAGCCACTTATGGGAAGGAACATCTATAAGAGCATCTACCACTAACTTCGTTTGACGTGAGTAATTGTATGCAGCTTGTACTTAAGTGTACCCCCTGATCTCTTATCAAAAACGTCCTATGTAGAGTAGTTTGGAATCTTCTTGAATTCTCTCCTAGGTCCTATCCATTACTTCATGTATGTATTCCATATTTCCATGTTACTTTTATCATCATCATCAACTATTCTTAATACTTTAATTTTGGCTCAACCAACTTAACATACCTTTAGATTAGGGCTGCCAATGGGTCAGAGTCGAAATTGGAAATGGATGTTTCCGCTTCTGCTTCCTATAAGAAATTTCACAGTCGGAAACGGAAAAAGGTGTTTCCACTTCCACATGCATTTCCGCTTTGAGTTGGAAAATTGAAAACGAAAACAAAATGGAAACTCCGGATGCAATAATATTTATATAATTATAATTAATTTATAAATTTACAAGTACATTGATTATTAAATTATGAATAGTTTCAAATGTAAATTTAATAATCTTTTCTACCATATCTTCTCCACCATGTACATTATAATGACCCTTACTAAATGAAGTATAACATATCAAATTAGTATGGTAAAATCATGTAGTTATATATAATGGTTTGAGAAATAGATAATCAACATGTGTAGATATGAAGACTGTTAGAGAAAAAAATTACCATATATGATGAAATGAGAGAGTGACCACTAGCTAATAATTGAGACAAGGATAGATGGTATTTACATATAGATTGGAGGTGAGGGACAATAAGTTAAAAATTTAAGAGCCAAAGCTTCAAGTTGAGGAGCTTTTATTATAAAATATATTATATATATATATTAAAATGTTATCGGAAACGGAAATGGAAAAACAGATGCGGAATTGGGTGTTTCCGCTTCCGCATCCTATAAGAATTTGGATATTCATTTCCGCTTCCGCTAAGCTATCGGAAAGTTCTTTTCGGAGTTCCGCATCCTATAAAAAATGCGGAAATGGGTCGGCTAAATGAAAATCAGAGATCCGTTGGCAGCCCTACTTTGGATAGTATCCCAAAAGTTCTAACTATATGCAGTTTATGAACAAATTTCCCAACCCTTTTTTTTTGCAATGGGGCAAAGGGTCTTAAAATGCCTCAAACATTTTCTACCTGTAGAAACACGCAAAGTAGAAGTCAGGGAAAGACAATCATCAATCTGAATGGTTCCCTTGTGTGCAATAGTGGCATTGGTACCATCAACTATCATAATTTTCTGCTGGCCAAAAGAAAAAGAGTAGGTAGATAAGAGTCTAGAGTTACCAATCATGTGATCAGTAACTCCAAAATCAATAATCCAGGAGTTACCAGAGGAAGGATGGCAGCGTTGGTTTCGGTATCAATTTTGACCGGGTCTGATTTTCATTTTGCCTGGTTTGGGGAATATTGGGCGGCCTCAAGTGAGTAAACAGTTGTTTTTGACCATTTTCGCCGGTTTCGAAAACTGATTAAAATATTAATTTTTTATGGTATCGGACTTGCTATAGTAAAATGGCCCGGTTTTGGATTGGTCCATTGCAAAACCAAAACGTTTCGGCCGAAACTGCCAACCATGTACAAGAGGGCTAAAATGTAGCACTAAGTGCCACCCCACTAGTAACAAATTTACCCAAGCTAGTGAAAGCAAGGGGCTGTCTAGGTTTGCCATATCAGATCTCGGCTTCGTCTCGGGAAGGGAGGGGCGTCAAAGAGAAGATATCTTGGTCAAATCTCGAGAGATTAGGATAGCATTAAAAAAAATATGATCATTTGTCGGAGAGAATCGTCGTCCAGTGCCGGGTTTTCCAGGAGCTACAAGCTCCGGTACTGCTGCCACAAGCCCTAAGGTTTCATAAGCCCCGTCCGGAGGTGGGAGACTAGCTACAGCCGGAATTTCAAATTCGAAACGAGTACGGTCGTGGACACACTCTATCAGGGTGGATCCAGTTAACGAAGCCATTGGCGGTCCGAGTGGCCTGAATCGGGGAGCGGGCAGGCGTGGCTTCGTGGGTGTCGCGTGGTTTGACTGTAAGGGGCTCCGATCAGGGACCGGATTCAGCGGCCCATGACTTACCCAGAATCTGTTTGGATGCGCATATTGGGTCTCCAGGACCCAACACTGTTCATCTTCCCCCACCCGCCACCCGGTGGATGGATGCATCCAAGGGGTCTCTGCAAGCATCTATCCGGCAGCCAATTGCCCCCCCTCCTCGCCCCAGCGGTCTCCAGCAGCTTCCTCGGTGGATCCAGCCCGGCACTTGGGTGACGCGATGATGCACAAAGATCTGGGAACCCGCGAGGACAGTTTCAACAATGGAAGCCGCCGTCCGACAGGGGGCAAGCCAGATGCTGGAATCCACAGCAACGTGGGAGGGCTCGGGAGGGACGAGAATCCATCGTTTGTCATGGAGGGTCAGAGGATTCTTCTCAGCCTTTGGCTCTGGTGGAGGAGGCAGAAGCCCCAGCGGGAGGATCACCGGACCGGGCATTTGGACCTCCTCATTCTCGGGGACTCACCGAGACCAAGATTCTCGCGAAGATTGCATTCCATGGCGGCTGTAACAAGCAGAGAGAATCTTTTGTAGTCAGCAATATCTAAGATGAAAGGCCTTTCAATCATGGAACAGAAGCATCCAATAACCCTCCCTCACGAAAAGAACTTTGTAGCATTCCCTTTTAGATGTGACTTGCCTTTCTGCCCTTGAACTTTGCTGACTTTTTATCAAGTTACAGCTCCCAACAACTGTCAATCAGATGATTAAGTTTGCCACAATGATCACACTTCCTTACAGCTTTACCATCTTCCTCAAGTGCACCACCTGGAGATTTTCTCACCATGGATGTACTGCTTACCAGGGATGAATGTTCAAGAATAGCCTGTGCACCAGCAGTTGAACCATCCACAAGCATTGCTTCTCTTCTACTCTCCTCAACCAGCACCCTTTGATATGCTCCATGAAATGATGGTATATTAACTTCGTAAAGAATTTGTGCTCTGATGGATTAAGACCACCAAGGAATTTCAGAACATGCGCCTTTTCCGGACGAACTTCAAGTGGCACCTATGATCTTCTGGAGTATCCCAGTCCTCAGAATCATAGTAGTCTAACTCATCCCTTTAGTCTGGAGAGTAATGAAATAATCAGTCGCAGATTGAGTTCTTTGTCTAGTGCCATGGATTGAATTCTCTAGCTGATAAATTTAGGGGAGTGGCTAAGTCCGCCGGGACATCTCTATTTTTTAGTCCCACCCTTTTTTTTTTTTTTTTTGGAACTTGGAGTCCGAAGCGAGGTTGCGGAACCTTAACTAGAGGATTCGCCGTTGGCTTTAGCCTACCATTATGATTAGTGGGCAAAGACGGCACAGCCTACCATGGAGGTTTACTGGCTGAGGGGCATTGCTTAGCCGACCTTTTTGAGGTTTATGGCTAAAGTTTGACTCGGTCGACCACGATGGTTTGCTGACCAAGGAGAAGTTTAGCCGATCTTTTTGAGGTTTATTGGCTCATAGTTGTCAAGGCGTCAAGGCGAACCAAGGCGTTCACGGGGTCCCTAAGCGCTTAGGCGCTTAAGCGTCTGCTTAGGCGTCGCTTAAGCCACCAATTAAAAAATATAAAATACATATTCCTAATATACATAACATAATAAAATATATGAAATTACAAAAAATTCAGAAGCATGAAAAAAATTGCAGAAAATTAAATTACAGAAAAAATACAGAAAATTAAATTGCAGAATTAATTACAGAAAATAAATTGCAGGGGGATCCGGCCCCTCTGCGCACTGGGAGAAGAGAGAGTGAGAGGGAGGGAGGGAGCAGGGAATGGGAGGTGATGAGAGAGTGACAGAGGGAGGGAGGGAGCAGGGGCCGGAGGGAGGAGAAGGCCGAGGGGGGAGCAGGGGGCTGCGCACTGGGAGAAGAGAGAGTGAGAGAGGAAGCAGGGGCCGAGGGAGGGGAAAGGCCGGAGGGAGAGAGCAGGGTGTCGGAGGGAGGGAGAAGGCTAAAGGGAGGGAGGGAGCAGGGGGCCGGAGGGAGGAGAAGGCCAGGGAGGGAGGGAGGGGGGAGGGAGGGAGCAGGGACTGGGAGATGAGAGAGTGAGAGAGGGAGGGAGGGAGCAGGGGCCGGAGGGAGCAGGGGCCGGAGGGAGCAGGGGCCGTAGGGAGGAAGGGAGAGGGGAGCAAGGACCGAAGGGAGGGAGGGAGCAGGGGCTGCGCACTGGGAGAAGAGAGAGTGAGAGAGGGAGGGAGGAGCAGGGGGCCGGAGGGAGGGAGAAGGCCGGAGGGAGAGAGCAGGGGGTCGGAGGGAGGGAGAAGGCCGAGGCAGGGAGGGAGCAGGGGGCCGGAGGCCCTCTGCGCACTCTGGGAGAGAGAGAGTGAGAGAGGGAGGGAGGGAGCAGGGGGCCGGAGGGAGGGAGGGAGAAGGCCGGAGGGAGCAGGCCGAAGGGAGGGAGAAGGCCGAGGGAGGGAGGGAGAGAGAGAGTGAGGTACCTACCTTCGAAGAGGGTGGACGCCGTGGAGCCGGAGGCGGCAACGGTGAGGCCGGAGGGAGTCACCGGAGCCGTGATGGGGGACGCCGGAGCCGGTGACGATGGCTTCGGAGCGGCAGCGGCCCTTCGAAGCCCTAGATTGCTTCGCCGGTCGTGCGATCGGGGAGGGGTGGGGTCAGCGGGGTCGGTGTGGGTTTGGGGCGTGGTTTTTGGCTTTTACAGAAATCGTGCCGTATATGTTATTGGGTCTGGGCGACCCAATAACCGCCCAAGCGGTCTAGGCGTGCGCCTAGACCGCCTCAGCGACGCCTGGAAGCGCTTTTTTGCCCTTCAGAAAAACGGCCAGATCGCCTTCCTCTTCCAGGGCGCCTTTACGCCTAAGCGGCGCCTAAGCGGCGCCTAGGCGAACGCCTTGACAACTATGTATTGGCTAAAGGTTTAACTCGGTCGACCAGGATGGTTTGCTGACCAAGAAGGAGTTTTAGCCGACCTTTTTTTTTTTAGGTTTATTGGCTAAAGGATTTGACTTGGTCGACCAGGATGGTTTGCTGACCAAGAAGGAGTTTTAGCCGACCTTTTTGGGGTTTATTGGCTAAAGGTTTAACTCGGTCGACCAGGATGGTTTGCTGACCAAGAAGGAGTTTTAGCCGACCCTTTTGGGGCTTATTGGCTAAGGGTTTAACTCGGTCGACCGGGATGGTTTGCTGACCAAGAAGGAGTTTTAGCCGACCTTTTTGGGGTTTATTGGCTAAAGGATTTGACTTGGTCGACCATGATGGTTTGCTGACCAAGAATGAGTTTTTTTAATGAGGAGAAGAATTTCGTCATCATCCCTTCTTCTTCTTTTTTTTGTAGGCTCTTTTGCCCTTGGGCACTCTTTTTGGGGAGCGACCAAGTCTGCCGGGACGTCATCATTTTTCTTTCAGTCCCTTCCCTTATTTTTTTTTTTTGACATGGGCGCATATGCCCAACCTTAGCCTGATTCGACTATGAGGGGATCAGAGGGCGGTAGCCCAGGGAATTCATGCTCAAGGGCAAAGTACATTTTCAGATGTTTGCCATTTAGTGGCGGAAAGGGGCGGTCGCCGGCATGTGTTGCCAGCGTATATCCCCCACCTTCATAGACTCCAGTGACAACGTACGGCCCGTGCCAGTTTGGCCAGAGTTTACCACTTGATTTGCCTGCCATGACTTCTCTTTGCTTGACCATGACGAGGTCACCTTTCTTGAAGACACGAGGCCTGACTAACTTGTCATAGGCTCGAGTCATACGGGCTTGATAGGATTGGAGGTGTTGATACGCTTCCAATCTTTTTCCCTCTAGGTCGGACAATTCCTCCAACCTTCTTTCAATTTCTTGTCGCTCCTCGGGCTGAAGACCGGTATAGACGGCTACCCTATAGGACGACATTTCAATTTCAATGGGAAGCATGGCTTCAGCTCCGTACACCAGAGAGAAGGGAGAACACCCTGTAGGGGTCTTGCAGACCGTCCGTATGCCCAGAGCGCTTCGTGCACTTTCTCCCCCCAATCACATTTGTGGTTGCCGACTATCTTGGCAAGCAGTTTGCAAAGGGTCTTGTTGAAGGCTTCGCCAGACCATTGGCTTGAGGGTTGTAGACCGTTGACGTCCTCCAATCTATCTGGAATTTGGCTGCCAACACATATATTGTTTTGTTTTTTGAAGGGCGTACCGTTATCTGATACGATCCGATGAGGGGTGCCGAACCTGTAAATCAGGTGCTGTTTGACAAATCTTGCAACGACTACCCCGGTGACTTCCCTGAGAGGGATTGCTTCTACCCATCGGGAGAAATAGTCAGTGGCTGCCAGGATAAACTTGTGGCCACCAGAGGATAGTGGGAATGGTCCCACGACATCCATTCCCCATTCGGCAAAGGGCCATGTGGGGGCAGTTGGATGTAATTCGTTCGGTGGCTTTCTTGGCACCGAACTGAAGACCTGGCATTGATGACATGTGCGGGCGTATTGGACGCAATCTGTGTACATGGTTGGCCAAAGAAGCCTTTTAGCTTGATGTTGATTTTCATTGTCTCCCGCCTGATGGATCCCGCACAGCCCAGAGTGGACTTCGCGCATAATGACTTTGGCTTCTTTGGGGGAGAGACACCTTAGGAGGACAGACTTGTCTTTTTCATGGACAAGTCGGTACAGTTGGTCCCCAATCATTTGATATGACATGGCCCGCCGCAACAGTTGGACTCGTTCGGCCCGATCTGAAGGCAGCCAACCGTTTTTTATTTGGATGATCGGCTGGCACCAGTCTTCTTCTTGACCGGCTTCTTCTTCGAGGGTGTTGACTTCTGCATTTTCTGGGTCGGAGTCGTCCTCGAGAACACTGGGCATCAGCCTCCTATGTCGGACGGTTATGCCCAGTTCTCCTTCAGGGGGGAGCTTTAGAGCAGACGCCAATTTGGCTAGTGCATTCGCTTGAGAGTTTTGCCCTCTAGGGACGTCCGATCTCGAACAAGTAGAACCTCTCGCGGAGCTTCATCACCTTGGCATGATAGGGGATCAGTTCCCTTTTTCGAACGTCGTAATCCCCCAGCACTTGACAGATGACCAGCTGTGAGTCCCCATAGACTTTTATGCATTGATGCCCATTTCGGCAACCAGTTGAAGTCCCACGATCAGTGCTTCATATTCAGCTTGATTGTTGGTCAATGGCTTCACGAGTGCATATGAGTTGTGCAGAATTCTCCTTGTGGAGTCACCAGGACAATGCCCGCTCCGGAAGTATAATTGTAGTCCGTCAGTTTGCTTAAGCATCCGAGAAGCACCATCAAAGTAGAGTTCCCAGTGTGGTAACTCTATGGCGAGAGTATTTCCACTTTCTTGGATGGGACTTCTCTTGTTGGGTCCCCTCCGCGTGAGGGGATGAGAGCATTTCCTCTTCCGGAAGCTTGAACTCGAGGGGAGAGCGGCTGGAGCGGATGCGCCGCCAGGAAATCCGCCATACCTTGCCCTTTGATCGCTTTTCTCGGGACGAAGTGATATCGAACTCCATGAGGATAAGGGCCCTTTTCCCATCCTTCCTGACACACAGGTTGGGTGAGGAGCACTTTTAGCGGCTATCCTCGAGATGAGGCTGACTTGATGGGCCAGGAGATAGTGTCTAACTTTTTGACGGCAAATATCAATGCCAGGCACACTTTCTCCACCGGGGAATACCGGTGCTCAGGACCCACCAAGCATTCTGCTGAGGTAATAGAGCGGTTGCTCTTTGCCTTCCTCGTTTATTTGTGCCAGGAGCGTCCCAACGACGTTTCCATAGCCGCGATGTAGAGATGAGCGGCTTTTCTTTCATCGGGGCTCCCAGACGGGAGAGTAAGGAGATACTCTTTGATTTCTTCAAAGTATCTTGGCACTCTTGGTCCCATACAAATGGAGCACCTTTCTTCATTAATTTGCTGAAGGGGGCGCACCTGCCCGCAAGGTTGGAAATGAACCGCCTTATGTAGGCCAGTCTTCCCTGAGAGATTTCAGCTCCGTTAAGGTTTTTGGCAGCGGCAGCTCTCTGATAGCTTTGATTTTGACGGGATCAATTTCTATCCCGCGGTATTTGACAACGAAGCCGAGGAATTTGCCGCTCGAAACGCCGAAGGCACACTTCATAGGGTTCATCTTCAGCCGATGCTGGCGAAGTCTTTCGAAGACCTGGCGTAGGTCGCCTAGGTGATCTTCCGCTTTTGGTCTTGACGACCAGATCATCACGTTAGCACTTGACCGAGGCATGGAGCATTTCGCCGAAAATCTTGGTCATGGCTCGTTGATAGGTGGCTCCGGCGTCTTCAAGCCGAAGGGCATTCTTTTGTAGTTGTAGATCCCTTTGGGGAACCTGAAGACGGTATGACCCTTATCTTTGGGAGCCATACGAATTTGATTGTAGCCCGACGACGCCGTCCATGAAGGATAGCGCTTCATTCCAGTGGTCAATCGATCATTGTTTCCGTGATCGGGACCGGAGTCGTCCTTCGGCAGGCTTTGTTCAAGTCCCGTAGTCGATTAGATCCGGACTTGACCATTCTTTTTCTTGACCGGCACTATATTGGCCAGCCAAGTTGGATAATGCATGGCTCGTGAAGTCGACTTGGAGAAGTCTGTCCACCTCGCTCGTGGCGCATATGCCGTTGGGCTTGCTTGACCGGATTTGCCGTGGGAGTATGGATAACTCATGTTCAGCCACAGAGGGGTCCAGGCCTGGCATTTCTTTTATTGTCCACACGAAACAGTCTTTGAATTCCAGCAAGAGTTGCCGGTATGACTGTCTTTCTTCCTCGTTCAAGAGGGCGCTGACGAAGATTGGTCGGGGTTCTTTTGGTTCCCCGAGGTCGAGTTCGACCAGTTCGTCGACAGTAGCTTGTCCGCCGTCTTCGAGTTCACGGGGTGCTGGCTGTAGGTCGATGAAATCATTTTCTTCATCGGAGTCAGCAACGTGGACGTCATAGTATTTGAAGCCTTCTTCTGTGATCGGCCAGAAATGACCCCCTTCGCTTTGAGGTGCTTCTTGACACGACGTCCCATTTGATAGGACGAGGGCGGCCTCCCCTTGCTGCGGCTTTGTAGCGGGGGTAGGAGATTGCCCATCGGAAGGGCAATGATTAGGTGAGGGCGCGAGCCCAACGGTGTTGACCGTATAGTAGGCCTCGCATTCCGCCCCCTGACCATAGCCCAACCCTCGAGTGTCTTTTGCGCAATAGGGGGTTGTCCTCGGAGCTGCTTCGGGTACCACAACTGATGGAGTACTCCCCGTCGAGAGGGATCTTGCATATGTGCAATCTTTGCCTTTGGCACATTGCTTGATGTGCTCGGGCATGTCGTCCATTTCTTGGACGGGCTCTGGGGCGACTTGAGTCGTTCGACTCCAGCCGAAGTCGTCTTCGAGGGGCCCATATGGGAGCGGTCTCCTTTGTAGAAGATGATCGCTTCGGTGTCTCGCCTTTCTTGAGACTATCATTCTGTAATGGGTGACAATGAATGTCTTTAGTCGTTCCACCCATTGCTCTTCCCTATGGAAGGGCGGCTGCATGTATGCCGGCGGCAAGGAGATGCTTCGGTTGATGATCTCGCCGACGACGTTTGCTTCATAGTTGATTTCACGCTTTCTGGGCAACTGGCCCCTGCTCGGTAGATTCGACGAGGCGGCGAGTCGATGAGCTTCAAGGAGGTCTTTATTGACCGTAAAGAGCTCTTCCTCGTCCCGATCTTGGCTTGCTTCATCCGCATCGGCATTTTGTTTTTCCTTGCCTTTGGATGCGGCTGTTGCCTTTTCAGGAGGCTCGCCGAAGTATAGCTGAGCGTCCGCCAAGTTGCATTCGTTTGGGCGGAATGGGGCTCGGTCGGCAAAGACTGTGTGCTGCTCTCCTTCTTTGATGTATTTTATACATTGGTGGAGAGTCGAGGGGATGACCCGATTTTCACGGAGCCAGGGTCTTCCCAGGAGGGCTTTGTAGGACGTGTTTGCATTAATGATGTAAAACACGACCTTAGTAGTGAGGCCGTCCATGGCCAGCTGCACTTCCACCTTTCCCAAGGCGTTTTCAGAATTCTGGTTGAACCCAGCGATTCTGACGTCATTTACCCTTTGCAAGTAGGGCGTGAGATACAAAGACTTGAAAGTCTTCAGAGGCATGATATTGATCGACGCCCCGGGGTCAACCAGGATCCGGTTGAGGTCGTGCCCATTGACTTTTCCTTGCATGTACAACGGGCGGTTGTGGTATAGCGTCGGCAACAGCATGTCCTTGTCGGAGAAGGTCACCTCCGCCACCAGTGCTTCGAGGGCTTGGGCGTGGAGTTCGGTCACGTCAGCTTCGTAGACCTCAGGCTCTTGCAAGATCTTAATGAGCGTCGTTCTCAACTCTTTGCTCCAGGCAATGGCGTCCCATATGGTGATGTTGGTTGGAAACCGCTTCATATGCTGTATGATTTTGCGGTCAGCCCGAGCACGGAGTTGATCCAATGGTGGGACAATGTCTTCTAGGGCCTTTATCGGTTGCCCGAATTGGTTGACCCATTTTGTCCCCGGCTGTTCATCCGGATTTTCTTCGAACAACGAGCTCAGGCTATCCTCCTCCGGGGCAGTAGTTTCTTCTTTGCCACTTCTGGGTGGAGTGGGCCGGTCGGCCGACTCGGGAGCTTTCCGGTTGGAGGGTTTGTTGGGGATCGCCCATCCCCCATACTCTTCCTCATCGGACGGGACGAAGACGACTGGCTGGGTGGCCCTCCGGTAGGAGAGCCCACTAGCGATATCCTGCTGCTCTTCTTCTTCCTCGTCAGATGGGTCGAAGATGAAGGAGTTCGCCCGTACCTCCATTTCCGGGGCAGGCTGAGGTTCTTCTCCTCGGAAGACGATAGTCTTGCTCAGGTCGGGCGAGTTGGCCTTCTCGCCGAGGGACGGGGCGAATTTCTTTCCTCGTCCGCGGCCCTTCCCTTTGCCACGGTTGCGGCGCCGATATGTTGCCACAGGGGGCGCATCAGCCGGCGACTGCAAGCTTGCCGGTGGTGGTATTGACACCATATTGCACGAGAAGTCTTTCAGCATTTCTTCCAGCTTCTCGATGGTGATTTCATCTTCCTTATAGAAGATAGCCAGTTCTTCAGGCAGGGGCAGTCTTTCGCCACCTTGAGCCTCTCGCAGCATTGGAGGAGCCAGCTTTTGAGCCTTGTCTTGCTCCCATTTCCTCCCACGGGATATATCTGTCCAGCGGGACTCCCCAGGTGGGCTTGGATGGGATATACTCCTCCAACTCATCAATGAGCTTTGCAGCTTCTGGAGTGGAGTGAGCTCCGCTGGGGTCGTTGCGGCCTCTGCTTGCTCGGCTCGCTCCTTCAGGAGTCTTTTTATGTTCTTTTGCCTGTTCTTCTCTCGTGTTTCAGCGCCCGCGCTATTTCAAGCGGCGTGAGCTCTTTGCTGCTTTGGACGCTCGAGAGGCGTCCTCTCGGGCGGGGCGGCTTTGCGACCCCTCTTTTTGGGGATGCCAATGAGGGGCGCATTCTGGAGGCCACGGTGGTCCATCCAGCTTCATCTGCTGTATTGGAAGCAGCGGAATCGATGCCTGCTCGATTATTTCGGGCGGCAATTCCTGGAATTCGGCCCAGTAGGCACTTGCCTCTTGGGTAGCCGGCTCCATCACTGGCTTCCTGCCCCTGCGGTCTTTATCTTGCCGCTTGAGTATTTGCGGAGGCGAATTTTCGAAGCGCTGCCCCCTACTCCTATTTTCCTGGGTTTGTTCACGGGGAGGGGAGACTTGGGTTTGTCGAGACCCTCTTTTTCGCCGAGGAGGGTGCGCTGGGCTTCTTGCCTGGCCTCGAACTGGATATCGGATTGCCTTCCGAGTCGATCTTTCCCTTTGGAGGAGGGATTGACCCAATTTCGGACAATCGGACACATGTCCGTAGGGTGCAGCAGCATGGCATTGTATTTGCAATACATGGGGTGGTTTATTTCCCTCTCCGTGTATGTTGGTGGCGGCCTATGCGCCTTTACACAGCCTTGCTGCAAGAGTCTTTCGAAGATCTCCCCGGTCTTTGCGGTCGCAAAGGGATTCGGGGAGACTCGCCATCCGGGGTACCATAGGGCAGGGGCCTCGTCAGAGGAGCCGACTTCTGCCATATCCGGACCCCCTTGATTGTATATTGAGCTGGGCTCCTCCTTTAGGGATATGTTCCCAAAGCGTTGCCACAGGCTCGAGCCTTCAATATTGGCTGTGGACCGCATCGGCGGTATGAGCCACCCTTGTTCATCAGCTTCGGGGGCTTTGAAGTTCTTGAAGCGCATATAGTCACTTTCCTCCATTTCCGCTGGGCTGCTTCCCTGGCTCTCACCAGGACCATGGAATTGCCTTCCGGTCGATTTTCCCCTTCGATAAGGGACTCGATCCAATCCCGGACATCAGGGCACCTGTCCGTAGGGTGCAGCAGCATGGCGTGATATCGACAGTACATGGGGTGATTCAACTCCCTTTCAGTGTACGTCGGTGGCGGTGTGTGGGCCATCACGACACCTTGTTGCAGGAGCTTTTCGAAGATCTCCCCAATATTTCCAGTCGCCAAGCGACTGTGTGGGGAATTCGGCCTCCCGGGTACCACCAGGTGGGGCTTCGCCAGATGAACCGCCTTCTGTCATATCCGGTCCGGGAAAGTGAAAGCCACCGGTGTATAAATTTCCGGTGGGTCGATGACGTTGACTGTATGCGTGACAACGTCAGCTGAATGGTCTGTCCATTCGCGAATGTGAGGCTGCGGCGGGTTGACACGGGCGTTACCAAGTCGATGATCCCTTGGTTGACCCATGCTTCAACCTTGTCTTTAAAGACGTGGCAGTCCTCTAGCGGCCCTGCATCTTGATGGTATATGCAGTAGTTTGGCGGGACGCTTGTTGGCGACTGACAGCCCAATAGTCCTGCTCGCAGGCAGTACGGTAGAGTGCCAATGTCCGATGGCGCGGGAAGGAATATAATCTTCCGCGATTTCATCATCAGACGGGTTGAAGACTCCTCCGAGATCCCCCCCCGCAGGGAGGGCGCGTCCAGGGTAGGTGTGCCTACAGGCCCCTGGAGTCCTGCTGGAGGTCGTTAGACTTTCTTGCATGGTCCTTAGGTACATCAGCGTTTGGCGTTGACCGTGCCGCAGCGATTGAACCTGTCTTTCCAAGTTTTGCACTGTCTCCGACCATGTCCTGTGCTCCGAAGCTGAGGGATGATCCCCTTCCCATCCGTTTGTGGAATGAGCGTCCCAAGGATTTGCTTCGGGTCTTCTGGTTCAGGAGCCAGCGCATTGATATGGATGATGTTGGCCGTGCCTCGATTGGTCCCAAGCATGTGGCTGTGGAGGATCGACCAATGTTCATGCATGGTGATGAGGCGACTCTGGATCAGCTTCTGTATTTCATTTTTGAAGACGTAGCAGTCTTCAATAGAGTGCCCCAGCATGCGGTGGTAGAGACAGTAATTCGGCTCATCCACTCTATCTGCTTCACTTGGTCTTCTCATTGCCGGAAGCTTGAGCAGGTCATTCTTCATGCACAGCTTGAAGAGCATCTTCGTATGATCCCTTTTGAAGGAATATGGGGTGCTCATACGCTGTGGCAGTGAAGTTGGAGGTGGTCTTTCTTCCACCTTCTTGCTTGGAGCGCCAGAGGCCATGATCTTCTTCCCCTTACTTTGCGGGGCAAAGTCCACAGTATTGGCTTCTTTGCCAACGACGCGCTCCTTGCCTGGCTTGCTTTTCGAGGGAGCTTGCATCGGGTTGTCGGCGAAGAATATTTCGATTTCTGCCACGACCGAGTTGAGCTGGTCAAAGCCTTCGATGTTTGTTCTCAGCAGCTTTTCACTTATTTGCGCCGCCAGGCCCCGTCGACAGATGGTTATGGCATCTTCTTGCGTCGGGGGATTGTCGCACCTCATGCTGAAGTCACGCCACCGTTTGATGAAGTCGAGTGCCGTTTCTCCTTTCCTTTGCTTGAGGGAGCATAGCTCTGCAAGCGACACCTTTCTTTCGGCCGTTTGGAAACGGTCGACGATTTCTTTTGGAGGTCAGCCCAGTCGACATGGAATTGGGCCTTAACCTTGAGTACCAAGGAAGGCGGTACCCGTCAGGGACGTTGCGAAGTAACGGAGGAGATAGGATTCGTCGTCGAATGCCAACTCTCCCTGGCCGTTATATAGTAGGCCAGGTGCTCATTTGGCGAGCCCTGTCCGTCGAACTTCTGCAACTTTGGCGCCTTAGGGCAATCCGGCGGCAGTTTCTTGAATTGATGATGGACGAGGTATGGCACACTATATAGATCTACAGTGGCGGTCCCCTCGCCTCTTTGAGCGAAGCGGTCGTCCACGATCTTTTCAATCATTCGCCGCTGGGCCACGATATCTTCGGTCGCGGAGGCTTGAGAGTTTATGCCCCTGCGCGGCTGTTGGACCGGATCGACGGTATAGTCGTTGACCGCGGCTGTGCGTGGGTTGACATCGGGCAGGTCGCCTTGTTGATGTCTTGTCCGAGCATTTTGATTTGCCGTCGGCACTTGGCGGCGTGGCGCATTTGCCCCCGCCTGTTGTCCTCGCTCCGTCAGGAGATTGGCCATTTCAGCCTGCCAACGCTGTATGAAGTCATACTTAGCGTCGTCCGTCATCGCTTGGAAGGCGGCTCTGGTTGGCGGCATGAGGAACACTTCAGCTTGCTCCCCATCAGCCGGCAGCTGTTGATCTCCGAGGTGGAGGCTGGCGACTTCGTCTTCTTCCCCTCCTTCGAGGTCCAGCTGGACCTGCCCCGGGAGGGGTCTTTGATCATGCTCGAGTGGAAGCTCGAGACCTTGCCCCTGATTCAGGGGTCCAGCTTGACTGCCTTGCTGCCCCTGGGGAGGTCTTCTGGCAGGGTTCCGGGTATACCAGACAATGGCTTCGCCCTCCTGGCCGGGTTCATCTATCCTGAATGCCCTGAGAGGGACGCCGGATGGCCCAGCCACTTCCCTTCCAGAAGCATAACAGGTGAAGATTTTCATGCCTCCACCTTCTTCAGATGTCCGCTGCACCCTTCGCTTCTTGGGCCTCTGGGTGTTTGGACGAAGTGCCGCTCCAAGTCTGCTAAAGACTGAGGTGCTCAGCCTTTCAAAGACTGAGACCCTAGGCGCGGGAGCTTCAGCGTGACTCGCGTCTCCTTCTTCAGCAGGTTCTGCTTCGGTGGAGACGAAGTTGGGCTTCCAGTAGACACCCCTCCTTTTCTGTCTGCGAGGACGAGGAAGTTCGGGGTCCTGAGCTTTTCTCGCTCAGGTGTAACCTTCTTGGGGCGTTCAGCGGGTTGGTCCGCTCTGGCTTGCTTAATTTGGCGGGCTTCCTGCTTGGTCACCCACTTTTGCCTCATTTTGCGAGGCTGCTGGGGTGTCGAGCTTGATGCTTGCCCCTGTCGGGCTCCTTTTGGGGAGTCCCGATCCTCTTGACGCATCCCTTGGAGGGGAGCGAATTTGTTGGAGGTTGCCACCATGGGGACGTTTCTGTCCCGGGGCAATATCGGCTCGCCTCCATCGAGCCTGACGCGGATGTCTCCCACGAGTACGGTCTTGCCGGAGTTGGAGACGACCGCGTGGGGCTTGCTGCCCCTGCGTCCCAGGCGTTGTCCCCGTTTTCTAGGGACTGCGACGCAAGAGATGGTATTCACCGAGAAGACTCGGTCTTGACTCGGGCGGGGTTTGGTGCCCCTAGTTGCAGTAGCTTTGGGCGCCGCCTTTGGAGTAGCTTGGACGGCGGGGACCACCCCGAGGAAGTAGGGGACCCCCACAAAGGAAAATCGCCGAACACGATCGGCGTAGTCAAGTAGCCACATTTGGCGTGGCAGGCGACGACCAGCGGACCGTAGGTGACGGCGGCCATCAGGTTGCTTGAACTTGCAGGTGGGGATAGGCTTTTGACGCCGGCGTTTGCTCCTTGTACCTGTGGTGTGGAAATTAGTCATCTTTTATTTCTATATCGGCATAAGGTCTTTTTACATATGTATGGAAGGCAGGAACAGTCCCACCGGGCGTGCCAGATTGTTGGAACGTGGATTTTTCTCTTTTCGAAATGAATCTCGCCCCAGAGGGTTCCTGTTCATGGTTCTTTTTCGCTTTCTTGCGGGCGTGCCAGACTGTTTACGAGAAACAGACAAAGAGATTTATTTCACGAGGGATATTGGGTGCGAACCCTGACACCCTCGAATTTCATTTCATTTATTTATTTTTTCCGCGTGCGCTCGCGTTTTCAAGGCGATTGGAGTGGTCGTATACTGGACCGTTCCCCACCGACCGAAGTCAATGTTTCATTTACATCGAGTACGACACTCGAATACCTTCGGATGCGTAATGTTTGTAAAGACCATATGCCGAAATTTAACAGATAACAGATGACAAATAAATTTCCACAATTTATTCAAGCATATATTTGTACCGTTTACATTTACGCTCGCAACGGGGTGTTTGTGCCTCCGTTGGGCGTTTACATGGTAATGAGTACATTCGTGCTACCAATGGGGTGTTTGTGCCTCCACCGGACAACATGCCTCTACGTGTGTCGTTTTCTGACACCCGGAGGACTTAAACATGTGCCTCTACGGTGTGTCGTTTTATGACACCGGAGGACTTAACATGTGCCTCTACGTGTGTCGTTTTATGACACACCGAGGACTTAAACATGTGCCTCCACGTGTGTCGTTTATGACACAGGAGGACTTAAATAAGCCAATGGGGTTCATGTAACAACTGTGGCGTCTCTGTGCGGGCGAGCGCAGAGCTGAACACCACGGACTGCCAAAGACCTCCCCCTAAGGCTATGCGCGTGCGGCCTTTTAACAAGCTTTCGCACGTAGGCCTCTGTTCGCCAGCTCTGCTTGCAAGCGTGTAGGTCTATCCGTGTAGACTACCGGGGGTATGTGTGTTTTGCAATGGGGGTATGGCCCCCTGCCGTTTTTCTGGCTTTCCCGGACATCCTGACCGTTTTCTGGCTTTCTCGGACATCCCGACCGTTTTCTGGCTTTATGGGACATTCCTGTCATTTGGCTTTCTCGGACATCCCGGCCGTTTTCTAGCTTTATGGGACGTTCCAGTCATTTGGTGACATTTCCCGAGAACTCCCCTCGAGTCCGGCTTCAAGTCACACCCAGAAGAGCGCACGCCATTTCATAGAAGCGACGTGGGTCCCACTCCACCAGATTGGACAAGAGGCGCGAACCGTCAGGCTATCTTTGCCATTTTCCGCGCCACAAGGACGTATCTGCAATTTTCCGGGCCAGCAGGGGTATTCTTGCAACTTTCTCCTTCATGGGGATATTTCTGCAATTTTATCCTTCACGGGGATATTTCTGCAATTTTCTCAGAAGTAGGGGTGTTCCTGCAAATTTCTAGCCGACGGGAGTATATGTGTATTTTTGATATACACATACATAAATTTTATATCCACGGGGGCTTTGTGCATTTTCACAGAAGCTTGGACCCGTGTACGGGACATAAGTGCAATTTCACATGCATGCACAAATCTTCTGCCCCCCCAGGGGGGCCTTTGTGTAATTTTACACAAACAGGGTCCCGCACTGGGGTCTTCATACGGAGAACAAACGGGTCCTCTCCCTCCCAAAGGAGGGGGACATCCCCTGAGGGCCTGCGCGAGAGAAGTCTCGAGCGCCAGGCGGCCTCAAGTTTCGCTGGGACGCAGAAGCATCTCGCCAACGTGGGGAAGGAAGAACAACCCCGGGCTTTCAAGCCGGGAAGCGCTGGAAGTTCCTTACGCAAGTTTTCCAGACGGACGAATGAAGGCCTCGCCCTTCTATTTATAGGCGTCCGGGGTACATGGCCCGGCGGGTGTGTGCAACCCGGGGGGGTGCGCGGGCACAGGCAACGAGGCAGCACGAGCGTCGAGGCAGCGCGGCAGAGAGGCAGCGACCGGCAGGGGTGTGCCCCTTGCCCGGACCGGCGGGGGTGCGTTGCCCGGCGGAGGTTGGCGGCACGAGCGTCGAGGCGGGCTCGGACTGGCGGGGGTACGCGCGCACAGGACCCGAAATGGAAATGGGGTGGACCGGCGGGGGGCTGGACCGGCGGGGGTCCTGCCTGGCGGGGCCCCGGCGGGGGTCCCTACCTGGTCTGGCGGGGGTGTGCCCAGCCTGACCGGCGGGAGTGGGCCCCCGCCCGGACCGGCGGGGCTGCGCCCTTGCGCGGACCGGCGGGGATGCCCCCGCGCGAACAGGCGGGGGTGCGCCCCTGCGCGGACCGGCGGGGGTGCGCCCCCCCCCGCACGGACCGGTGGGGGTGCGCCCCCGTGCGGACGGCGGGGGTGCACCTGCGCGAACCGGCGGGGGTGCGCCCCTGCGTGGACCGGCGGGGGTGCCCCCGCGCGAACTGGCGGGGCTGCGCCCCTGCGCAGACCGGCGGGGGTGCACCTGCGCAGACCGCCGTGCACGTGCACACGCGCACCCACGCGCATTTGACGTGCACCCGACATGCGTTTTCGACCGTTTTCTCGTGCGTTTGACTCCATTTTCGGAGAGCACGTGCATTTGACTTTTTCGAACCCGTCCGCATCGGGCGCGATCTTGAACGCGAATCCGGACATCGAGTTTCGGCTGTCCGGGGTGTGTATTTCCACTGCTGACGGGACTTTTGAACGTCTCACTCCGGGTCGTTCCGGGTCGACACGTGGACTCGAATCCGTTTATCTCAGGTGTTCGAGTGGGGAGGCCGTGGTTTATTCCCGGACTTTTCCGTGGCTTCTCGGGCAAGTTTGCCGCCAGGGGTTTGCTTAAATCTCGATATTTTTCGGGTTCAACACACCCCGGAAATTTTAATTACATAAAAACTCAAATAAATAGAAATAAATAATTTCCATAATATCGTAGTTTTAAAACATACGTATCATTATCGTATGTCCTCAAACACATCGTAAAATTCTAATAAAAATTATAATCAACCCTAAACATTATTACTAAATGTTTCACAAAGAAATTGTGCCAAGAAAAATTGGATTAGCCAAGTTTAAAGTGTTTCACGACTTATTATCGTAATTCATGAATAAGTCGGAAAATCATTATCACACGTACTTGGATGAGTCAAAAATTAAATAAAAATCATATATGAACTTCAAAGAATATTCTCTAATGACCCATCAAGAATTTGGTTCAATAAAAATCATTTGAGCTAGCTTTAAGAGTTATTATGATCGATTATCCAAATTAGGAAACAAGTCGGAAAACCGTTAACACGGAAATACGACGCAACCAAAAATTAAATAAAAGTGCTGGAAAGACTTCCAACATTATATATTAATGACCCAATATCTTAATTGGGCCAATGGACCACATATGACCCAAAAATCAAATGAAGCAAGAAAATGCATGGAAATTCGTAGCTTAAATAAGCTGAAATTAGAAAGAGGCAATTAGAGTTGAATTGGGATGAGAACTTACATTCTTGGCAACCAAAATTCGTACTTAACTATGAGGGGAGGTTTCCTAAAGCCTCATATACTCTAATGGAGGAAGAGATCCTCAAATTAGGAAATTAATATGTCAAAACCGCAACTCTTCTTCCTAGTTACAATAGGACTCCTAAAACCCATAGATGCTTAAATACTCTTCACCAAACCCTGGGGATGAGTTTACATCTTGTTGGGGTCGTGTGAAGGAGTTCTTGGCGGCTGGGAGCAGGAGATCGTCCACACCAAGCCGTTCTTCTTCCCCTTCTCGTCTGCTGCGACCTGCACAAACCGTCCACTTGAAGTCGACCAAAGGTGAGTCAAACCATAACCAACCTTGCAAAGCCTATACCCCTGGAAATAGGGTCAAGTCTACGTTCTAACCAAGTGGAATGCCCAAATTCCATGCAGTATACACGGAGTATATGCATTTTCCTCCAAGTGGTCTGAACACGGATTTTCTGGAAAAACGGGACTTCTTCAACCCAGAAGGTAGGTTTTCTCGGGCCAAACCTTAACATATCCTATACCAATGTGTAGATCATCAAGTTAACTTTCGTTTCCTAATGGTTTCATCGAATTCCATGAGTAGATTTTGAATTATAAGCGTTTTCCCCAAGTCGCGCACTGTCAGGGCTTTCCCGTTCATTATATGTTGCATGCGATTCAAGACCGAATTAGAGCAAACACACAACATGAAAGTTTTTCTACTAGTTATCCTCGTCATGTTTATGTTGAACGTTTTGTCTAAATGTCAACAATTAGAGAGTTATAAGCGTGGTGAGAGGGTCGCTGTATAATACTGCATTTTCGGGTTGCACCTTGGCTTTTACGTTGTGTCGAATTATCATGCATCTCAAGGTCGTTTAAAATTATTAAAAATCATAGTCTGCATCTATTCCATGTTCCCAACAACTTTCATGATGAGACTTTTGTCCTAAAACCTAATTATTTCGGCATCATACCTTGCAAAGTAAATCTTGCATTTAACTATTCATAGTCTTCTAACCTCATGTTTGACTTGATTAAAGCCTGTCGAAACCATCATTGTTTCTAATTCCGATTTACTGGAAGCACCCTTGCATGTCTAGGTTGGTTTAAAACTGGTTTCGTGATTTTTCATGCACAGTACAATTTGTTCTCTATTTTTGAAGCACCTTGTGTCAATATAAGGCAGTTCTGAACCGCAATCCAAGAACATGTCTTTTCTCTATCGGATTCAGGCGCAGACCCTGTGAACGCGACGGCCCAATAGGCTGCGTTCTGAGGTCTTGTCGCGACAGCAAACCCGTCGCGTTCTGAACGCGACGAGCGCCCCGTCGCTATCTCTCTGCCTGTTCTGACTGCCTTGTCGCATTCTGTCCCGACCCCGTCGCGACCCTTACTGGGGTGCGTCGCGACCTCAGTATTTGCCTGAAACCCCACTTATTTTCTTGCAAATCTTACCGCTATACCTGAGGTCTGTTTAAATATGATATTTTAGCATGTAATTCACATGTCTTAGGTCTGATCATACATGATGTCTACTTAATGGCTTAAAAGTGTTTAGCACATTTAAAAAGCCTAATTACATGAAGATTATTCTAATTGCTTCTTAATGATATGATCATTCATGAAACTATGATTTGCTCTTGTTACTATTCTAGCTTGATTAAAATGATATTATTATCTTAAAATATTGCAAACCCATGTGTAGTTAATGCATTGTTCATTGCATGCCATCATGTTAAGTGTTTTCCGCGAGTTTGAGACCGATGATTGTGAATTGACACGCGTACATCACTACACACTTGCACTTATAGGCAGCCCTTTCTTGGGGATTTGGAAGCTCTCTATCGGTCATTCCGAATCGGTAGACTAGTGACCTTTTCTCTAAGACCTCCGTAAATCTCCTCTGACCATAGATTCCCACATGGCCGACGAGTGGTTGTACCATTGAAGTTCCCTGGGATAGCGTGCACTTCCTTTCTCTTATTGTTCTCGTGACTGTGATTTACAATCTACACTAAAGCCATTAATGTAAGATTGAACTAAAGTATAAATCGTACCGTTATGCTGCCAAATTTATCTCTTGACCATTGTTATCATGAAATCATGTTCAATTACTTATTACTAGTTCTCATCATCATCATGAACATGACATTACACATGCTTACTTATTGAAACTCTCATTGGCCATTATTAATGATTGTGGGTATCTACATTTAAATTTTAAGTGAGATGCTGACCGGGCACGGCGAGTGTCCAAGGGCTCCAGTCTAGCCCCAATGACGGAGAGTCATAAATATACTGTTAACCATGGGGTATAATGATTACTGGCGTTGCATCTGCTCTGGGAGTCGTGCGTGTCGTGTTGAATGATAGATACAATAACCACATACACGTGTCCTACTGTACATTCTTGATGGATCTTTTCTTAATGTACATTATGTCTACGTGCCTGATTAGTGTTACATGATCGTGCTCGTGCGTGCTTGCTTGCTTGCGTGATATGGCCATCCTGCATTTAATGCAATTAGTGATATCTTGCGTTCTTGACATCAGTGAAATCTTGCGTGCTTATACAAGTGATTGTTGGAACGCGGAATTTCTTTCATCTTAAAATAAAAGGCCCTCTGATGCCTTCACCTCGGAGGCTTTATATTTTTTCTCGCTGCGGGCGTGCCAGACTGTTTACAGGAAACAAACAAAGATTTATTTTATGAGGGGTACCGGGTAAAGACCCGGAACCCTCGAATATTTCATTTCATTTTTTCCGCGCGCACTCGTATTTTCAGGGCGATTGGAGTGGTCGTGTACTAGACCGTTCCCCACCGACCGGAGTCGGTGTTTCATTTACATCGAGCATAACACTTGAATACCTTCGATGCGATATGTTTGTTAAAAGACAGTATGCCGAAATTTAAAGAAATGGATGACTAATTAAATTTCCACAAATATGCTCAATATATTCAGGGCATTTACACTTGTGCTCACAACGGGGTGTTTGTGCCTCGTTGGGCATTTACAAAGTATGTCATTTACATGTACGTCGACGACGGGGTGCTTGTGCCACCATCGGACTTTACACGACGTAAGACTTACATTTACGCTTATAACGGGGTGTTTGTACCTCCGTTAGGCGTTTACAGTGCATCACGGTTACATTGGCATCAACGACGAGGTGTTTGTGCCTCCGTCGAATTTTTCCACATCACGATAATCTATTTGAGTCGACGACAGGGTATTTATGCCTCCGTCGGACAAAGTGCCTCTACACATGTTTTTTAAAAAATTGGAGGACTTATGTATAAAACGTCGGGACCGAGTCTTGCATATAACAACCTGCGGTATTTCAGCAGGACGACCCTCTCCATGACGTTTCACGCTTCGCACGAGCGGAACACCAACACGGGGGGACCCGGTGCTCAGGGAACTCAAGCGCGAAGAGACGGCGCAAGGATTCGCAGCTTCAGGGAGAGTTTCTTCAAGGCTCCGCCCGGAGATTTTTACTTCAGGAATGCGCGTTTCAAATGGGCAAGAGTCTTGGGACATCCCTGCCATTTTCTAGCGTTTTGGACATTTGCCATTTTCTGGCTTTCCGGACGTCCCGGCCGTTTTCTGGCTTTTCCGGGCGTTTCTGCCATTTTCTGGCTTTCTCGGACATTTCTGCCATTTCCTGGCTTTCTCGGACATCTCTGCCATTTTCTGGCTTGCTCGACATCTCTGCCATTTTCTGGCTTTATGGGGCATCCCTGTCATTTGATGACATTTCCCGAGAACTCCCCTCGAGTCTGGCTTCAAGTCACACCCAGGAGAGCGCACGCCACTTCATAGAAGCGACGTGGGTCCCGCTCCACCAGATTGGACAAGAGGAGCGAACCGTCAAGCTATTTTTGCCATTTTCCACGCCACAAGGACGTATCTGCAATTTTCCGAGCAGCGGGGGTACTTCTGCAATTTTTTAATCCTTCGCGGGGATATTTCTGTAATTTTATCCCTCACGGGGACATTTCTACAATTTTATCCTTCGCGGGGACGTTTCTGCAATTTCATCCTTCATGGGGATGTTTCTTGCAATTTTCCCCACAATCGGGACACTTGTGCAATTTTACACGTTTTAGGGGTCTTTCTGCAATTTTCTGGGCAGCAAAGGGACTTCTTTGCAATTTCACACAATTCGGGGCTTTTCTGCAATTTTCTGCTCTTCCCGGGGATATTTACAACATTTTCCACAAACCGAGGACTTGTGTGCAATTTCCGAGGCAACAGGGATGTTTATGTAATTTCCTGGTCCACAGGGTATTTCTGCAATTTTCTGGGCCAACTGAGTATATGTATACCTTTCTTCGTACACATACCCAAATTTCAAACTCCGAAGGGGGGGGGGGGGGGGGGCTTCGTGTAATTTTACACAAATTTGAGCCCACATGGAAGGGGTCCCCCTATTTTAAAGGACAAACGTATCCCCTCCATGGAAGGGGACTTCTCCTCCGCTCAGGAGGGTTCGCTCGGATTTCTCCAGAGCGAGAGCCTCTCGCCAGAGCAACAGGGGAAGAAGAAAACCCCGGAGCTCCTCTTCTCAGGGAAGCGCTGGAAGTTCCTTGCGCGAGTTTTCCAGGCGGACAAATGAAGGCCTCGCCCTTCTATTTATAGGCACCCAGGGTACATGGCCCGGCGGGGGGGGGGGTGCGGGCACGGGCGCCGAGACAATGGTCTGGCGGGAGTTACGTTCCGGCGGGGGTGCGCACGCACGGGCGCCGAGACAATGGTCTGGCGAGGGTTACGTTCCGGCGGGGGTGCGCACGTACGGGCGCCGAGACATCCAGGTGGGCCCCGAACGGGCAAAGGCCGCCAGACCAGCAGGGGAGGCCCCCCCCCCTGCGCGAACCGGCGGGGGTGCGCCCCCTGCGCGAACCGGCGGGAGTGCACCCCCGCGCGAACCGGCGGGGGTGCACCCCACCCGAACCGGCAGGGGTGCACTCCGCCTGACCCGGCGGGGGTGCACCCCGCCTCGACCAGCGGAGGTGCACTCCTGCCTGAACCGGCGGGGGTGCACCCCGCCTTGACCCGGCGGGGGTTGCCCCTTACCGGCGCCTGGCCCACCTTAAAAAGGGGGTGGGCCTGCCCCTCCTCTGGCCATTTCTGGCTTGGAGAGCTCTGGGGATTTCCGGAGTTCGTTTGTTGGTTGAGGGTCGTGCCACACACGTGCACACGCGCATCCGACGTGCGTTTTCGCTCGTTCCAAGTGCGTTTGTCCCCGTTTTCTGAGGGCACGTGCATTTGGCCTTCCTGAATCTATCGGAGTCATGCGCGATCTTGGACACGAGTCCGGACATTGAGTTTCAACTGTCCGGGGTACGTATTTCCGCTGTTAATGCGTCTCTTGAACGCCAAACTCTGGGTCGTTCCGGGTTGGCACATGGACTCGAACCGTTTATCTTTCAGTGTTCGAGTGGGGAGGCCTAGGTTTATTCCCGGACTTTTGTGGCTCTCCGGGGGAATTTTGTCGCCCGGGGCTTGTTTAAATCCCGATATTTTTCAGGTTCAACAAATGCCCCCCACGGGATATCCGTCAGAGACGAAGACGAAGGCGGGTGTCCCGTGGTGATTTTCAAACTCTACCCCTGGTCTTAATGACTTGACGGGGAGTTGGGTTGAAAACCACAGCAATGTGCTTCGGCATTTGTGCACCGTCGCCAGCAACTTGGACAATAATTTGTTGTCGCCGTTTGAGCTAGCGATCAAACTTGTTATGCTTCTCGCGCTGAGCCATTTGCTTCCGTTGTTGCATATTTTTCAGATCTTTCTGACCCAAGAGTTCCCATGAGAGGACCTAGGAGAGCGCACATCACTTCAGAGAAGTAACATGTACCCGCTCCACCAGGTCAACTCTACGGGTGAGTTTCATTGAATAGCCCCTCCATGGCTTTGTTCGGAGCTGACTTTGGCCTTCTTCATCTGAATCTAATCTTCTTGACTTTACTCAGGAATATGATTTCAACATGCTTCTTCCGAGACTTGTCTCGAGAATTTGATTTGGTTGGAGGTTTGACCGGTGGGACTTGTCTTTGAGACTTTGCTCAACGAGTTATCATTTGGCCGATGAGGCATGTCTCTTTGACTTTGCTCTTCGCCTTTGCTCTCGAGACTTGCCTTCTTGGCCTTTTTTCGGCATTTCGTTTGGCACCTTGCTCTTGAACCTTGCATTTCTAGCATTCTTCCAGATCTAATGCAGCATTTAAGTGCTGGGGCTGGCCTTCTTGGGGCTTTGCCCAGCAACTACTTTAGATCTCGAGTTGCTCGACGGGTATGGCCCGTCGGCCCAGGCGGCATCAGCTTGAACTTTACGTTTCTAGCATTCTTCCAGATCTGGTGCAACATTTTGGTGCCGGGAGTGGCCCTTTTCCGACTTGGTCCGGCAACCCAACTTCGATATTTGGTCGACGAGGCCCGCCCTTGCTGGCTTTTGCTCTTCAACCTAATTTGATATTTTCCCTTTCTGAGACTTGCCTTATTGGCTTTCTCAGACTTCCGCTTGGCATCCGCTCCTTGAATCTTGCATTTCTGGCATTCCTCAAGATCTGATGCAAGCTTTTGTCGCTGAGGCTGGCCCTTTTTTTTTTACTTTGTTCAGCGATTTTGCTCTCGAGACTTGCCTTCTTGGCTTTTCTCGGGATTTTGTTTGGCATCTTGTTCTTGAATTTTGCATTTGTGGCATTCTTCAAGATCTAATGCAAACTTCTGCCGCTGAAGCTGGCCTTTTTGGCTTTGTTCAGCGACTTCGCTATCGAGACTTGCCTTCTTGGCTTTTCTCGGGATTTTGTTTGGCATCTTGTTCTTGAATTTTGCATTTCTCGCATTCTTCAAGATCTGATGCAACGTCTTGGCGCTGGGACTGGCCCCTTTTTGGCTTTGTCCAGCATCCAGGCTTTGATGTTTAATCGGTCGGGCTTGCTTTTTCTAGGTTTGCTCCTCGACCTGCTTTTGTATTTCTTCTTTCTGAGACTTGCCTCATTGGCTTTTCCCAGGCTTCTTCTTGGCATCTTCCTCTTGAATTCTGCATTTCTCGCATCCTTCAAGATCTGATGTAAGATTTTGGGTGCTGGGGCTGGCCCTTTTGGGGTTTTGTCCAGCAGTTGCTTCATATTTAGGCTGCTCGACGGATATGACCCGTTGGCTCGAGCGGCATTCCCCTCCCCTTAGAGAGGTCGATTTCATTTCATTTTTTTTTTCACTTTTCTTTTTCTTTTTTCTTTTTTTTTTGCACATTACCCTCCCAAGCGCCCTTTCGGGTTTTCGCCGGGGATGGCCCCCTCTAGCTTTTTCGTGCTCAAGTGGAGGTTCGAGAACTTGCCCCAGATTCAAAGGTCCAGCTTGACTGCCTTGCTGCCCTTGGGGAGGTCTTCTGGCAAGGTTCCAGGTATACCGGGCAATGGCCACGCCCTCCTGGCCGGGTTCATCTACCCTGAATGCCCCGAGAGGGACGCCGGATGGCCCAGCCGCTTCTCTTCCGGAAGCGTAGCAGGTGAAGATTTTCATGCCTCCACCTTCTTCAGATGTCCGCTGCACCCTTCGCTTCTTGGGCCTCTGGGTGTTTGGACGGAGTGCTGCCCCCAGTCGGCTGAAGACTGAGGTGCTCAGCCTTTCAAAGACTGAGACCCTAGGCGCGGAAGCTTCAACGTGACTCACGTCTCCTTCTTCAACAAGTCCTGCTTGGGTGGAGGTGAAGTTGGGCTTCTGGTAGACACCCCTCCTTTTCTGTCCGCGAGGACGAGGAAGTTCGGGGTCCTGAGCTTTTTCTCGCTCAGGTGTAGCCTTCTTGGGGCGTTCAGCGGGTTGATCCGCTCTAGCTTGCTTGATTTGGCAGGCTTCCTGCTTGGTCACCCACATTTGCCTCATTTTGCGAGGTTGTTGGGGTGCTGAGCTTGACGCCTGCCCCTGTCGGGCTCCTTTTGGGGAGTCCCGATTTTCTTGGCGCATCCCTTGGAGGGGAGCGAATTTGTTGGAGGTTGCCACCGTGGGGACGCTTCTGTCCCGGGGCAATATCGGCTCGCCTCCATCGAGCCTGACGCGAATGTCTCCTACGAGCACGGTCTTGCCGTAGTTGGAGACGATCGCTCGGGGCTTGCTGCCCCTGCGTCCCTGGCGCTGTCCCTGTTTTCTAGGGACCGCGACGCAAGAGATTGTGTTTACCGAGAAGACTCGGCCTTGACTTGAGTGGGGCTCGGTGCCCCTAGTGGCAGTAGCTTTGGGCGCCGCCTTTGGAGTAGCCTGGACGACGGGGACCACCCCTAGGAAGTAAGGGGATCCCACCACTGCTGGGAAGTCGCCGAACACGATCGGCGTAGTCAAGTAGCCACATTTGGCATGGCAGGCGACGACCAGCGGACCGTAGGTGACGGCGGCCATCGAGTTGCTTGAACTTACAGGTGGGGACGGGCTTTTGACGCCGACGTTTGCTCCTTGTAGCTGCGGTGTGGAAATTAGTCATCTTCTATTTCTATATCGGCATAAGGTCTTTTTACATATGCATGGAAGGCAGGAACAGTCCCACCGGGCGTGCCAGATTGTTGGAACGCGGATATTTTCTCTTTTTAAATCAAAAGGGCCCCACCGGGCGTGCCAAATTGTTCGAACCGGCGGGGGTCCCTGTTGACACGGGGGGGAAGGATGATGAGATGAGATGTGTGGATTTTTCGCTCTCCCACTTCTTTCACACTCGGTATTGCTCATTCGTTTTATTTGGTCTGTGTATTCATTTATTTCCAATGTTTTATATTTTGATATTTGTGGGGCGTGCCAGCCTGTCTAACAGACAGAAAAAGAGTCCGCGCAATGTGGAAGAAGAATTTTGGTGTCCGGGGAAAGGACGGGTATGGTGTCCGTGGAACAGACGGGTATGGTGTCCGAGAAACGGACGGGTTGTGTCCGCGAACGGACGGGTGTGTCCGCGAACGGACGGGTGCGCCGTTTTTTATCTGAACTTCTTGAGTCCCATGTCTATTCTCATCAGGTGATTAGGGTAGCATGTGCTGGACCTCTGTCTCCATCGACCGGAATCGATGTTACATTTACATCGAGTTAGGACACTTGGTATTATTTGATACCGGTCTAAACCCAAATACCATTTCATAGTAAAGGACGAGAAAAATATACATGCTTTTTCTTAGAAAATCCTGATTATGACATGTTTTTGTTTCTTTTGATTGTTTTGAAATGCTTTTGTTTTGGATATTTTATTTTTGAAATGGCTGCCTTTTTGGGAGTCCAAAGTTTGATTTCTTTTGAAAAGGGGAGCGGGTATATACCTGTGGACCGATTTGAGGTCTTTCTCCCTCCTTTTTGCAAAAGGTTGGTTATGGGTTTACATTTGGGAAAACATGGAGATTATTATTGTGAACGGGTATATACCCGTAGATTTTGATTCTGAACTTGGGGGTGTTATAACCCAGAGTAACACTTCCGTATTAGAAGGGTGATTGAGTAAATTTTTATATGAGGTTGCTTTTACAATACCATTCCTGAGCAGAGTCCGAGTTTGAGGTAGAGTTTCTTTTCTCCTCATTTCGTACTTGTGCGGGTACAATTTCCGGAGATCATATGGATGTATCTCCACGGAAGTCCTTGTCATATTTGTGATTTTTGTCCGAAGTCCATATCCACGGGTATAGTTCTCGTGGAGGTGCATATGTGCTCCCATTTGGGGTATCTGAGCACGGTTCCTGTCTCACTACCATTTTTCTTTGGATGTGTGTATATTATCACAATCTCCTTTTTTATTTTTTGAATATGTGAATATGTCTTGGTGAGTCCCCGCTTAGGCAGGGTGTCGTTGTAGAGATATTTTCATATTGACATATGCTTATATTCATGTATTCTCGGAAGAAACTTTACCCGGAGGGACTCTGCCTAAGAGGGATATATGTGTATAAACACAAATTTGCACTTTGTGTATATATTCTCAAACAGTATCTCCACTTGAGCAGAGTATCCGATAAGGAGCCCCCCGTATGAACGGAGTCCCTTTTTTTGAGAAACATATACAAATGGGGCATATTTGTAATTATATAGATATATTCTCGGGCAGAGTCTCTATTTGGGCAGAGATTCCACTAAGAAATACATTTATATAAACATGAAGTTTGTGATTATACGGATATGAATTTAGAGGGAACTTTGTCCGGGCAAGATTCCTCCTAAGAGACATATGCGTATAGGCACAAATTTGTGATTTTATGGATATGTTCTTAGGGGAGTCTCCATTTGGGCAGAGTTTCCTCTAAGAAACATATACATAAGAACATAAATTTGTGAATATACGAATATGTTCTCGGACAGAACCTCCGCTTGGGCAGAGTTTCCTCTAAGAAACATATACATATAACACGAGTTTGTATTTACATGGATACGTCCCCTGAGAGAGATTTTTGCCTGGGTGAGATTCTCCGTAAGGAACATATTTGTATAATTACAAATTTGTGATCTTTATATATGTGTTCATGGACGGAACCTCCGCTTGGGCAGAGTTTCGTCTTAAGAAACATATATATAAGAACACAAATTTGCGAATATACGAATATGTCCTTGGGCAGAACCTCCGCTTGGGCAGAGTCTCCTCAAGAAAACATATACATATAAGCACAAAATCCACCATCCCAGAGACTCGCTCGATGGGCGGGGAGAACATGGGTATTTAAATACCATGTGTCCATAGAGACTCGCTCGATATGGACGGCATTTAAACCCCGGGAATATCACCCCACAGAGACTTGCTCGATGTGGGGGATGGGGATTAAGAAGGAATGCTGATGACGATTACGCCGACCGCTCTCCTTTCCGCGCCTGGCCTATCGGGCTAAAGAAGGGGATTTGTACCTTCACACACCGAACGAGAGGGATTTGAGAATGAGAGAGGGAATGAGCAAATGCTCTTTTCTATTTTCCTGGGATTTTCCCAACAGGGCTTCGCCAGAGCAAGTAGAAGACCCCCTTTCCTTTGGAATAGGGGGGTATTTATAGGGGTTTCGGCCCCTTACATGCGTGGGAGAGGAGAGAGAGAGAGAGCCCCAACCGATGGTGACCTCATGATGAGGTCACCATCGGTTAGGGGAGATTCCCCCTTAACCGATGGTGACCTCATCATGAGGTCACCATCGGTTAGGGGCAACCGATGGTGACCTCATGCTTAGGTCACCATCGGTTAGCCCCTTAACCGATGGTGACCTCATGTTGAGGTCACCATCGGTTAGGGGGAGACCCCCCCTTAACCGATGGTGACCTCATTGTGAGGTCACCATCGGTTAGGGGGTCCTAACCGATGGAGAGAGAGAGGAGAGGGGGGGATTTTGTCTATAAATACCCCCCCTACACCCTCATTTACAAGGCTATCTAGGCCAGGTGCTGGAGTTTTTCTTTCTGTCTCGGAGTTCTGCCCAACTTCTCGGAGTTCTGCCCGATCGGAGGGTGCCTTTGCAAGCCTCGGAGTTCTTCCTCGAGCTTGTTCTTTGTGCTTGTTCTTTGTATTCGGTCTATAGACCTTGTGCTGCCGGAGGTGCTGCTGGAGTCCGGCTCCGTTTCCTTGATGCTTCGCCCTGACTTCTCAGAGTTCTGCCCGATCAGAGGGTGCCTTTGCAAGCCTCGGAGTTCTTCCTCGAGCTTGTTCTTTGTACTTGTCCTTCGTACTCGGTCTATAGACCTTGTGCTGCCGGATTTTTCCGTGCTTCGTACTTTGGACGGAGACATGTTCTCCTTGTACTTTCATTTTAACCGGGACTCCGGGCACCATTTTAAGGGCCGGAACTCCCCTGCTGAATTTTGGGGAAAGATCCCGCTAATAAGTTTGTAACTTAAATAACCTTGGGGTCATTTTAAATCACAACTTTTTGGCCTCTGAGCAGGCTGCTGATAACGTATTGTAACCAGGCCTGCTGATAACCAACATTTAATCTTCATGGCCCAACGGCCCTTTTCATCATGTCCACGACTCGAACCGTCGTTCGTCAAAAATAGGCTTCAACTAGTCAAGTCGTCGGACCATCATCTGATGGATTTTGTAATTTCCGCTGAAATAAACGTGTCACACTTTTACCTTCCAACAGTCCCCGCCTGGAGAGGGGGGCGAACCGGCGGGGTCCCCGCCTGGCGGGGGCCGAACCGGCGGAGGTCCCCGCCTGGCGGGGGGGGGCGAACCGGCAGGGGTCCCCGCCTGGGGGCCGAACCGACGGGGTGCGCCGTTGGCCCACCCCTATAAAGGGTGGGGCCTTCACCTTCTTGGGCATTTTCCTCTGCGCTTTCCGGGAGAGAGCTCTGTGGGCCTCCCGTGACGGGTTTGTTGGTTGACGGCCGTGCCACGCACGTGCCCACGCGTCTCCGACGTGCGTTTTTGCCCGTCTGATGTGCGTTTGTTCCCGTTTTCTAGGAGCACGTGCATTTGGCTTCTCTCGACGCGTCCGAGCCGTGAGCGATCTTGAGCGAGAGTCCGGCGATCGAGTTTCCGCCATCCGGGGGTACGTTTTGTTACGCCCTAACGAACTTCGAGCGCCTTGTCTCGAACACGCGACCCGGGTCGTTCCGTACGGAGGCGTGGACTCGAACCCATTTATGTCAGGTATTCGAGCGGGGAGACCGGGGTTTATTCCTGGTCCTTCCTAGGCAAGTTTGTTGCCCAGGGTTCGTTCGAACCTTGATATTTTCGGGTTCAACAATTACCATACTTAAATAGTAGTAGTACTAGTGTAGGCTTGTAACCTGATAAAAGTCCTGATAACTGCTAGTTCAGACCTTTTAACACAAAAACTGATTTGGTAACATCAGGACTTTATCACCAATAAATGCTGATAAGTTCTGCTAAATCTCTCACCTCCTCAGGTCTGTGCTGATAACTTTATCTGTCAAATGGAAAACCTCATAAATAGAGATGTGTTATCTGCAGATAGCTTATCCATAGATAGCTTATCAAGCTATCAAATAGGGCCTTAGAGGATAGCATTCAAAGTCAGGGGCCTAAAGGCAGGGTGAAGCATCCAATGGATATAAACCTTATGGGATTCAACAGTCAACACAACATTCTCTCACAGGCAAGAGACTTTTCAAGCCATAAACACACTAATAGGGATTCAAAGAGTCACACATGATTTGGCAAATTCCCTTAGTTATGGGTACAATAAGTAGGCTGGTTATAGATACGGATAACTGCAGCAACCTGAGGATGAATCACCCAATCGGGTTGTTAAGGCTAGTACTACATGTATGACGTCATTTTCAATTTGTTTTATAAGCTCTTAACTTCATGTACGAATTGCATATGATTTTACCATGCTTATTTAGTTCATTGGTGACGATTACTTGCATAATGTGTTAGACACTAGTTCTATTTCCATGTAAATGCATAAATCATTGTTGTTCTATGCAAATGTCAATTCGTCTATGGTTCTAAAAATTTAATATTTTTTCCTTTCTTATGAAAAAAAAAATATTTTTGTTTAATAAGGCCAATAGAGGATCTGCTTGACTTCCTGCGAATTGACTGACCCAGCTGATCCAATCATTCGATTATTCCTCCCATGCATGCCAAAGCTTTAAAATAACAATTCTCTATTGAAACATCTAGGAACATTTTTGTCAAGACAATGGAAAAGATAAGCTTCCCACTTACGTATGATCCAAGGAGAAAACAAGCAGTAATTGCATGTGCTGTTTATCGGCAAAAATATCAAGAGATGTAAGGGCTCCAAGTAATAGAAAAGGGACTTTTAACAAATGGACCATTTTCCGAAGGTTACAGATTTATCACTCTTGCATTTTCATTTGCATGTATATCATCAAAAATGCCCATAATATGCAAAAAACCACAGTATAGTCATTATGCACCAGTCTTGTGCACAAAAGTACCACTTGACACCACTCTACGTTATTCTTGCATACTATTGATGTTTTTAATGATGCATGTCTAAATACAAATACAATAATGATAAATCTGTAAACTTTGTTCTAACAATTGTTTAATTACAAAAAACACTAAAAGGAATTAGCAATGATGATATCAAACATTTACCGAGAGGCTCAAATCGAATATGTCCAGGCTTCACCACAATGGGAACAACTTTCTCAAAATCATTGTCATGATCCAAGATATGTACTTCAGACTTTTGTTCCGTTCCCTTCTCTTGAATGACACTCTGGATAAGCTGTTGATGGGTAAAAAGAGATATCATGGCAGATTTGGCAAGAATATCCAGTTGCACCATACATTTTTTTTCATATATTAACATTTCACTAGTTTTATATTTTGAATCTCAAAACATAACAAACAATGTATGACATGAATCTGGAAGGAGATAACCTCTTTCTTTTCTGAATTCTTGAGTTCACGCAGCCATTGCCTTTTGGCCTTTTTACGACGAGCACTTCTACTAGAGATCTAAAAGGTGGAAAAATAGAATTAAGAGAATTAAATAAAGAGCAATGACTTTGTTGCATAAAAACCATATTAACCCAATGCCTGAACATTTGTTAGGAAATAAAAAAAGTTGTAATGCCAAGCCAACATTTAAAAAATAAGAGAAAACATTGACAAGAGCACCAAAAGCTTCAAATAAATAATAGGGATGTTTTAAATTTAAAGTATCTAAGAAAGGACATTCTTACTAAAATTCATAACTAATAAAGGGAAAAATCAGCGTCTTAATTACTTTCTGAATAATTTTTTCTGTCTTTAATTACTTTATGAATTATTTTTCTATGCTTAATCTATGCAGTATGACTTTTAACATATCAAAATGAAGAAGAAAGAGAACAATTATTATATTGGTTAAGATCAAAATATACTAGGATGAAAGTAGTCACAAGGTAACAAATAAAGAGAGTGTTGCCTCCATGAAAGTGTTTGTTGTTGTAGTGTTTGTTCTGTTTTGAACTTTGAAGTTTGAAGAGGTACCTCTCTATCTCTCAATTGTACTACCACTGTTTATTTTGAACAAAACTCATGGTATAGTTTACATTTTCAAAGTATATATATATTTGACTTTTTCAAACTTCAAGAACAAACTCACCTCAGCATTCCGCAAACTCAGCCCCCACCCTAGTCCCAACTGTGTGTGGACCAAGTTATTATGGAGCTCCAAGCTCAAACCCACTAGAGGGATCTTACCATGGGGAGTGCATGGGCCCATGGAACCCGAGTTCAACCCATGACCCATTTCCCCTAATAAGAATAGTACTCGTAACATTTGGTTACACTTACACCAAAGGCCTTAAGCCAACCCTCCCAAGGGCCACACTTTTATATCAAGGTTTGTCGTATCGGATCTCGGCTTCATCTCAAAGAGGTTGGAGAGAAGAGATCTTGGTAAAAGCTCGGGAGCTCGGATCTCGGGATATTGGATGGACAAAATATCTATATATATAAATGATCATTTCTGTTTCAAACTTTTAAATAACATTTTTTAAAAGTGGGTAGTAAAACATTTGTATTAGAATGGAGGAAGAATGTACAAGTATAGGAGTATCAATAAAAACAGACCCAAAAAGGAACAACCTCCCAGTAGCCCCTATACAAGCAATTCACCCCAAGAATGATTCCCCACATAAAAAAGTACAAGTTTGTTCCCCCATATACAAAAAGAGCCCACCAAAGCAAAAATCTAATTGCCCAAAGAGAGGAGAATGTAGGAGTTATGCTCCCCCACATTACAAAGATGTCTTGGCCAAAACACTACCCTCTCACATATGAAAGAAAAGGTCCTCTCCGCTGACCTCAATTCCCTTCTGAATATTCTTCTATTTCTTTCATTCCAAATAGCCCAAAGGGTTGCATAAAGAACTAGTCACCACAAAATGGAATCGCCCTTAAGCACCCATTTCCTTCTCCACTTAAGAAGAAGCTGAAAGATCCAAAGTCTGCTGAACAGATCGGCCAATCCATGTCCAAATGTCCTGGACGAAGGGGCAGGAAATGAACAAGTTGTCCACATCCTCCTCTCCTCCGCAAAGGCAACAAGTAGTGGAGATGTCCGGAAGGAAAGAAGCTAATCTCACACGTGTCGACAGGCGGTCATGAGAAATCCTCCAAATGAGCACCTTTATCTTGAGGGGACTATTGATATTCCATACATATGGGGCGGCAAAGTGTTGAAGACCTCCATCAGAAATAAAAGAATATGCCAACCTAACCAGAACTGACCAGAAGAGTCCCATCTCCACCTCCAAAAGTCCAATGCAGAAGTTCCCACCTTGACTTGAAGTAGAGAACTAAGAAGTAAGAAGAGACTGAAGCTGATCCATCGCATCTATGGTGAGGTCTCTCCTGAAGATAGGGGCCCAAATACCCCCCGATAGATGCGCATCAAAACATTGAGCCACTGTGGAACGCGGAATTTTCTTTTTCGTCTCTTTCATTTTTTTATTTTCTATATATTTCGACGCATGGATGAGCGTCTTTGAATTTTTTTTGCGTTTCGGGCGTGCCAGACTGTTTACGAGAAACAGACAAAAAGATTTATTTTTTTGTGAAGCGCATTGGGTGTAAACCCTATAGCCCTCGAATATTTTTATTTTTTTATTTTTTTTGCGCGCACCCGTATTTTCAGGTGATTGGAGTGGTCGTGTACTGAACCGTTCCCCACCGACCGGAGTCGGTGTTTCATTAACATCGAGTAAAAACTCGAATACCTTCGATGCGATGCGTTTGTTAAAAAACCTTATGCCGAAATTTAAAGGAAATAGACGACAAGTAAATTTCCACAAATTTTCTTAAATGCATTTATGACATTTACATTGACGCCTTTAATGGGGTTTTTATACCTCCATTAGGCGTTTACAAGATATGTCATTTACATTTGCGCTCGCAACGGGGTGTTTGTGCCTCCGTTGGGCGTTTACACAACATGTCATTTGCACTTACGCTCGCAACGGGGTGTTTGTGCCTCCGTTGGGCGTTTGCACAACGTGTCATTTACATCGACGCCCACAACGGGGTGTTTGTACATCCGTCGGATTTTTACATGATATGACGATTACATTCACGTCAACGACGGGGTGTTTGCACCTCTGTCAGACTTTTACACATTGTGATATTTGCATTTGTGTCGACGACGGGGTGTTTAGACCTCCGTCGGACAACGTGCCTCAACGTGTGTTATTTTAAAACACCGGAGGACTTATGTGCAAAACATCAGATACCAGGTCTTATATATTGACCTGCGGTGTCTTCACACGAACGGAGCACGGGGTGGCTCGGCGTACGTGCGAACAAACGAGAGCTTCACGGAGGAGCGCAGGTGAATCTCCCTGCCGTTTTCTAGTTTGCTCGGATATTTCTGCCACTTCTCGGCTTTCTGGGACATCTCTGCCATTTTCTAGCTTTCTAGGATATCCTTGCCATTTTCTGGCTTTCCCGAACATTTCTGTCATTTCCTGACTTTCTGGGACATCCCTGTCATTTTCTGGCTTTTCCGGACGTTCCGGCCATTTCCCGGCTTTCTCGGACATCCCTGCCGTTTTCTGGCTTCCTGAGACATTCTTGCCAATTCCTGACTTTCTGGAACATCCCTGCCATTTTCTGGCTTCCTGGGACATTCCTGTCATTTCCCGGCTTTCTCGGACATCCCTGCCGTTTTCTGGCTTCCTGGGACATTCCTGTCATTTCCCGACTTTCTCGGACATCCCTGCCGTTTTCTGGCTTCCTGGGACATTCCTGCCAGTTCCTGACTTTCTGGGACATCCCTGCCGTTTTCTGGCTTCCTGGGACATTCCTGTCATTTCCTGGCTTTCTTGGACATCCCTGTCGTTTTCTGGCTTCTTGGGACATTCCTGTCATTTGGTGACATTTCCCGAGAACTCCCCTCGAGTCCGGCTTCAAGTCACACCCAGGAGAGCGCACGCCACTTCATAGAAGCGACGTGGGTCCCGCTCCACCGGGTTGGACAAGAGACGCGGACCGTCAGGCTATCTTTGCCATTTTCCACGCCGCAAGGATGTATCCGCAATTTTTCGGGCAGCAGGGGTACTTCTGCAATTTTATCCTTCATGGGGATATTTCTGCAATTTTATCCTTTATGGGGATATTTCTACAATTTTATCCTTCACGGGGATATTTTTTGTAATTTTATCCTTCACGGGGATATTTCTGCAATTTTCTCAAAAGCAGGGGTATTCCTACAAATTTCCGAAACATTTCTGCAAATTTCCCCATAATCGGGACACTTGTGCAATTTTTACACATTTCAGGAGCCTTTCTGTAATTTTTTGGGCAGCAAAGGGACTTCCTTGCAATTTTACACAATCCGAGAACTTTTCTGCAATTTTTTGCTCTTCCCGAGGGCCTTTATGACATTTCCTACAAATCGGGGGCTTCTGTGCAATTTTACAGAAGCTTGGGCCCGTGCATGGGCATATGTGCAATTTTACACATGCACAAAATTCTCTCTCCCCAGGGGCTTTTGTGTAATTTTACACAAACTGGGTCCCACACGGGGGTCTTCATACGGAGAACAAACATGTCCCCCCCCCCTCAAAAAGGAGGGGGACATCTCCTCAGCCCAAGAGAGCTCGCCCGAATTTCGCCAGAGCGGACGAGAGCGTCTTCCCAGTGCGCGGGGGAGAAAAAACCTCTACTTCTTCATGCCCCTACCCCGGTATTTATAGGGGTTTGAGGGGACTGGTCCGGCGCGGGTGGAATGGCCAGGCGCACATGGCCGCCAGACCGGGCGGCAAGCCCCAGGCGCTGGCCAGGGGCACCAGACCAGTAGGGCCGCCAGACCAGCGGGACCGCCGGGCCACGCGGGTGGGCCCCGCGCGCTGGCCAGGGCCATCGGGCCGGCCGCTGGCCCGACGCGGGTGTCACCCCGCGCTGGCCCGGCGCGGGTGGCACCTGCGCTGGTCTGGCGCAGGTGACCCCTGCGCTGGCAGTTTTGGGGGGTTTTCCTTCTTTTTTTTTTTGTTTAATTTTTTTGGTGTCAACAGCCACCAAAGTATCCAGCGTCCTAGTGATAGCAAACAAACCAGGAAACTCCCTCCAACCACCTATCATGCCAAAAGGAGCATCTCAAACCATTCCCCAGATTACCTCTCAAGCTAACTCTAATGATATTAACACATTGAAAGATGCCCCTCAGATAGGGGAAATAGTGTGTAAATGTGATGGAATAAGGTCTCACACCCTAGCTGAAGAATAATACTTCTGAGCAATCAGCTGAACCCAAAGCCCATCATCTTTCTTCTGAAGCCTGCAAAGTCATTTGCAAAGCAACGTCAAATTGAAATCTCTTATGTTCCTTATGCCCATGTTGACACCAAAAATCAACAAACAAAAAAAAGAACCAAAGGTGGGCATTTGGTGGACAAAGCCCACCAAAGGGAGCCCCTTGGTGGGGTTCTCCCCAGCCAGCCCCCTCAAAGGGTTTCCCCCTTTAGGTGGGCAAACCCCACCGAGGGGACCCCACCCTCGGTGGGTTTGCCTATGGGAGGAACCTCGGGGTATGTCCAGCCGACGGGGAGTTTCCCTGTCACGCAGCACGCCCCCCGGGGGGTTCTCCTCTCTGCCGCGCAGCACCCCCCCTTCCCTATTGCACAGCACCCCCCTCGGGGGGGTTCTCTTCCTCCGCCACGCACCGGCACCCCCTCCCCACGGGAACACACACACACACACACCTCTCGGGGTTAGACACCTGCTGCAAGAGGGGCCGATGGCCCTCTCCTCCTCCCTTCCAACCTCTACAAATAGGAGGGGAGGGGCCAAGGCATGAGGAGAGCTTCCCGGAGGGCGCCCTACTGGTTGGTTTCAAAGGCCCCCTTTGGGGGAAAAGCTGCCCTCCCCTTTGGGGATTGTTGGTTGTTCTAATGCATGAAGACCCCATGTGGGCATGAGTTTGTGTATGTCAAATTACACAAAGACCCTTGAGGTCATAAAGTTTGTGCATGTATGCACTAAACTACACACGTCCTGTTCAAGGTTAATTAACAAGAACCCCCTGCTTCGAAAAATTACAGAAAAGTTCCTTGGAAGTGTGAAAATTACAGAAAAATCCTGGAAAGACAAGACACTGTAGAAAAGGCCTTCTAAGTGCACAAATTGCAAAGATGTCCTCAAAAAGGCGGGAAATTACAGAAAAACCCCCAAAATGCGGGAAATTGCAAAAGAGTCCATAAAAGGGTACAAATTGCAGATAAGTCCCTCCAAAGGGGAGGAATTCCAAAAATACCCTATAAAGGGTGCAAATTGCAGAGCTCATGACGTTTGTACGACTCGGTGGAGCGGGACCCACGTCGCTTCTCTAAAGCGATGTGCGCTCTCCTGAGTTCGATTTAATAATGAGCGTACCAAGAATTCTCAGAAATGCCAACAAATGGCGGGAAAGTCCAAGCAGGCCAAGAAATAGCAGAAGCACCCAGGGAGGTCAAGAAACGACGAAAGTATCTTGGAAATGTCGAGAAATGACCAACCCAATTCATGCCGTTTGCATGGCTCGGTGGAGCGGGATCTACGTCACTTTTCTGAAGCAGCGTACGCTCTCCTGAGTTCAGCTTACGGCTAGCCACTCTATGTCTTGGGATTGTCAAGAAATGGCAAAGATCCCTAGACATGCAAAGAAATGGCTGAAAAGCCCTGGGAGGTCAAACAATGACCGAAAAGCCCCAGAGAGTTAGGAAATGATAAGTGTACCCCGAGAAGTCAACAAATGACTAGACAGACCTCGGAGATGCTGGAAAATTACGGAAGTCCAGAAAGGATACAAATCCAGCAAGAACACTTAAAGGTCCCATCAATGTCAAAGGGGGATGGTGACCACCAGGTAGACACAATGGGCCAACAGTGATCATCTTGGCGATTCAACAACCCAACCGAAATCTAAATTCAATGGTCTGATCATGATGAAATCTAAATCCAATGGTCTGATTGTGATGAAACCCAATCCAACGGTCTAATCGTAATGAAGCCCAAATCCAATGGTCTGATCGTGGTGAAATTCAAATTCAACGGTCTGATCGTGATCAAATTCAAATCCAATAGTCCAATTGTGATGAAGATCCAAATCAATGATCTGATCATGACTGGAGCGAATTCAAAAAGGTCTGATTGTGACCGAATGTAATCTTGAAGACCCGATTATATAATCGAGACCACTTGTACAGGTCTTAAAGGAGATGAACTCCAAGACACAAAAAAGGGGGGCTGAAATCTGCCAGGCTGAGATCTGCCAAGCTTAGGGAGAGCTGAAATCCACCGACTCTCGGAGATCTGAAATTCATCAAGTTTGAAGAGTTCTGGAAGAAGTGTCCAGCAGAGAGAAGCACGGACAAGAGGAGCATCAAGCCCGGGAGATCTCAGAATCGCCCAAGACACTCTTGCTGCGATTTATAGCATAGCTGTGCAGCCCTGCTTTGTTTTACCAAGGCCAAAGCTTGGAAAGTTGTCTTGTTCTGGTTAAGGCAAGTTGATATCATATCAGATTTTGTAAACCATCCTTATGAATCTTATAAAGTGGATTCTATGGATCACTCTACAAAGGAAATAGATGAAAGATTTCTGCACACGATTTGTGCTGACATTCTCGACACAAAAATGACAGAAAAAACCCATCGTCTGGATATTTACGTGAATGGCCAAAATAGGAGATTGTCTCAAATCAGATAATGCTTGCATGTGGATAAATGCTGAATAAATTCCTGAAAAATCAGGAATGATATTTTGAAGGGATGGGGGCTCAGAAAAAATTATAGAATGATCCCTGCTCATAAAAACAAGGAATTGCAAAAATACCCTCATGTTAGGGAAAATTGCAGAATTACCTCATGTCAAGGGAAATTGCAGAAATACCCTCTTGTCAAGGGAAAATTGTAGAAATACCCCCATGACTAGGAAAATTGCAGAAATGTCCCTGTTTGAGGGGAAATTCTAAAAATACCTCCATGTCTGAAAAAATTGCAGAAATACCCTCATGTCTGGGAAAATTGCATAAATACCTCCACGTCAAGGGAAAATTGCAGAAATACCCCCATGACTGGGAAAACTGAAGAAATACCTTCATGTCAGGGAAAATTGCAGAATTACCCCCATGACTGGGAAAATTGCAGAATTACCCCCATTACTGGGAAAATTGCAGAAATGCCCCTGTTTGAGGGGAAATTGCAGAAATGCCCCTGTTTGAGGGGAAATTGCAGAAATACCCCATGTTGAGGGGAAATTCCAGAAACACCTCCATGTTAAGGGAAATTCCAAAAATACCCCCATGTTAAGGGAAAATTCCAAAAATGTCTCCGCTTGTGGGGAAATTCCAGAAATGCTCCCGGTGAGTAGAAAAATTGCAAATCAATCCTGTTACTATCTGAAAATTGCAGGAAAATCCTTGTGTCAGGAGAAATTGCTAATATATCCCTGGGTTAAGGAAAATTGTAGAAATACCATCTGAAAGGACAGAATTACAGAAATATCCTCCAAAGGGTGAAAAGTGCAAAAAATGTTCTCAAAAGGACAGAAGTCACCAAAACATTTTCAGAGAAAAAATTGCAGAAATACCCCTGAAGAATAGAAATTGCATAAATGTCCCCAGAAAGGTCCCAAATCCAAAGGCCTTGAGGGGGGGAAATTGCACAAGTGCTCCCGCTTGTGAGGAAGTCCTTCAAGCTATGTTCGAGCTTCACGGAAGCCAACAAAACGCCGTCGAAGTTTAGAAATTGCAAGAAAATCCTTACGAAGCAAGAAACTATACAAGGTCCATGCCGTTCACATGACTCGGTGGAGCGGGACACACGTCATTTCCTTGAAGTGGCGTGCGCTCTCTTGAGTCCGGTTTACGGTTGGTGAAGTTTTGGGGTCGTCAAGAAATGACAAGTATACCCATGGAAGGCATGAAATGATTGAAAAGACCCAAGAAGTCGAGAACTGACATAAGATACTGGGGGAAGTCAATCAAATATCAATGACGAAAATATCCAAAACAGCTCGAAAAAGTCAAGAAATGACGGAAATGTCCGAGCATGTAAATCAATGGCAAAGACACCTGAGAACGTCAATAAATGACTGAAACACTCAAGAATGCCAAGAAATGGCGGAAGCATCTGGGGAAGTCGATCAATAATGGAAATACCCGGAACTACTCGAAAAAGCCAAGAAACGGCGGAAATGTCCGAGCATGCCAATCAATAGCAAAGACACCTGAGAACGTCAATAAATGACCGAAACACTCAGGAATGTCAAGAAATGACAGAAGCATCCGGGCAAGTCAACAAATGACAGAAATACCCGAGACTGCTCGGAAAAGTCAAAATATGACAGAAATGTCCGAGAAGGTCAAGAAATGACAGAACAGACATAGAATGCCAAGAAATGGCAGAAGCGTCCAGGCAAGTCAACAAATGACAGAAATACCGGAGACTGTTCAAAAAAGCCAAAGAAATGGCGAAAATGTCTGAGAATGTCAAGAAATGACGGAAATAACTCGAAGATATCAACTGATGGCAGAAGGACTAAAAAGGCCAAGGAATGACAAAGGTGCCTGGAAATGTCAGAAAATGGCAAGGAGCTCCTGAACAGTCATAGATATAATGTTGTCCAAATCTCCTCCAGGTTTCTTCTTCAAAACACAATGTTGTCCAAGTCTCCTCCATAAAAAGTGAAGATTGCAGCGAAATCCCAAAAGGAGTACAAACTTGCAGAAACCTGACATGACCACAAAGCAAACACAACGGGCCGACAGTGATCATCTTGGCGATCCAACGATCTGTTCGTGATTGAACTCAAATACAATGGTCCGATCGTGATGATGTTCAAGTCCAACGGTCCGATCGAGATGAAGATGCAAATCAACGATCAGATCGTGATAGAAGCAAGTCCAAAGGGGTCCGATTGCGACCGAATGAAATTCTGAAGACCGATTGTATAATCGGCACCATTTGTAAAGGTCTTGAAAGACCAATTGTATTTCAAATTGCATGTGTATAAGCAATGAATACTTTAAATTTCTTTGCAAGAGTATATATCCATGAAGGACGATCATCAAGATCAATAGTGTCACAACGAATAGAGACAAAAGGCGTTCTTTGACAGATAATCAAAGGTGTTCGAGGTCACCTCGATGTAAATTAACATCGACTTCGGTCGGTGGGGAAATGTCCAGTACACGACACCCAAATCGCCTGATAAATGAAATTTGTCTGTTTTAACAGACTGGCACGCCCGCAAAATAGATAAACATCATCAAATTTATCTTTTTTCCTCTAAAAGATAAAAGATTTTGAAGAATATTTCGCGTGTTAAACACCTGGCAAATATATTTCATGGATTGGGATCTTTGACTTCATATCCCCGTCCTCGAGACCGGAAGACGCTGCTGGCCACTCATTATCCAAGTGCTTGGGCGGGTTTTCTGCTGCCCAATTTGTGCCAAAGTATTGATTTGCCCCGCCTGACGACTCCATTAATTTTGTCCTTCAGGAACCGGCCTTCTGGGGACTCACTAGAGCAGCTCATCGGCGCCCGCTCTGCTTTATCTTTTCTTCTAGCCGGAGAGCGTGGCTGTCTGCAATTTGATCGCATCTCTCGGGGCTCCAGACCGTATAGCGTCTTGGGCCCGAGTGGGGTAGTATATCATTTATCCCACTATGGAGGGTCTGACCAGTCCCTGTATAAAGACTAGTTATCTTGTATTCGGCCAAGTGTATTAGTATTTCGGGGGGGGGGGGGGGGCAGAACTCTTATTTTAGGAACTTTGGCTATGATCAATCAACTCCACCGAATGCAGATTTTCCACTGGAGGCCCGTTTTTGTCACAGCCACGGCCTTCATTTGATTGCTACTAGTTGGTGGAACTACTTCCGTCGAGAGGAAAGAAGCCCTATTTGTGTTCTTCCTGCTCCTGAAGCTGTGGGGTAGATTGATATTTACTATTGCTCGATGGTGGTTCCAGCACAGTAACGTTTTCCGGCAATCTCCCCATAAGCTGAAAGAGGCTGAAGAGTCTCGCCTTAAGAAGAGGAATTTGGTGCCATTCTTCATTGAGGACGTCTTTCTTCATCGCCATTTCTCCAGCTTGGCGGATTCGTATTTGAAATTTTATAATTCCAAGAAGGCAAAGTCTACTTGCCCCGCAGTCGACAAATATTATTATCAGGGGGCAATGTTGCCTTTGGAACCTGTGCAACTTTCTTCAGGGCAGACTCCGGCCATCCACGACGACTCCTCGGACTATTACTGGTGGAGTCATTTTTTATCTGATTGCAATTATGTTTCCGATGTCTCTTTGTCAGCAAAACTGCCTCCAGAATGCGTCGGCAACAAAGCATGGGAACATTGGGAAAGGCATTTAATCAATGTCATTGGCTGTGCAGGGCCTTTGGAATGCCTGCCCTTTATTGAAAATGCCTCCACACTGCAAGATATTTGAGATGTAGTAAAGATGGCGAGCAAAATTTGTAAAGTTGACTTCGATCAGATAGTGTTGGCGCCTTCCTTTTCGTCCAATACAACAGGTATTGATGATTTGAATTTCTTTCTTTTGCTTTGCTTCTTCTTTTTTCTCCCTTTTTTTTGACTTCTTTTTTTTTCATATATTTGCTTTAGATCTTCAGCCATCCCTGCTCTTGAAGTTGCTGGTGACAGGAGCGACAATCCTCATTTGAATATTCCCTCCTCAAAATGCAGGAGAGCTGATAAAAGTGGAGTTATAGATTCCACCCCATCTGGCGGTAATTTCCTTTCGCCTCTTTTCTTTTCTTCTCTCATCATTATCATTCATCATTTTCTTATTCATTCATCATCATTCCCCTTTTTTTAGGCTCTTCTACCTCAAATAGTGAGACAGATGAAGATGTTGCCGACTCAGCCGCTCCAGATGATTATAACCCTTTGTCTGGAGATTCTCCCCCTTTTTATGGTAGAGAGTGTGAAACCTCTTTGCGCATGGCTGGAGCCTTTTTGCCAGAGGCTGAAGATGACGAGTCGCCGCCCCACAGCTCCATGTTTGAAGCGGCGGCAATGGAGGGTGACAATACTACCTTTACATTTGCTGAATTGGGACTCCCATTAGAGCAATATCATCCTGCTTCCGTTGAGGCTTATGTCCTGATGCCAGTAGAGGAATTTCCTGCCGAGGGACCAGTCTCTGAAGGTAACTTCATTTTGAGCCAATGTATAGCCCATTTGGTTTCCTTTCCCGTGCATTCAACATATTGACTTTTTTGCTCAGGCGGCTTGGATTTTATCAACCAGCTTTTTTCGGGCAGGGAAACGAGCCCATATTTTCTACCTGAGACCAGCTCTCCTTTCCCTTCCTGGGAAAACACAAGGAGCCCCTTCCCCGAGCCGCAGGCCTACTCTGCTTTTTAGGTGGGGGATACCGCTGGGAATGACGAAGGTCTCCCGCAGACGGAATATAATCCCGAAACATCCGCTTTACTGACGGATGTAGGAGGCTTCAATTCATATCCGGCTGATCTTCCCTCCCCATCTCAAGGGTTTCATTCGGAGCAGCCGAACTTTATTCGACCTTCAAACCCTGAAATGGAAAGAAGAAATTCTTCGCCGGGTGAGGAAGAGTGGATTTGATCTCTCTTCTCTCCTTTGAGACTTGAATTTCAGTTCTTTTTTTATTTGCTAATCGCCTTTCTTTGTTGCTTATTGATGCTTTCAACAGGTAACTCGCCGCATCTTGATAACAACGGGTCTCCGCCGATCGAATTTGACGCCTTTCCTAGACATGGTGTGGAATGGCCGACAGGAGTTCAGCCCACCTCACTTCCTTTAGGCGACGATTTTCTTAGATCGATCCTCGAAAGAGTGAGGGTAGTGGTGAGGGCGGAAGATCCCCCGTCAATTGAAACTGTCAGGCATGCACTGGAGCAGAACACCACTACCACCTTTTATACGGGTCTTTCCAAAGACTCCTGGATGATTGCTATTGAGGAGGTTTGGGAGTGCGTCGTCTCCATGCTACTGCGGCCTGGAATCCTTATGATCAGAGGATCCAGACTTTGGAGAGCGACATTTGTTCCTTGACCAGCGATGCTGACGAATTTGACTCCCGTGCAAACGAAGCACTGAAGCGTCAGAAAACGCGGGAGTCAGAAATGGTTGCAGAAAGAGACAGAGTCGCCAGGCTGCAACGTGAGATTGATGAGTCGAGATCTTCTTTAGACCGGAAAACGAAGAAGCTGAAGACGCATCTCAAGAGAGAGTTGCCTTTGCTGGACAAGGAGCCAAGCTTCGTCAATCCGTTTCTTCCAAGGCTAAAGAGGTTGACCGGTTGAAGAGGAAGAAGCCCCGATGTTTCTGTTTTCTAGTGTAATATTTGTATACTGAATTTGTTGTTTGACTTTTCTATTTAACTTGTACATTGTAGCCACTATCCTCTGTATGTTGGTAACAAAGTGGCTTAGAGTTTTGTAAATATAGAACGAAGGACGATTCTAAAAAGGTCACTCCTTTTCCCCTCCTTTTTTTTCTCTTCTTTTTTTTCTTTTTTTTTCTTCTTTCTATTTTTTTTAATTCTTTTTTCACATTACCAACCTCAGCGCCCTTTCGGGTTTTCACTAAAACTGGCCCCCTTTAGCTTTTTCCAATGCGCCCTTTGGGGTTTTCACGTTGAGGGATTATCCATTTTTGCCTGAAGCGCCCTTCCGGGTTTTTACCTCAGCCGGATTTTTTTGACTTTTTTACCCTTAAGAATACAGCGAGCTATATACTTAAGTTTATCGGGGTATCTCTATTTTTAACCCCTTTTCTTTGTGTGGAGAGGAAATGGGCCTGGATCTGGGCTTTTTGAAGGGATGTTAGCAGGTGGAGCTGTGGAGTAGAGGGTGGAGAAGGAGGATGGGAGTGTTTGTAGAAGTGGAGCAAGGGGTGGAGGATCTGAAACCACTTCTTCAGGCAAGGGAGGCAAAGATCCAACACTGCCGGCCCTGGTCCCTGATTCCATCACAACTGGCCTGATGGCCTTGAATCTTCAGCTGTCCTGCTGGCCCTGACTCTTCAGCTGGGGCCTTCTTCTGCTGCTCTGCTGACTGCCCGGAGGGCTCAGGTACACTTGAGTGAGGCTCCTGAGCTGCTGGAGGAGCAGGAGCTTGAGCTCCAACTGCCTGAAGGATGTCAGATAGCATATTCTTCATGGTCCCCATTTCCTGATGAAAACCATGTCATGGCAGAGCGAATCTGAACCAATTCCTTGCGGGCTGAAGCTTGGCTTAGAAAGTGGAATTCACATCAGTCTGAAGTGAGCAAAGCAGCTCACCCTGAGCATCCAACCTCTCAATCACAGGTTTTAAATTGATGATAATCTTTTGCTTGACCTGTCTTTCAAATGGTGCATCAGCTAAAAGGGGTACTTCAGGAGCTATATCTTTCTCTTTGCCCTTTGTAGCTGGAGGAGGTGGATTATGTCCTCATCAGAGCTTGATGACTAGCTGTCTCCCCTTCTCTTGCATCCAAATTTTCAGACTCTCTCTGGTCTTCCTCCTGATCGCTGGTGGCTGGAGGTGCAACATCTGGTGTCTCTTGGGATTGCTCCCCCTCAAGTGGAGCATCTTCTGCAACTGCACCAGTCTCCCCCTGACAGGGAGCATCCATTTCCATTGAATTATCCTAGGATTTTGCTGCTCTTCTTCTACTGGACCGTCTACAAAGATGTGGCCTGATGCCACAGACTGCTCCATAACAGGCAGGATGTCTTCAGGAAGAATGTCCTCAATTCTCCTTTCAACAGGAGCACAACTGGATCTGCTGTAGCTGGCCTGTCTTCCTCTGCCCTCACTGCTGTTGCTGCCTCTGACTGATTTCTGGCCATAGATGGCCCTTCCTGCTCTGTTTCTACAAAGACTGAACAGAACCTGATTCCAGTGGCAATTCGGGCATCACAGAATCTGCCTCTGACTGGTTTTGAGTAACTGAAGGCTCACCAATGAGACCTTCACCTTCTGCAACTGAAGCCTTGAACCAGACCCCATTGACTACTGAAAAACCGCTCTTCTTAAGTTTCTGGACCTGATAGCTTGGCCCATCTTCTCCACAACTGCCCCTGAGACATCTACACCGAAGTGTCTGAAGATTCTGGTGAGTAAATGGGCATAGGGGGGACACATTCAACTTGCTTTTAGTGTCCCAAATCTGCTCCCTGGCAAATTTCATTCTCTCCATCATCACTGCGGCCATATTGATTTCCTCATTTTTAATGGCCCAGTACATCAGATCGGAGTCAGCCTTAGTGCAAGCGGAGAAGGTTGCACTTCGGGGAACCAAAATCTGACAAACGATAAAGTGAAGGAGGCGGTTGAAGGCACTTAACTGATTGATATCTAGCTTGCCATCCCTCATCTTGAACCCTGGCCCAACATCCCCAAACCCTTTTCTTGGGTATCTACAGAATGAATTCCACTGAAGCCCGATATGCTTACTCCAAATAGCATCCTAAGCAATTCCTGGTCGATTCTGATTACGGTGCCCTTGACTGAAGAACGAGGGCCCCATCTTCTTCTGTTCTTAAGCATACAAAGAACGCCTTTACCAGGTCCGGATAACTTACCTCTGAGCAAGTGGTAAGCCCTTTCCACTTCATCTGGTCGATCTTCTCAATGAGGCTGCTCATTCCATTTTTCTGCAGATCTGAAACATCTACTTCCTTGTGACCACAGAGCTTTGTCTTCACAAAGTGAAACGCTCCTCCTGCGCTGGGGAGAGGTATTCGGCGCTGTAGCCACCCACTTCCGGCAATAGCTGGTGCGGCCATGGATTCAGGTGGGAGAAGGTTTGAAGGGGTGACGAGAAGGGTGATGAGAGGAAACCCTCAAACGATTTCGCGGGAAGGAGATGGAAGCTTCAAATTTGCAGAGGGTAGAGGCAAGAGTCGCTAGGGCATCGGCTCATGCGTCGGACGAAAGAGGGGAAAAAGTGAATGAGGAAGAGGAATCGTTAACGCATCGATTTAAAGAAAATAAATGCTCCAAAAGGTGAGGCGTCAGAAAACGACAAGCGAGGTTGACCGCCTTGAAGAACTATGACTTATCGGACGGAACGCTTAAACTGAGACTTTTGAATTGATTTTGACACAGAAGAGAGAGAGAGAGAACCTTCTTAAATTCTGAGAATTTTTATACCAGCTTTAAATGAAGATCTTTTCACAAATACACATGCCTAACTCCCTTCTAAGAGATGTAAATCTCTCTTCAGGTAAGGCCTTTGTGAAAATATCTGCTAGCTGATTATTTGTATCAATAAACGATATTTCATATTGCCATTTGCTACATGATCACGAATAAAATGATATCTGACCTCATATGTTTGGTCCTGGAGTGCTGAATTGGATTTTTGGTGAGGTTGATAGCGCTGGTGTTGTCACATAGCAGAGGAATTTTCTTGACTTTGAGTCCAAAATCCTCAAGTTGTTGCTTTATCCATAAGAGTTGTGTACAGCAACTTCCAGCAGCTACGTACTCGGCTTCAGCTGTAGATAGTGCTACTGAATTTTGTTTCCTTGAGGACCATGAGATTAAACACCCTGCAAGAAATTGACAGCAACCACTGGTGCTTTTTCTATCTACCTTGCATCCAGCATAATCAGCATCAGAATATCCTACTAATTTTACATCACAGGAGTTTGGATACCATAGTCCTAGATCATGAGTCCTGGCTAAGTATCTGAAAATCCTTTTGACAGAAATTAAATGTGATTCTCTAGGGTCGGCTTGATATCTAGCACACATGCATACACTAAATAATATATCAGGTCTACTTGCGGTTAGATAAAGTAATGAACCTATCATACCTCTGTAGATCTTTTGATCTACTTTCTTACCATCCTTGTCATTGTCCAACCTAGTTGATGTACTCATTGGTGTTGACAGTGGCTTGGTGTTTTCAAATCCAAATTTCTTTAGCAGTTCTCTGGTGTACTTTGCTTGACAGATGTGAATTCCTTCCTTTCCTTGTTTGATTTGAAGTCCAAGGAAGTAGTTGAGCTCTCCCATCATACTCATCTCAAATCCCCCTGCATTAGCTTTTCAAATACTTGCACAAGGATTCATCAGTAGATCCAAAGATGATGTCATCCACATAAATTTGAACCAAGTATATTTTTGGCTTTTGTTTTTATAAAAGAGTGCTATCTACTTGACCTCTATTAAAACCATGTTTTTGTGAGAAAAGAACTAAGTCTTTCATACCAGGCTCTAGGTGCTTGTTTTAAACCATATAGAGCCTTATGCAACTTAAAAACATGATTCGGAAAGTCTGTATCATCAAAACCCGGCGGTTGTTCCACATAAACTTCTTCTTTTATAAAACCATTTAGAAATGCAGATTTAACATCCATTTGAAATAACTTTAAATCTAATGCAGAAGCATAAGCTAGTAGCATTCTAATGGCCTCAAGTCTAGCCACTGGTGCATAGGTTTCATCAAAATCTATGCCTTCCTCTTGACAATAGCCTTGAGCCACCAGTCTGGCCTTGTTTCTTAGAATTACACCAGATTCATCCAATTTGTTTCTGAACACCCATTTAGTGCCGATCACAGGATGGTCTGATGGTCTAGGAACAAGTGACCATACTTGGTTTCTCTTGAATTGATTTAATTCATCTTGCATTGCTATTATCCAGGATTCGTCAGTTAGGGCTTCATTGACTGTCTTAGGCTCTAATTGAGAAACAAAGGCGAGGTAATCACAAGGAATCAAGTTACCTCTTGTTCTTACCCCTACCGATGGATCACCAATAATGTTTTCAGGTGGGTGATCTTTCTTGTATCTCCATTCCTTTGGAAGAGTTTCATGAGAAATTTCTTCTTGTTGCATTTCTTCCAGAGGCGGATCATCCTTATCTTCAAGTGATGTGTCTTTCAGTTTATTGGACAGTTCATCTGCGTCATCGATATCACTCTCTACTTCCTTTCTCAAGGAGGGATTAGTTTCATCAAAAATAATGTGTACAGACTGTTCAATCAATAAAGTACGTTTATTAATACTCTATAGCCTTTGGGTTTAGAGGTGTACCCCATGAAGATGCCTTCATCTGATTTGGCATCCAACTTACCATATCCCTTTTTTCCGTTGTTGTGAATAAAGCAAGGACATCCAAAAGTTCTGAAATGGCTGATCTTTGGTTTCTTCCCTTTAAACAGCTCATATGCAGTCTTCTTCAGGATTGGCCTGATCATGACTCTGTTGACAATGTAGCTGGCTGTGTTGACTGCTTCTGCCCAGAAATATCTTGGTACTCATATTCACAAAGCATAGTTCTTGCCATATCCAAGAGAGTTCGGTTCTTCCGTTCGGCTATACCATTTTGCTGCGGTGTCCTTGGTGCTGAGAAATTGTGCTGAATTCCTTGATCATCACAGAATCTAGCAAACTTTTCATTTTGGAACTCACCACCATGATCAGATCGAATGGATACTATGCTGAACTTCTGATCTTTCTGGATTTTTCTGCTGAAACTAACAAAATTATCAAAAGTGTCATTTTTATGTTCTAAGAAGATACCCATGTGAATCTTGAGTAGTCATCTACTATAACACAATCCGAAATTCTTTCCTCCAAGACTGGTAGTTCTCATTGGCCCAAATAGATCCATATGTAGGAGCTCTAAGGGTTTTGAGGTGGTCACCACCGTCTTTGACTTGAAGGAACTCTTAGTGTGCTTTCCCTTAGCACAAGGTCTGCAAACACTTTCTAATTTACCATTGATTTTCGGTAGACCTTCCACAAGGTTTCTCTTTCTGAGCTTGCTCATGCCATCCAAGCTGCAGTGGCCTAACCTTCTGTGCCACAGATCGGTTGATTTGTCTTTGCTGGCTGCCAGACACACATTTTGCTCTTTGAGTTCTTCAAGGTAGAGCACGTACAGATTCTTCTCTCTATTTGCTTCAAAGATGACTGCTCCATCCTTTAGTATGCTGCATTTTGACTCTTGAAATTTGATTTGATGTCCTCTATCACACAGCTGACTAATACTTATGAGGTTGTGCTTTAAACCTTTGACTAACAGTACATCTTCTATGACTGTTTTTTCCTTTGCTGTTAACTGATCCACTGCCTACTACAGTTCCTTTTCCATTATCTCCATAAGTGACTGTTCCTTCTTCATCTTGAAGATGGGAGAAAAGCTTCAGGTTTCCTGTCATGTGCCTTGAGCACCCACTATCCAAATACCATTTGGATGCTCGAAGGTTAGCCTGAAATAAAGACATCAAGACTTAGGTACCCAAGTTCCTTTGGGTCCTGATGGGTCAGTATCATTATTTTTACTTTTTATTATCCACTTCTTATGTCTTGTTGGACAGGTGGATTTTAAATGTCCTAGCTTATTACAGTGATTACAACATGATGTTATTGTCACTCTTTCTATGTATTTAAAATTCGCTTTATATGCCACATCTTGTTCTGGAGTGAACTTAGGAGTTGGATATTTTTCTGGATAGATTATTTCTTCTTCATTTTCTGGCGGTATGTAACCTAAACCTCGTTTATTCTTACCAGATCTTCTAGCACCTTTAATAATAAGGAATTCTTTCCATTTGTAAACTTTTCTAAGGTGCTTGCTAGTGTATTGTTTTCTTCATTTAATTCATTTACCGTTTTTCTTAAATCATCTGAGCTTTCCTGTTTTTCTAGGTCAATGATTTCTGTTCTTGTCTTTTAAGTTTTCACATAATAGTTCATTTCTTCTCTTAAGCTCATTATTTGTTTTTCTAGTTCTTCATTTTCAGATTTTAAATCTGAGTTGGTATTTTCGAGACATGTGATATTTTTCTTGCTTAGCTTAAGTAGTTTACACACTTCTTTATACTTATCGTAGAGTTCATTAATGCACTTTCCAAATTATCCGAATCTGAGTCATTACAGGAATCGAAAGAGGAATCAGATGTTACCTTATCCTCGGTATTTGCCATAAGAGCCAGGTTGGCTTCTTCTTCTTCACTGCTGGAGCTTGACTCACTGTCTGAGTCGCTGCTGTTGTCCCATGCAGCTGCCATGGCTTTCTTTTTGAATCTTCTGAACTTCTTGGAGCTGTCCTTCTTCTTGTGATCATTTTTCTTTAGCATTGGACAGTCTGCCTTGATATGTCCAGGTTTCTTGCATTCATAGCAAAGTGGCTCATTCCTCTTCTGATCTTTTCCATCTGGTCTCTTGAGATCTTTGTTTTTCTTGAAGTACCTCCTACCAGACTGGAACTTCTTCTTCTTTGCCAAGATTCTCTGCAATCTTCTTGAGAGCATGGCTTCTTCATCATCACTATCTTTGCTATCTTCACTGTTATCTAAGGATTCTTCTGATGAGTCCCCATTAGCTTTAAGCGCATTTGACTGCTTCTTTCTACTGGAGGATTCTCCTAGTCTTTCCATGTTTATTTCATGGGCCATGAGACCCGATGAGTTTTTCTACTGACATTCTCTTAAGATCATTAGCTTCTTCGATAGCTGTGACCTTTGCCGTCCATGAAGATGGCAAGGATCTGAGAATCTTCCTTACCATATCTGCATTCTCATATGACTTTCCTAGACTTGCTAGGCCATTAGTGATGTCAGTAAATCTACTAAACATTTGGGTAATAGACTCACCTGTTTGCATTTGAAATCTTTCATACTGAGTGACAAGAATGTCGATTCTTGTCTCCTTTACTTTGTCTGTACCTTCATATGTAATCCTTAACTTTTCCCACATTTCCATGGAGGATTTGCATGCTGAAACTCTGTTGAACTCCTTCTTGCTTAGAGCACAACATAGAATGCTCTTAGCTTTACAGTTCAAGGAGATTTTCTTTCTATCTTCATCTGTCCATTGTGCTTCTCATTTGTGACGACCAGATCACCTTCTTCCACTATTGACCAGATTTGATAATCGTGGCCTTGTAGAAAGTATTCCATCCTGGTCTTCCAATACGTATAATCTTCACCGTCGAACAAAGGAGGTCTGTTGACAGACTGACCTTCGAAGTGACCTTGGGCTGCCATGGATCTTTACTCTTCAGATCGTTGGATCTTGTTCTTTGTCGAAGAGACTCGCTCTGATACCACTTGTTGCCCGGTTGGCTAACCCAGAGGGGGGTGAATGGGTCTTTAAAATTTATCTGATAAAAACCTGAACTCAAACAACATAAGAGTTCTTGAAAGGGATTAGTAATGGTTAGTAAAAACAACAATCACACAAAGAAGACAATCACACAACACACAGATTTATCCTGGTTCGGATCTCCTCTCCTTAGGAGTCCTACGTCCAGTCCCTGAGCAACCCTCAGGATTTCACTAACTAGGGTACAGTCCCCCTATGGACAAAAACAACCACCCAGCTTAGCTGGTCTTCCTTCACCCCTGAAGGGAACACAACACCACCCTGGAAACCACCAGGTCTTCCTTCACACACGAAGGGAAAAACACCACCCTGGAAACCACCAGGTCTTCCTTCACACACGAAGGGAAAATTCTTGAGAGAAAAGGACTAGCCCCTAGATCAAGCTTTTACAAAACTCAATCTGAAGCTACAAGCACTGAGAGACGAAGATCTACACAAAGTGCACTCTCTCAGAACTAAACTAGCTCTTCCTTAATTTTTCTTCTCACAGCACAGGGAGCTAAGAGCCAAGATCGAAAAGACTGAATTTCTGGCTCTAGAGAAAAATTCGAAGACTTGAAAGCTGCAGAGTTCTAGCCGCTCTTCAATATGAATTGAATTTCTCGATTGCTTTGTCTTCCGAGCTTCATCTTGTATTTGTATCTCCGATTTGAATGAGGACAAGGAGATGACCGTTGTCTCACAGCTTTGGTGTACGTTAGACTGAAGGTTTTGAGGAAGCTTCCTGTCAACAGTCTTTTGTTCTTTGGAGCACGCAAAGAGATAAGATCTTCTGAGTTTGCTTGTAGTTCCTTCTGTGTCCGTTGTTTGTAGGATAGTACATCCTTAAGGTTCTGCAAGGTTGAGCTTTAATGGTAGACAGCTATACTATCTCCAGATGTCAATCAACGTCAAAGCAGATAGACACAAAATAGTAGTAATACTTTATCGTTCTAAAAGATGCATGCAGAGAATACCCAGAATGGAAGATATGTTCTGTGTCCATGCAGAGATACTTCAGTCTTTATTAAATGCATGGCAGTCAATCAGACGAGATGCGACTTTGACTATTCAACGTAGATTAAATCAAGGAAAAACGTTTAATTAATGGAAACATGACTTATGCAGTCGTTGTGAAAATCTGATAGAATCGTTATGATCAAGTTGCTGTAGACTGATAAGAAGTCGTTATGATAACTTATGAAATCGTTACCACAACCAAGTCGTTCTATAACAGATGATAAAAGAAATCGTTATGAACCATGGCAGGTCGTTGTAGCTTTCTAAAGAATCGTTACGACAACTTACAGAGTCGTTATGACGAGCAAGTCGTTATAACTTCTGAAGAAGTCGTTACGATAACTTACAGAGTCGTTATAATGAGCAAGTCGTTATAACTTCTGAAGAAGTCGTTACGATAACTTACAGAGTCGTTATAATGAGCAAGTCGTTATAACTTCTGAAGAAGTCGTTACGATAACTTACAGAGTCGTTATAATGAGCAAGTCGTTATAACTTCTGAAGAAGTCGTTACGATAACTTACAGAGTCGTTATAATGAGCAAGTCGTTATAACTTCTGAAGAAGTCGTTACGATAACTTACAGAGTCGTTATAATGAGCAAGTCGTTATAACTTCTGAAGAAGTCGTTACGATAACTTACAGAGTCGTTATAATGAGCAAGTCGTTATACTTTCTGAAGAGTCGTTATAAGCTCTTCTGAGAAAGATGTATGTAAGACTTACCACAAATGCTTGACTTTCTTTGGGTAATTCCTGTGCTTATGGCTAATAAACAAGGTTAGAGAACCTTTTGACAGTGTTTTGTTTATCACCAAAATGGCAAGTAATAATTTAAAAGTACATGGGGATGGACTGTTCATCAAGTCGAAGGTCGAAAACCTGTCTTTTGGCTAACAACGTCAAGGCCAATCAAAAGGTCAAATCCCAGCTCTTGGCTACAAGCCGTCAAGGCCAGTCAAAAGCTCAAAATCCAGACCTTTGGCTAACAGCCGTCAAGCCAGTCAAAGGTCGAAACCATTGTCTTTTGGCTAACCAGCCGTCAAGGCCGTCAAAAGTCAAATCCCGAGCTTCTTTGCTAACAAGCCATCATGGACAGTCCAAAAGCCAAAATCCAGACCTCTGGGCTAACAGCCGTCAAGGCCATCAAGGTCAAATTCCCGTCTTTTGGCTAACAAGCCGTCAAGGCCATCAAAAGTCAAATCCCCACTTCTTGGGCTAACAAGCCGTCAAGGCCAGTCGAAAGCTCAAAATCCAGACCTCTTGGCTAACAAGCCGGCCAGGCCAGTTCAAAGGTCGAAATCCATGTCTTTTTGCTAACAAGTCGTCAAGACCGGTCAAAAGTCAAATCACGAGCCTTAGAGGAGCCTCAATCCTCTAAACATATTCACGGCTCTCAGGGAAGCCTTCAATTACCTACCATACATAAACCCAAACTCACATTTACGTCTCTCAGGGAAGCCTCTAATTCCCTACCATACATAAATTCAAATCCTCAATCCATGGCTCTCAGGGAAGCCTCTATTCCTACCATAAATGGACTCAAACTCACAATTTATGGCTCTCAGGGAAGCCTCTAATTCCCTACCACATACATGAATCTAAATTCTCAATCCATGGCTCTCAGGAAAGCCTCTAATTCCCTACCATACATAAGTCCAAATTCTCAATGCATGGCTCTCAGGGAGCCTCTAATCCCTACCGTGCATAAATCCAAATTATTAATCCATGGCTCTCAGGAGCCTCTAATTCCCTACCATACACATAAATCTAAATTCTCATCCATGGCTCTCAGGGAAGCCTTTAATTCCCTACCGACTATAAACCCAAGCTTCTGGACAACACAACCGTCAAGATCGACACAACCCACCCATTAAATCCAATCCCACGACTCTCAAGGAAGCCTTTAATTCCTTACCGCATTCAAAGCTCATGGCCCTCAGGGAAGCTTTAATTCTTCTAAAAAAAAAAATAAATAAAATAAATAGGGGCTTAAAAAGGAGGTGCTCTGACAGACTTGGTCTATCACTTCATCATGATAGATCAAGGCAAAAAGGTCTAAAACTCGGCTGAGGTGAAAACCCGAAAGGGCTCTCAGGCAAAAATGGGTAAACCCCTCAACGCGAAACCTGCAAGGCGTTTGGAAAAAGCTAGAGGGGGCCAATCTTGACGAAAACCCCGAAGGGCGCTGAGGTTGGTAATGTGAACAAAAAAAAAAAGAAAAAAAAAAAGAGCAAATCTGCCAGCCGCACTTTATAGACATTCCCTATCCATGATGGCCGACCAAGTCAAAATTTCGTCTTTGGGTTAACAAGTCGTCAAGACCACCCAAAAGTCAAATCACGTGCCCGAGGGAGCCTCAATTCTCTCACCCAAATCACGTGCCGAGGGAGCCTCAATCCTCTCATCCAAATATGCGCCCGAGGGAGCCTCATCCTCTCAACCAAAAGACGTGCTCAAGGGAGCCTCAATGCTCTCACCCAAATACGTGCCAGAGGGAGCCTCAATCCTCTCAACCCAAATCATGTGGCCGAGAGAGCCTCAATTCTCTCAACCAAATCATGAGCCCGAGGGAGCTTCAATCCTCTCAACCCAAATATGTGCCCAAGGGAGCCTCAATCCTCTCAACAAAAATGCGTGCTCGAGGGAGCCTCAATCCTCTCAACTCAAATATGTGCCCGAGAGAGCCTTAATCTTCTCACCCAGATCACGTGCCCGAGGGAGCCTCAATCCTCTCACCCAAAATACGTGCCCGAGGGAGCCTCAATCCTCTCACCCAAAATCACGTGCCCGAGGGAGCCTCAGTCCTCTCACCCAAAGTATGTGCCCCGACAGAGCCTCAATCCTCTCAACCAAAATACGTGCCTGAGAGAGCCTCAATCCTCTCACCCAAATCACGTGTCCAAGGGAGCCTCAATCCTCTCAACCAAAATACTGCCCGAGGAGCCTCAATCCTCTCACCCAAATAACGTGCCCGAGGAGCCTCAATCCTTTCACCCAATCATGTGTCCGAGGGAGCCTCAATCCTCTCACCGAAATCATGTGCCGAGGGAGCCTCATTCTCTCACCCAATTACGTGCTCGAGGAAGCCTCAATCCTCTCACCCAAATCACGTGCCTAAGAGAGCCTTAATCTTTTCACCCAAATCACATGCCTGGGAGAGCCTCAATCCTTCACCCAGCTCACGTGCCTGAGAGAGCCTCAATCTCCTCATCAAGATTATGGCCCTGGAGAAGCCTTAATTCTCTAACGAACATGTTGTGGCCCAGAGGAGCCCTAATCCTCTAAGTGAAATAGCTCACGGCTTGTGGGGAAGCCTTAAAACCCCAGTTATCAATAAAGATCACATGCTAATGGTGGAACACAGAAGCACGATGTATATAGCAAATAAAAGTCCTCGTCCCAAGACAAGCCTTTGGGATAGACCAAAAAGGAGAAGTCAAAATGAATGGATAGCTTGTGTTGATGCTAAAAGTAACATCCCTCAAGCAACTCTATGCTCCAGTGTCGCCTGTCCTCAGAAGGTCAACCTGTGCAAAAGAATGGTACGAATAGCTCTGTCATGCATAAGCGAGGTCGTCATCTTACGCCAATTCATAGCTTCACGATTTTTGTAGAAGTTCTAGTAGTCTCTGCTTGCAAAATACCAACTGGGTCTCCAGATTTTGGGCTTCAAGTAATCTCCTTCAATGTCATGTACCTGATCCAACTCTGCAAGGTCAAAACAACAGGAGATCATATTTTTGCCACAAAAGAATGAGAAAAGGAAAGGATAAAGCAGTCTATCAAAAGAAATATTGCGGCAAAATCACAATTCTCAATACATAAAGCAAAATTTTGGCATTGTTGGCATGAGATGAGGTCATTGATACTGCAAGTCCAAAAGAAATGGAAAGTTTACTGCAAGTATGTCACAAGCTGGGACATATCAATTCACAAGTATGACATCTCCAACATGGATCTCAAGAAAGTCAAAGTGATGAAATGAATTGGCAGAATAAATGAAATGGACCCTTGTGCTAAAATACAATTGGAAAGATTCACACGAGACAGTCGCCCTATGTTTCACTCTCGGACGCCAATCTCGTGGGGGGCATTTGTTGCGCCAAATTTTTTGACTGGCCTCTCATGAGGAAGAAAGAAGGGAAAAAGGATAAACAGAACAAATAAACAAAATACAGAAAAGAAAAAGGGGAGAAGAACGTTACCTCTGTCCCCAGCCACCTGGGCTTACGTCGCCTTGGCTTGGGCTGGCTGCCGCCCCTGTTTGGGCTAGCGCCTATCGCCACCGGCCCCTCTTGCTGCTCACCCCTGCGGTCGCCTCTGCTTGGCCCGGCCACCGTGGGAGGAAGAAGAAGAGGCGAAAGAGGAGGGAAAGGTCCCCGCAATTGCCGTTGGCCCCCCTGCTACTGTCGCCGCCAACTCTGGCTGCCGCCGCCGCTGTCGCCGGCCCCTCCCCTGCTGCCGCTACTTGGTCCTGCTGCTTCTGCTCGTGGTGCTGCTGTGGCCGCCGCCTAGCTGTACCGCCGCCGTCGCCCAGATGCACCACCGCCGCCGTCGCTGCTAGCCCCTGGGTGGGCCGTCGTCGAGCAGGAAGGGAGGAGGAGGAAGGAGGCCGCGTGCCTCTCCTTCCTCTGTTCGGTCTGCACAAGGGCCGACCAGGGGGGCGAACCAAGGAAGGAAGGGGAAAAAAAGCAAAGAAGGGAAAATAGCCAGGGGCTAAAGTGAAAATTGCCAAATCAATCTCACGGTGAAATTACGTAAACCCCCCTGTGGAGGTACGCAAACCTCCCGGGAGGTACGCAAACGTCCCAGCCATGGTCCCTCTTCCTTCCACTATAAAAGAGGGGTGCGCCCAAGCTAGGAGGAGGAGGATTTTTGGAGTTTGAAAAACCAGAGCAAGGCCTGAGAAGGACTGCAAGGCGGTCTAGGAGAAGGGTCTGCAAGGCAGCCCTAAAACATTTGTGCAGGGCACAATTTTGATTTTTCTCATGTCTCAAGTAAGGTCCATTGGGCTTCCCTTATTGGGCCTCAAATTGCTTATTGGGCCGGACTTGTATCCTTTATGCAAATGACTATGATGCTTCATGCTTAATGGGCCTAATCATGCTTAATTGGGTCGTCATTTGATGTATTCTCACATGTGATGTTTAATGGGCCTATTGGGCTAATTTCACTTGTTTAATCATGCATTATATGAATAATTACATGTAATGTCACGTTTTTTTAAACTTTTCACTACTTGATTTCTTAATCAAAATCAACCAAGTTTTCAACAAACCTTAATAAATATTTCACAAACATTGTTGTGTTAATTTTCAATAACATAAAATAACAAACAGTCATGTCTCATGTCATTTTTGATCCACCTTAAGTAGATCTCCCTTTAAATCAAATAATAATGAAAACATTAATTTAATTCACATAACCAAATTTAAATAATAAATGACGAAAATAATTAAATAAATGAATTAATAGTTTTAAAAATACCCAAAAATGAGAAACAAATTTAAAAAACAATAAAATGAAATAAATATCAGAACATTCTAAAAAATATTTGCATGCTTGCAATTTTTTTTTCTTCATGTATAATTCATTTCATTCAATTGTGAGTCACGTCTTTTCCATTCCAAAGAGATTGTCTGATGGTTAATCAAAGTGATCAGCCTTTGTGCTGATATAATTAACACTAACCGAGGTTAGTGGGGAGGTCAAACGAACTAAATAAGACCATGTCCATGTAATAAATAAAAGCCAAATAAATCAAATCCAAAGCTAAATTAAAATTTTTAAAGTGTTTAAAAATGGTTCTCACATCTCATCACTGTCATTCATATTTTTTTATCACTTTTCTTTTTCTTTTCTTCCTTTCTTTCTTCCTCTCTCTTCTTCTTTTCTTTTGTCTTCCCTTTTTTCTTACTGATTCGTCATCTTTATTTCATGATTCCTTTCTTGTAGACTCTTCTGCCTCACGTGACGAGACAGATGAGGGGGGTGTCAATCCAGTTACTCCGGACGACGATAATTCTTTGCCCGGAGATTCTTCTCCCGTTCATGGAGGGGAACATGGAAGTTCCTCACGAGCAGCTGCGGACTTTTTGTCGGAGGATGAGAGCGATGAGCCGCCACCCCATTATCCGTTCCCTGGGACGGCGGGAACAGATGGTGGTAACACCACCTTCACGTTTGCCGAGTTGGGAGTCTCAACGAAGCAATATCCTCCTGTTCCTATCGAGGCTTACATCTCGATGCCTGTCGGGGAACATTCTACTACAGGAACAGTCCCTGAAGGTGATCTTCTTATCCCGAGCCACCATACAACTCTTTTGATTTTTTTTTTTCTCATGTCGGGCTTCTTCTTTTTGTGTTTTAGATGAGCCGCACTTCTGCGCCCAGCTTTTCTCATAGGGGATAGCGGGTCCAATTTATACCTGCGACTAGTTCTCCTTTCCCTCTTTGGGAAAATATCATGAGCCCATTTTTGGAATCGCAGACTTATTCTGCATTTCAAGTAGGGGATACCGCAGGTGGTGATGGAGGTCCTCAGTAGACAGATTATAATTCTGAGCCGTCCACTTTGCCATTTGATGGAGGAAACTTCGACCCGTATCCGGCTGATCTTCCTTCCTCCTCTCAAGGATTTTATGTTGAGCAGTCGGATTTTGTTCGACCCTCAAATCCCGAGGTGGAGGTAGAGGAAAGAAACTCCTCGCCAGGTGGAAAGGAGCAGATTTCATTCCTTCTCCCCTTTTTCCTTCTTGCTGGAATTTTATTTGCTTTCTCTTGGCTGATTGCCTCTTTTTGTTGATTATTGGTATTTTCAGCAGGTGATCCGCCACGTCTTGATGATGGAGGATCTCTGCCATTGGAGATAGATGTTTTATCTGGACACGGCATAGAATGGCCCGCAAGGAATCAGTCGGGTCCATTTTCTGTGAGCGATGACTTTTGGGGCTTACTCCTTGGTAGAGTAAGAGCGGTGGTAGATGCAGAAAATCCTCCGCCAACCGAAGCCGTCAGGCGGGCATTGGAGGAGAACACTATAATCGCCTTCAACATGGGCTCCTCCAGGGATCGTTGGATGGGCTTTGTTGAAGAAATTTGGGGCGAAGTATGTCGCCGTCATGCTAATGTGGCCTGGGCTCCTTATGATCAACGACTCAAGGCCTTGGAGAGCGATATATGCTGTTTGACCAGCGATGCTGATGAACGTGACTCTCGGGCTACTAAGGTGCGTAAACGCCAGAAGACGCGGGTGTAGACACGCGAATTTGGCTCCACCGCGGGCAAATTTCGTATTGCGCCATGATGCCACAAATGGCCTTCATCTTGCCTTGAAAGAGTGTTTTCCCCATCATTTTGGATCACCCCCATTTTTCCTCGGTGCTTCCCCTTCATTTCCGGAACTCCTCGGGTATTATAAGCTAAAAATTCATGTCGCGACGGGTATGGCAGCCGCCTCTCTCTAAACGCGTCCTGTACCCCGGACGCGATTCAAGATCCTTGTCGCGACGGCCTTTAAGGGCGCAACCTTATCGCGACCTGCATGTCGACTGCGAGTATGATTAACGCGTCGGCCCTGCGCGACGCGACAATGAAGTCTTATTTTATTTATGGAAAATACCTTTTTATGAACGCGTCCGCCATAAGCGACACGATTCTGATTTCCTTTTCGGCATAATTTTCATAAATAAAATAGGAAAGCTTATCGCGTCGTGTGGTGCCGATGCGATCATGTTTATAGTCGCGTCCTGTCGCCCGGACGTGATTCAGTATGGCCCAAAAAGTCGTCGCAGTCAGGTACATAATCATGAGAAAACCCTGAATCGCGTCCTTGTCAGAAGACGCGATTTAAAAGGTCAAATCCTAAAAGCTTCCAGCAGACAAGCGCATTCATAAGCTGATTGCCTCGGAAATTGCCTCTAGGGTAATCGCGTCGGCCATGGCCGTCGCGTTTCAAGTCGCAGCAGCCCTGGCGGACGCGATTCCATTCCTTATTGCGACGTCCTAACAGGATGCGATTCAGAGACATTGACGGCAATCAGGCGCCTGTCTCATCAAATTGACCTTCTGAAACGTGGCCTGCCGCCCAGACGCGTTTAAATCCTTGTCGCGGTGCCCAAGCCCGACGCGATTCAAGTCGCGACCTACCGCCCAGACGCGATTCAACTCCTTGTCGCGGCGGCTGTACCCGACGCGATTCAAAGATTTACCCCTATAAATTGACCCCCGAGGGTCATTTGTAGAGGGGGGATTCCACAAAGCGGCGAAGCTCTGCCGGATCCTCGCCTCGACTCCAAGCCATTCCTCGCCGTCCATTCCATCCCTCGGAGCCGTCGTCTCCTTCCATTCCACACGTGAGGCGGACGACGCCTTCCTCCTCTCCGTCCAACCGGCAACGGCCCGTCACGCCGCACCAACGTTCGGGGAAGCACCCCCCTTCCTCTTTTCTTCTTTTATTTGCATTTCCATTTCCTCCGGGCCCCACGTGGCTCTTTACAATTTTACCTCCTCCGGGCCCCACGTGGCCTTCCTTTAATCTTTTTTTTACACACATGCATGCATACACACACACACACCTACTTTAGGGGTTTAAAAACCATCACAAGGTGTGTTCTTCTCCCTCTATTTATATTCATTTTATTTATTTTGAGGATTTGCATACTACATCCGGCTAATCCGCCCCTCTTATTTGCCCTTTTTTGTCAGGGTAATCAAACGAGGAAAACGTCATCTACCGCGACCGACCGTGTTCGTAGAGGAAGATAGGGCCCACATCATCCCCCGCACAATCTCCCCGCTAAAAAGGTACACTCGCGATCACCCATTCCATTCTACACCCCTCGCCGTGCGTCTCCATTCGGTGCCTACGTGCACTTGGCGATCACGATCCTCTTCTCACCTTCCAATATCCCTCTTTGTACGCGTCGTCGAACACATCGTCCATTGGCGGTGTCTACAGCGGGCATCGAAGGTTGCTGCAGAGAGGGAGAGGGTCGCCAGACTGCAGCGTGAGCTTGATGAGGCGAGATCTTCCTTGGATCAAGAGGCCAGGGAAGCCGCTGAGGAATCCGAGGAGGCGGCCACCTTTGTTAGGGATGGAGACAAGCTTCGTCGATCCGTATCTTCCAAAGCCAAGGAAGTTGAACGGTTGAAGAGGAAGAAGCCTCATTGCCTTTGCTTTACAGTATAATATTTGTATAATGGCTTTGTTGTTTTGATTTCTTGTCAGACTTGTACATGGTAACTACCACTCTCTGTATATTTGTAATAGAGTGGCTTGTAATTTTGTAAATATAAAATGGAGGACAAACGAGTCACTCCTTTTCTTTTCCTTCCTCTTTTTTTTCCTTTTTTTTAATTTGATTTTCTTTTCACATTACCAGTCTCAGCGCCCTTTTGGGTTTTCACTAAAACTGGCCCCCTCTAGCTTTTTCCAACGCACCCTTTCGGGTTTTCACGTTGAGGGGTTATCTATTTTTGCCTGAAGCGCCCTTTCGGGTTTTCACCTTAACCGGATTTTTTGATCTTTTTACCCTTAAGAATACAGTGAACTGTATGCTTAAGTCCATCGGGGTATCTCTATTTTTAACCCCTTTTTCTCTTTTTTCCTTTTTTTTTTCTTTGAGACATGGCATTTGGGGTATCTGACTGATTTTGATAGTTGGAAGGATAAGGGCTTGGTTTTGATGTGGCTGATTCTTCGTGGTTCACTGGTTTGAATTTGGATATGGTTTGACCTATCTATATGGTTTGCTGGCTATAATTGGAATTTGGTTCTGGATTTGGGATTCGGTTTTGTATTTGGATTTGAATAAGTTCAGCCTACCTTTGTGATTTTTTGGCTAAGATATGGAATCTTGGATTTGTATTTAGATTTGGGTTTGGGATATGGGTTTAATTTGGCCTTGGATTTGGTTTTGGGTATTGATATGAAACTTTGGATTTGGGTCTTTGGGTATTGGTATGGAATTTTGGAATGGCATTTAGATGTGGATTTAGGGTTTGGGCTTGGTTTAGTTTAGCCTACCTTTGTGGTTTTCTGGCTGGCATTTGGACTTTAGGATTTGAATTTAGGATCTGGACCTGGATTTGGCTTTGGATTTGGGTTTGAGTTCCACCCACCTTGATGGCTTACGGGTGAAATATGGAATTTGGATATACATTTGGATTTGTATTTGTATTGGGATTCGGTTTAGTTTTGGATTTGGATTTGGATTTGGGTTTGAATTTCGCCCACCTTGATGGCTTATGGCTGAAATTCCTTTTTTCCTTTGGGTTTGGCTTTGGTACAGCCGGATTTTGCAGTTTACTGGTGGGATTTTGGGTTTTGTATTGACTCAGCCTTCCTTGATGGTTTTTTGGCTAAGGATTTGGGAATTTGGATTTGATATGGCCTACCATTGTGGTTTGCTGGCTAAAGTTTGGATTTTTGTTTTGAATTTGGGTTTGCATTGGTTCAGCCTACCTTGATGATTTTTGGCTACATTTGGTATTTGGATTTACATATTCTGGCATGTAGTTTGCCGAGTATGGTTTTGAATTGAATTTGGATATGGCCTGCCTTGATGGCTTGCTAGCTATGGTTGGAATTTAGATTTGATATAGCCTGCCATTGTGTTTTGCTGGTGGGACTTTTAGATATGGATTTGATGAAAAGCGAGAGGTGCAAGATATCTCCCTGACTTCCACCTATTCATTTGCTTCTTTGATTTATACATGATGTGCCCCTGGCTTCATGCTCAATCCTTGCTGGCAGGGTTTGAGGATTTGAAAATTTGGGTTGTATGATGGATAGGTGGAGATTTGATTCCTTTGTCCCTATCTATGGCAAACTTTTTATTCTAGCATCAATCCTTGAAGAGAATACCTTTCATTCTTCTTCGGCTTCGTGTCTTTTTGGGTGATTGGACTTTTGTTTCGATGACTGGCCAGAAAATTCATGTTCTGGTGCATAATATAGCTTCAGGTGTTTTCCATTGAGGGGAGGAAGGGCACATTACCTTTATGGTCCACCAGCCTATATGCACCTCCTTCATATGCCAAGGTGATGATGTATGGCCAAGCCAAATGGGTTGCTGTTTGCCACTTGACTTTCCTGCCATTGCTTCTCTGCATTTGACCAGACGAGATCTCCTTGCTTAAATGCCCTAGGTCTTGCCAATTTGTCGAATGCACGAGCCATTCTGGCCTGATATGCTTAGAGGCATTTATATGCTTCAAGTCGCCTTCCTTCCAGATTGGAAAGCTCCTCGAGTCTTCTTTCTATTTGATTTTGATCTTGACTTTGGAGTTCATTTTGGATTGCCACCCGATAGGATGCCATTTCGATTTCTATGGGTATCATTGCCTCAGCTCCATATACCAGGAGAAAGGCGAACATCCAGTAGGAGTTTTGTATACTGTTCGGTAAGCCCATAAAGCTTCATGAACTTTTTCTCCCCATTCCCGCTTTCAACCGCCGACTATTTTAGCGAGCAGCTTACAGAGGGTTTTATTGAAGGCTTCAGCCAAACCATTTACTTGTGGATTGTAGACTGATGATGTCCTCCAATCAATATGAAATTTGGCTGCCAAGGCATATATTGTTTTGTTTCGAAATTGTGACCCATTATCGGACATGATTCTGGGAGACCAAATCTGTATATTATGTTTTGCTTGACGAATTTGGCGACTGTTTCTCTCATTACTTCCCTTAATGGGATAGCTTCAGCAGCCCATCGAGAGAAATAATCTGTAGCAGCCAATATGAATTTATGACCTTGAGATGAGGGTGGGAATGGTCCCACAATATCCATTCCCCATTCTGCGAAAGGCCATGTTGGCGCTGTAGGATGTAGTATGTTGGTGATTTCCTTGGCACAGGGCCGAAGGCCTGACATTGATGACATGTACGGCATATTGGATGCAATCCACGTACATGGTGGGCCAATAGAAGCCTTTTAATTTGATATTGATTTTCATCTTCTCACCCGCCTGGTGTGCACCACCCAGTCCAGAGTGAACTTCTTTCATGATGATTTTGGCTTGTTTGGGAGATAAGCATCTAAGGAGGACTGGTCCCTTCTTTTCATGGACCAATCTATATAATTGATCTCCTATCAGCTGATATGATGCAGCCCTGCGTAAGACTGAATTTTCAGAGCTCGATTAGGAGGTAGCCAACCTTTTTGATTTTGATAATCGGCTCACGCCAATCTTCAGATTCATTTGGTGTATTCTCTTATGTGGTATATACTTCCTCGATTGCAATATTGGACTCACCGTCGAGGACACTCAGCATGAGTCTTCTATGACGGACAATTATGTCCAATTCCCCTTCGGGAGGCAGTTTTATGGCAGAGGCCAATTTGGCTAAAGCATCTGCCTGAGAATTTTCACTTCTTGGCACATGAGATATGTCAAAGAAGTTGAACTTTTCTTTGAACTTCATGACTGTGGCATAATATGGGAGCAATTATTGTTTGCGGACTTCATAATGGCCCAAGACCTGTCGGATGACCAGCTGTGAGTCACCATAAACTTGGATACTTTTGACCCCCATTTCGAGAGCTAGCCGAAGCCCAATAATTAAGCTTTGTATCACTTCATTATTTGTCAATGGCTTCATAAGCACAGGAATTAGATAAGATTCCTCCTTGGAGAGTGACCAAGACGATGCCTGCTCCAGTAGTGAGGCTGACGGAACTATCTGTAAATGAAGAGTTTGAGAAGCTCCATCAAAATATAATTCCCAGAGGGTATTCATTGTGGATGACCTCTTCGGATTTGGATTTCCTTGAACTTGATTTCTCTCTCATTTGTAGGAGAGAGTTTTTCTTCTTCTGGAAGGTCAGTAGACAAGGTGAATCTTCTGGCACTGGATGTGCAGCCAGAAATTCAGCCAGACCTTGTCCTTTGATTGCCCTCTGTGGGCATAAATAATATCAAATTCCATGAGGAGCAAGGCCCATTTCCTGAGTCTTCCTGACAATACGGGTTGCCTCAGCAGATATTTAAGAGGATCATACTTGGAGATGAGTTTGACTTCATGAGCCAGCGGATAATGCCTTAATTTCTTGACGGCAAATACGAGTGCTAGGTAGACTTTCTCCATTCGAGCATATCGGAGTTCTGGACCAATTAGCTTTCTGCTGAGATAGTATAAAGGTTGCTCCTTGCCTTCTTCATTTATTTGTGCTAATAGAGCTCCAAAAGAAGCGTCCATAGCTGCAATATAGATGATGAGAGGCTTTCCAGCAATTGGTGCTCCCAAGACTGGTGGAGTGAGGAGATATGCTTTTATTTGCTCGAAGGTAGCTTGACATTCTTGATCCCGATGAAAGGAGCATCCTTCTTCATTAGTTTGCCGAAGGTCATGCACCTTCCGAGAGATTGGAGATGAATCACCTGATATAGGCTAATTTTCCTTGAAATGACCTTAGTTCAGTCAATTTTGAGGAGATGGCAGTTGCAGGATCGCCTTGATTCTATCGGGATCTATTTCTATTCCCCGATATTTGACAACGAATCCCAAGAACTTGCCGCTTGAACCCCAATGCACATTTCATGTGTTTCATCTTTAGTTTGTATTGACAAAAGTCTTTCAAACACACGGCGGAGATCAGATAGATGATCTTCCCGTTTTTTCGGTTTTGACGACTAAGTCATCCACATAGCATTCGATTACATCATGGATCATTTCATTGAATATCTTGGTCCATGGCCCTTTGATATGTGGCCCCTGCATTCTTTAAGGAGAATGGCATCCTTTTAGTTGAAGATACCTTTGGGCGATCTGAAGGCAGTATGATTTTTATCTTTGATTGCCATCCGGATGATTATAGCCTGAAGACCCGTCCATAAAGGATACAGCTTCATGGCCAGTGGTCATGTCCACCATGGTTTCTATCTGTATTGGAACTGGGAAATCATCTTTGGGACATGCTTTGTTCAAGTCCCTGTAATCAATGCATATTCGGACTTGACCATTCTTCTTTTTTTTACTGGGACGATGTTGGCGAGCCAAATTGGATATATGCATGGCTCAATGAAGTCTACTTCAGAGAGTTTGTCGACTTCAGCATTCACTTTCAACTCCAGCTCATGCCGCATGCGCCTTTGAGGCTGTTTGACAGGCTTGGCTATATGAAATATGGATAATTCATGCTCGGCGACTAATGGCTCCAGTCCAGACATTTCTTTATAATTCCAAGCAAAGCAATCTTGGATTCCAGTAGGAGAATTTGATAATGTTGCCTTTCTTGTTCATCAGAGGGCGCTGATGAAGATGGCCGGGGGTTTTCTTGATCCCCGAGATTGAGCTCAATTAATTCATCAATTGTGGCTTGTCCGCCATCTTCAATTTCCTGAGGAGCTGGTTGCAGATCCACAAAATCTTCTTCGTCGTCAGAATTGGCGATATAGACCTCATATGAATTTATATCTTTAAGCTTCTATTGGTGAAGATTGCTCGTCAGATTCTTCTGGCGATTCTTCATTCGATGGTCCCTTTGTGGGAGAGATAATATCTTCTTGAGAGTTGGAGCTGGAGGGCCCCCGGCTGCTTTCTGCATTGTAGGTTTCCGGCGATAGCCCAACAGTATTAACTGTAAAGAAGGACCCGGTATCATAGCCTAGCCCTCTTGTATCTTTCCTGGAAAATGGAGGTTGTCCTCGCACTTGGGAAGGTTCCCATAATTGTTTGAAGAAATCCCGTCGGGAGGCATTTTGCACCTGAGGAATATTTTGCTTCTTGCATATTTTGATACTTTCTGGCATATCAGCCATTTCTTTTATTGGCTCAAGATGACTTTGGAGTTTATTTTCCCAACCAAAATCATCTTCTGGTGATGCTTGAGGTATTGGCTCCCCTTTGTAAAAGAAAATTGACTTTTCTACCTTTCTGACATTCTTCTTTTCTTTGATAAGTGACAACGAATGTTTTTAATCGCCGAACACTTTGATCTTGCTTTGGGGAGTGAATTTACATACAGTTGGGAGGCAGAGGGATGCTTTTGTCAATGGCTTGACTTACATGATCGGCCTCATAATTGATGTGCCGCCTTTCACCGGATCTCTGGCCTGCCCATATCTGGACTTCCTATGAAGAAGTCACTCTAAATGACTTACACTGTCATCGGAGTAATGGCTCAGGGCAATATATCCCCTTATAGCCTTCGATATTTGACGAAGGTGTGGCGGGATCTAGCCCGTCCCGGAAGGAAGGACGACCACCTCATTCTTCTAACACTATGAGAGTGAGTCAGAATGCTTGGCTCCGTTTTTCTACAACGGGCCATTTTGTTTCTTTGGCAATTTTGCAATAGAGGGTGTTCCTTTGGAGGAGTACCGACAGTTGGAGTCAAAGAAACGACGACGCGGGCGGTACTTGTATGCCCCCGAAGATGAAGGGTGGAATCCCCATCATTTACCGAATCGCACATATCTTGCTACGTATCTGGTATATTGGCTTGCTACCTTTTTCGATTCCACATAGCGAGGAAGAGTCAATTAGCCGGGATTGATATACCCTGTCTGCCTTCTAACCGAGGGCTATAAGCTTTCCATAGCCCGGCTGCCCTGGCGAATATATTTCATGAACTAGAATCTTTGACTTCACATCCCTATCCTCGGGACCGGAAGACGCAGCTGGCCACTCATTATCTGAGTGCTTGGGCGGGTTTTCTACTACCCGATTTGTGCCAAAGTATTGATTTGCCCCGCCCGACGGCTCCATGATTGTCATTCAGAATCGACCTTCTGGGGACTCACTGGAGCAGCTCATTGGCGCTCGCTCTGCTTTGTCTTTTCTTCCAGCCGAAGAGCGTGGTTGTCTGCAGTTTGATTACATCTCTCGGGGCTCCAGCCATACAGCGTCTTGGGTCCGAGTGGGGTGGTATATCATTACCCCATTGTGTGAGTCTGACCAGTCCCTGTTAAGACTGATTATCTTGTATTTCGACCAAGTTGTACTAGTATTTCGGGGGGGGGGGGGGGCCAAAACTCTTAATCTAGAGTCATATTATCCCTCCCGTTTTGCTAGGAACTTGGCTATGATCAATCGACTCCGCCGAATGCGGATTTTCCACTGGAGGCCCCTTTGTCGTAGTCACGGCCTTCATTTGATTGCTGCTAGTTAGTGGAACTACTTCCGTCGAGAGGAAACAGGCCCAATTTGTATTCTTCCTGCTCCTGAAGCTGCTGGGCAATTGATATTTACTATGCTCGATGGTGGTTCCAGCACAATAATGTTTTTCCGGCAATTTCCCCATAAGCTGAGAGAGGCTAAAGAGTCTCGCCTTAAGAAGAGGAATTTGTTGCCATTCTTTATTAAGGACGTCTTTCTTCGTCGCCATTTCTCCAGCTTGGCAGATTCATATTTGAAGTTTTATAATTCCAAGAAGGCAAAGTCTACTCGCCCCTCAGCCGACAAATATTATTATCAGGGGCAATGTTGCCTTTGGAACATGTGCAACTTTCTTCAGGGTAGGCTCCAGCCATTGACGACGACTCGTCGGATTATTACTGGTGGAGTCATTTTTTATCTGATTGCAGCTATGTTCCCGATGTCTCTTTGCCAGCAAAGCTGGCTCCAGAATGCGTCGACAACAAAGCATTGGAATATTGGGAAAGGCATTTAATCAACGCCAATGGCTATGCAGGGCCTTTGGAATGCTCAATGCTTGCCCTTTATTGAAAATGCTTCCACACTGCAAGATATTTGGGATGCAGTAGAAATGGCGAGCAAATTTGTAAAGTTGGGTTCGATCAGAGGTGTCGGCACCTTCCTTTTTGTCCAGCCAACGGTTGTGATGATTTGGATTATCTTCCTTTTGCTTTGTTTTTTCTTCTTCCCTTTTTTTTCTTTTCACATTTCTATTTTGGATTTTCAGCCATCCCTACTCCTGAAGTTGCCGGTGACAGGAGTGATGATCCTCATTTGGATATTCCCTTCTCCTCAAGATGCAGGATGGCCGGTAAAAGTGGAATTACAGATTCCACCCATCTGACAGTAATTTTCTTTCGCCTCTTTTCTTTTTCTTCTCTCATCATTGTCATTCATTCATCAACATTCATTTTCATTTTTTTTAAGGCTCTTCTACCTCAAATAGTAAGACAGATGAGATGTTGCCGACTCAGCCGCTCCAGATGATTATACCCTTTGTCTGGAGATTCTCCCCCTTTTCATGGAAGAAGGTGTGAAACCTCTTTGCGAGCAGCCGGAGCCTTTTTGCCAGAGGCTGAAGATGATGGGTCGCCGCCCCACAGCTCCATGTTTGAAGCGGCGGCAATGGAGGGTGACAATACTACCTTTACATTTGCTGAATTGGGACTCCCATTAGAGAAATATCCTTCTGCTTCCGTTGAGGCTTATGTCCTCGATGCCAGTAGGGGAGTTCCCTGTCGGAGGACCAGTCCCTGAAGGTAGCTTCCTTTTGAGCCTATGTATAGCCCATTTGGTTTCCTTTCCCATGTATTCATCATATTGACCCCCTCTTTTTTTTTTGCTTAGGCGACTTGGATTTATCAACCAGTTTTTTTCGGGCGGGAAAACCAGCCTATATTTTCTACCTGAGACCAGCTCTCCTTTCCCTTCCGGGGAGAACACAAGAAGCCCCTTCCCCCGATCCGCAGGCCTACTCTGCTTTTTAGGTGGGGGATACCGCTGGGAATGACGAAGGTCTCCCGCAGACGAAATATAATCCCGAAACATCCATTTTACTGACGGATGTAGGAGGCTTCAATCATATCCAGCTGATCTTCCCTCCTCATCTCAAGGTTTTATTCGGAGCAGCCGAACTTTATTCGACCTTCAAACCCTGAAATGGAAAAAAAAATTCTTCGTCGGGTGAGAAGAGTGGTTTGATCTCTCTTCTCTCCCTTGAGATTTGAATTTCAGTTACTTCCTTTTTGCTAATCATCTTTCTTTGTTGCTTGTTGATGCTTTCAACAGGTAACTCGCTGCATCTTGATAACAGCGGGTCTTCGCCGATGGCATTTGACGCCTTTCCCGGACATGGTGTGGAATGGCCGACAGGAGTTCAGCCTACCTCACTTCCTTTAGACGACGATTTTCTTGGATCGATCCTCGAAGAGTGAGGGCAATGGTGAGGGCGGAAGATCCCCCGTCAAGTGAAGCTGTCAGGCACGCACTGGAGCAGAACACCACTATAGCCTTTTATACAGGTCTTTCCAGGGATTCCTGGATGATTGCTGTTAAGGAAGTTTGGGATGAAGTGCGTCGTCTCCATGCTACTGCGGCCTGGAATCCTTATGATCAGAGGATCCAGACTTTGGAGAGCGACATTTATTCATTGACTAGTGATGCTGACGAATTTGACTCCCGTGCAAACGAAGCACTAAAGCGTCAGAAAACGCGGGAGTCAGAAATGGCTACAAAAAGAGACAGAATCGCCAAGCTACAACGTAAAATTGATGAGTCGAGATCTTCTTTAAAACCGAAGGCCAAAGGGTTGAAGATGCATCCGAGGAGGGAGTTGTCTTTGCTGGACAGGGAGCAAAGCTTTGCCAATCCGTTTCTTCCAAGGCTAAGGAAGTTGAACGGTTGAAGAGGAAGAAGCCCCCGTGTCTCTGTTTTCCAGTGTAATATTTGTAAACTAGATTTGTTGTTTGACTTTTCTATCTAACTTGTACATTGTAGCCACCATTCTCTGTATGTTGGTAACATAGTGGCTTGGAGTTTTGTAAATATAGAACGGAGGACGATTCTAAAAGGTCACTCATGTTCCCCTTTTTTTTCTTTTTTTCTTTTACATTTCTCTCTCTCCTTTTTCTTTTCTCTTCTTTTTTTTTTTTTTCTTTCTTTCTTTCTTTCTTTTTTTTTAATTTTTTTTTTCACATTACCAGCCTCAGCGCCCTTTCGGGTTTTCACTGAAACTGACCCCCTTCAACTTTTTCCAACGCGCCCTTTCGGGTTTTCACATTGAGGGGTTATCTATTTTTGCCTGAAACGTCTTTCTAGGTTTTCACCTCAGCCGATTTTTTTGACCTTTTTACCCTTAAGAATACAGCGAGCTGTATACCTAAGTTCGTCGGGGTATCTCTATTTTT